>JAXCMG010000083.1:455275-469907 GCA_034642415.1 Podarcis siculus
ATAATAATAATAATAATAATAATAATAATAATAATAATAATAATAATTTATTATTATTGATACCCCACCCATCTGGCTGCGTTTCCCCAGCCACTCTGGGCGGCTTTCAACAGAACATTAAAATACAATAGTCTATTAAACATTAAAAGCTTCCCTAAACAGGGCTGCCTTCAGATGTCTTCTAAAAGTCTGTTAGTTGTAATGCTAAACCAGGGGTCAGCAACCTTTTTCAGCCATGGGCCAGTCCGCCATCCCTCAGACCATGTGGTGGGCCGGACTATATTTTGAAAAAAATAATAATGAACAAATTCCTATGTCCCACAAATAACCCAGAGATGCATTTTAAATAAAAGGACACATCCTACTCATGTAAAAACACACTGATTCCCAGACAATCTGCAGGCCAGATTGAGAAGGCAATTGAGCCGCATCCGGCCTCCAGGCCTTAGGTTTCCTAGGTAAAGGTAAAAGGACCCCTGACCATTAGGTCCAGTCGTGGCGAACTCTGGGATTGCGGCGCTCATCTCGCTTTATTGGCCGAGGGAGCCGGTGTACAGCTTCCAGGTCATGTGGCCAGCATGACTAAGCCGCTTCTGGCGAACCAGAGCAGCGCACAGAAATGCTGTTTACCTTCCCACCAGAGCGGTACCTATTTATCTACTTGCACTTTGACGTGCTTTCTAACTGCTAGGTTGGCAGGAGCTGGGACCAAGCAACAGGAGCTCACCCTGTCATGGGGATTCGAACCACCAACCTTCTGATCAGCAAGTCCTAGGCTCTGTGGTTTAACCCACAGCGCCACCCACCTACCCCTGTGCTAAACCTTGCAGAGAACTGTCCGTGGTGCTGACTACTTGCAGGCTGTCCCAGACTGCAGCTGTTCTTGCCCAGAGCCAGAACGGCTCTACAGCAGTGGTCCTCAGACGTTCTTCTCTGGCCCATGCTTTCAGAATAAAAATTTCCTTGAGTCACACTGATTTTTTTATTGCTACGAAATGAATACACTGGAAAATGAAAAGACTCCTAGAAGTGCTTGATTTATAGCACAGAATGCAACTACCTTACAATACAATCACGTATAAAACAAGGCAGCTACATAAGAACATGAAACACTCCCTAAATATAATTATAAACGAGCCTCTTACCTTAAGTGTGTGTACAAACTCAACACAAACATCAACACAAATGAAATGTTTAAATGTTTATTTTGATTGTCCTTGAATCTTCCTGACACACCAGTCATCTTCTCCTGTTCCACCAGGGTGGTGTGCTACATCCTTTGAGAATCACTGCTCTACAGGCTTCAGCTTGGAACAGAGCAATGAGTTATTAGGGCTGCTGTCATAAAATCATACAATTGTAAGAACAATGGCAAGAAAAGTTGATGGAATACACTGAAATGGTGAAGCTAACTGAGAGACTCAAAGATAAGGACAACTGGCAAATCTAAAAAAAATGTAGAATGAACACTGACAACTGGGAAACACTGGCCTGCAAGCGCTCCAGTTGGAGAACAGCCTTGACCAAAGGTGTCATGGGCTTTGAAGACACTCAAACTCAGGATGCAAGGGAGAAACGTGCTAGGAGAAAGACACGCTTGGCAAATCCACACCATGATCAGCTCCTGCCCGGAAACCAATGTCCCCACTGTGGAAGGACGTGTGGATCCAGAATTGGCCTCCACAGTCACTTATGGACTCATTGTTAAAACCATGTTTATGGAAGACAATCTCACTTGGCTACGAGTGATCGCCAAAGAAGAATGCGTTGAAATGAACTCACTTGCAGGATTCGATTAATACACTTACAATGGACAAATAGAAATAGAAAATAGAAAAAATGAGGTTAAAATGTTAAGAACAGATTGACAAGGTACAACTTTAATTTTAGTACATAAGTCATATAAAATTATAAGCAGAAGAAATGAATATAAAGCAGAAAGGGAAGTCTGAAAATGTAAAATGTAATTTGAATTTCTGATTACGCTAAAACTTGTTGTAAAATCTTAATAAGAATAATTTTATAAATAAATAAATAAATAGAAGCATAGAATTGTAGAGTTGGAAGTGACCTCAAGAGTAATCTAGTCCAGTCCTCTGCAATGCAGCAATCTTTTGCCCAATGTGGAGCTCAGACCCATGCCCCTGAGATTAATGTGATGATTGTGTTTGCTGTGGCAATTTTCTCTTGGTTTTTCTTGCAATAGTTGCTGTATGATGTTTTGATTTTTTTTAAAAAAATAACTTTTTATTCAAAATTAAAACAAAACATATTATCTAGAAACATACCATCCTTATTCCCCCCCCCCCTTTTTCCCTCCCTCCCCCCACAGAACCCACCCACCCCCACCCCCCAACTTCCCTCAGTTCCAGTCTTTGATTTCTCTAGAAATGCTGTTTTCTGCATGTTACAGAGTTGTATAGATCCTCAAACTATTTAGCTGATTATTATCAATAAAAAGTTTGTGAATGTTTATTCAAAACCAGCCAAGGAGTCCAGTTCGCTTTGTTGCGTCTTCAAATACTTTGTAAAGGGTTCCCATTCATCTTTAAAGTCACAGTTATCCTTGTCCCGTAGCTTGTATGTCAGTTTTGCCAGTTCTGCATAGTCCGTCAATTTTTCTTGCCATGATTCTTTAGTTGGGGTTTCTTCAGTCTTCCATCCTTGTGCTATTAGAACTCTCGCAGATGTTTTAATCTTGTTAGGCATCTTGGGCACGCCAAAAAAGAAAAAAGAAAAGCCCTAGACACAGTCAAAGTGTGAAACTAGGATAGAGCAGGGGACAAAGTCTGTTGAGTCAAGGCAAAGCCAAGGCAGAATTAGATGGCTCAGGGATGAAACCATGGCAGACTCTTGTGCTGGGATGGGGAACCTGTGGCTCTCTAGATGTTGCTGGACCACAACACCCATCATTCCTGACCATTGGTCACACTTGGTGTTGCTGGCAGGAGTTGGGGCCCAACAACATCTGGAGGGACAAAGATTCCTCATCCCAGCATGAGAACCTAAACTGGTTCCATCCTTGAGCCATCTGGTTCTGTCTTGGATTTGTCTGTTGGGACCTGTTCAATAATGGCTATTTGACAAATCAAGTTCCACACTCAGGAGGACAATTTCTTCTTGCCTATGATCTAAATATAGAGACTCGGGTGGCCCTATGGGTTAAACCACAGAGCCTGGGACTTGCCAATCAGAAGGTCGCGGTTCGAATCTCCGCAACGGGGTGAGCTCCCATTGTTCGGTCCCAGCTCCTGCCAACCTAGCAGTTTGAAAGCACGTCAAAGTGCAAGTAGATAAATAGGCACCGCTCCGGCGGGAAGGTAAACGGTGTTTCCGTGTGCTGCTCTGGTTCGCCAGAAGCGGCTTAGTCATGCTGGCCACATGACCCGGAAGCTGTATGCCAGCTCCCTCAGCCAATAAAGCGAGATGAGCGCCGGAACCCCAGAGTCGGTCACGACTGGACCTAATGGTCAGGGGTCCCTTTACCTTTATGATCTTCATGTGCTGAAAGAAATTCAGTTTTGGAAATTCCTTTACAACGGCACCTTCCTTCCTTCTCCTTAGCGCTATAGATCCTGAGAATTAATGGACCTGATTTCTGACAGAAGCAAGATGTATGCGTGAACTAAAATGGAAATCTAGAGATGGCTGCCTGGGAGATAAAGTACTATACAGTTCAATAGATTGTGGATGCTGCTGTGCTGTGAAATATCTACTCCACTTACTTCCCTTTTTCGCTCGTGATATAATCACACAAACCAGCAGGATGTACAAGTGCAAGCAAAGTTTTTTTATATATCTTTATCCACAAAAAGAATTCCACTCAGAGGGAGTCCCAATCATTCCCAAGAAGCCAGAACATGCATCGCTCTGTCAAGGACGTGACTTCCCAATGCATTCCCCCCAACCTAGTTCTCTCTGCACCCACTTTAAATGGCAAAATGATTTACACTCCTTTAATAGCTCTTCAATTGGCATGCAAAGTGGGTGGCAGCCCTGGGCATGATGGCAATTGGCCAAAACGCTCCCCAGCCCTAATGAGACTGCCTGCCACCCCCCTCCAAAGCCCTGAGGTTCGCTCTCTGACTGAAAGCTCCCGGCCTGTTAACTGTCAGCCCAGTAATCCAGGAAGTCACCAGCCAGTTCCACTGCTTCTGCCTGAGGCTCCTGGTGCTCATTTAGAGATGAAAATTCAGCTCGGCTTGGACACCCACTCAGGCTATCCTCGTTCCACCATGTGCCCAATCCTGACTATGTACAGAAAGCCACCAGTGCTTCTTTCACTTTTCAAAACATCCATAGGGAACCTTGGACAATGGCTGTTGAGTATGATTTTTCTTCTTCTTCGTTTTTTAATTGGCAAATGAAGCATTACTGAAGAGCAGGAGTTACTTTCCTAACTTGGCCTAAAACAGGGGATGTTGCTAGTGCTATTTTTCTAGAAACCATGAACACCTCCCTCATTTCCTTAGTATGGCAATGGTGCCCACCTGAGAAGTGCCAGAACTGAGTTCCAATGAGTTCCAGCTGAAAAACAGCACTGGATGTTACAATGAAAGCTGGTCCATTAGAGGAAAATGGGGCACTGACCCACCTGCCTGTCTTCTTACAACCAACCCAAGGTGTGGAACTGAAATATACTCAGAGTCAAGAGTGGATTTCATGCTCTTTATTCAGCTCATAGTGGTGAGGAGGAATGGAAGTTCCTCCAGAATGTCTGCTTTATATGCATTATTTTCACAATGGGCCCCACGTGATTGGCTAATTCCGGGGTTCACCTGTAGGCCAATCAGGTTGCGGATTCACTTCCACCTGGAGCTGGATTGGGTAGCTCCTGTGGACCAATCAGACTGCTACATTCTGGACCCTATTGTTCTAGGACCAATCAGACTGCTGCATTCTGAATCCTATTGTTCTAGGACCAATCAGACTGCTGCCTTTTGGATCCTATTCAGCTCAGTACATGACAGGAACTGCCTGTTATCTTCCCTTAGTCCATAGCTGTCAACTTACAGATTTGAAAATAAGGGACCAGCAGCCTTGAAAATAAGGGACCAGCAGCCAAAATAAGGGACCTGCAGCCTCACCTGTTCCAGGCACTCCAGTCTTCCTGTCCTCCTGCAGTCTGGTCAAACTCATGCTGGTCGCTTCAAGAACACTGTCCAACCAACTTTGTAACCAGAGGTTCAACTGAATAGAATCTGAATCACATGCACCACAAGGCCTATGCAGCCTCAACTTAAGATGGCTCCCCGGCCTGGCTTTGCACTGCAAAGTTTGCAGCAGCACGTGCAACAAAATGGCGTCCACAATTCAAAAACCCCCTCAGCTTACATTAACTAGCCACACACAAGGCATGCAAGCTCCACCCCCCCAGTCGTTCTTAGACTTCTTATTGGGTGAGCAACACAGCCAAGCAGCACAGTTGGAGACTCCCTCCTCCCTGGCCAGCAGGAGGGAGGGAGAGGAGCTGCTTCCTTTGAAATTTAAGGGACATCCATCAATAAGGGACAGCAGCGGGACATGGCGCTGGAATAAGGGACTGTCCCTTCAAATAAGGGACACTTGACAGCTATGCCTTAGTCCTTTGTAGAATTCAGCAGAGAGGTGGATGGAGACAAAATTAGAATTAGTTGTCTCCTCCTGGCATTGGCTTTGGCTCCACCTAGTATTGGTCTCCCTGCCCTCTGCCCTATCGGTCCCAATAGGCACCAACCACTGATGGTTATAAACAAGTACGCAATGCAATTATGCCTTTTGAAAGGACCAGGGATGCCTCCTCCTCATAACAAATATGCCTGTGCTCTCTGCATTGTACATCGCAGGAATTACGAGTTGCAGCAAGACAGAGATTTCTGTGGTTAGGGTGGATGTTTGTACTGGAGAACCTAAAGGCTCCTCACTTCATTTCAGAGTGCTACAAGGTTCATTTGAACCTCAGAGATCAAACCACAGCTGCCTGGCACCCTGAAATTGTGAAAGTCTGCCAAGGCACTCCTACTGTGTTTTTGGAACCAGAAGTTTGGTATGAATGAGTTCAGGAGATACGACTAGCTCTCCCTGTTCACACTAAGGACTGAATTATTTTCATAGCCAGTTTAATTAAGAACTGGAAACAATGGCTGTTTTAGGAAAAGTTTGTTTTAGGAAAACAGAGAGCCGCCTTACACCAAGTCAGTAACCAAACAATTCAACGCCCTGTGTTGCCAACAATTATCAGTAATATCCAAGGCAGCACAATGATCAAGTACAACAATGTGATGTCAATATAAACTCTTTATATAATCTATACAGAACCTTGAACAGTATGAAATATATGAAATATGCACTCTCTGCAAATAAACAGAAATCTTATAAATCTCTGAAAGTCACAAAATATGCACTCTTGATGGATTTTCTTGAAAACATAGAACCAAATAAACATAAGTCTTATAAGTCTCAGTCTTTGTAGACTATGCAAGTCTCTGAAAGAAGCAATGGGTCAGATTCTTATCTGGTGAAAACAAGCCATAAAGCTTTGTTTTATTATGTCCAATGCTGCCGAAGTGGTCCGCAAACAGACATTGTTGTTGTTTAGTCATTTAGTCGTGTCCAACTCTTCGTGACCCCATGGACCAGAGCACGCCAGGCACTTCTGTCCTCCACTGCCTCCCGCAGTTTGGTCAAACTCATGCTGGTAGCTTCGAGAACACTATCCAACCATCTCGTCCTCTGTCGTCCCCTTCTCCTTGTGCCCTCCATCTTTCCCAACATCAGGTCTTTTCCAGGGAGTTTTCTATTCTCATGAGGTGGCCAAAATATTGGAGCCTCAGCTTCAGGATCTGTTCTTCCAGTGAGCACTCAGGGCTGATTTCCTTCAGAATGGAGAGGTTTGATCTTCTTGCAGTCCATGGGACTCTCAAGAGTCTCCTCCAGCACCAGAATTCAAAAGCATCAATTCTTCGGCGATCAGCCTTCTTTACGGTCCAGCTCTCACTTCCATACATCACTACTGGGCAAACCTTAGCTTTAACTATACTGACCTTTGTTGGCAAGGTGATGTCTCTGCTTTTTAAGATGCTGTCTAGGTTTGCCATCGCCTTTCTCCCAAGAAGCAGGCGTCTTTTAATTTCGTGGCTGCTGTCACCATCTGCAGTGATCACGGAGCCCCAGAAAGTAAAATCTCTCACTGCCTCCATTTCCTCCCCTTCTATTTTCCAGGAAGTGATGGGCCCAGTGGACTGAATACTGTGCCAATAACCATTTCATGCTGGAATTCTAGTTAACGGCTAGCAATAGAAGCTGTGCATACTGGAAGGAAGAAGGGCCTTTGTTCTTCCAGTAAGCACAGCAGGACTATATAACATTGACACAATTGATCTTGGAGCTGAGAAACTTAGCATTACACTAAGAACTTGGGTGGTGGTGGTCCAACAAGTCCTGGCAGATTGTCATTGTGACTGGAAGGCCTGAGGTGGGAAGAGACGCTGTCTAGTGCAGGAATCCCTCTGAGAGGAGTAATGGGTTGTACTTGCCTGTGGGATCCCCACAGAGGCTCCGCTGAAATTTGAAAGCTCAAAGTCCACCATGGATGCCCATCTGTCAGGGACCTTGCTGAGGAGGGCTGCACTGAAGAGGAATGGTGAGAGCCTCCCTCTGCGCCTGATCCTGAATCTTCCCAGGAGCAGAAGGACAGTATAGAGTTGGAACTGTGGTTTGCAACATTGGGGAAGCATCGCAGAGCAAACTAAAGCAGAATAAATACACCATTAATGCACTATGAGGGACGCGGGTGGTGCTGTGGGTTAAACCACAGAGCCTAGGACTTGCCAATCAGAAGGTTGGCGGTTCAAATCCCCGCGACGGGGTGAGCTCCCGTTGCTCGGTCCCTGCTCCTGCCAACCTAGCAGTTCGAAAGCACGTCAAAGTGCAAGTAGATAAATAGGTACCACTCCGTCGGGAAGGTAAACGGCATTTCCGTGCGCTGCTCTGGTTCGCCAGAACTTAGTCATGCTGGCCACATGACCCGGAAGCTGTACGCCGGCTCTCTCAGCCAAGTTGAGCGCCGCAACCGCAGAGTCGGCCACGACTGGACCTAATGGTCAGGGGTCCCTTAATGCACTATGACTGTATGAAGAACATGTTGCACATTGAAGCACATGTCTGGAGGCGATCGCTGTCTGCGTTCTACATGTTTGCAGGTGAGAGGAGCAGATTTCAACCACTGCCTTTCTTCAGGGAGAAACAGACCTGTTTTCCCTGAGATCTCTGTTCAAACGAGGCAGGTTGCCACTTTCTCACGGACCTGGAGACGTTGGCATTTCTCACCCTGGGCTCCATCATGCCGCCTCCCCCACCTCCTTCAGATATTGTCAAGACACTTTAAATCCCCACCACTTCATCCCACTTAAGGCAGCTTGGCAGCTTCATCTGTTTAGAATGTCCTTTTTATGTCCCTCTTAAATTCCCGGGTCCGGTTCCATTTGCTCGCCTCCAAATATTCCTCACCGCCTCCCTTTCCCACTCGAGGGACAATCGCAGTTCGCTCCTGCTTAACTCTGGCAAAGGGATGCTAACGTTTTATTAAGACAGGAGTCATGGTAACAGTTTAAAAAGAAAAAGTGGCGGGGGAGAGATGCGAAAAATTACAACAAAGCAGATCGAGAACAACTGTTCCTCCCCGAAAAGGCTAACAGATCTGTTGTGGCATAAGCTTTCGAGGCCACAATAAATCTGTTAGCGTCTTGAAGGTGCCGCAAGACTCTTTGTTGTCTCAGACTGGCCTGGCTGCCATTGATTCTTGCCTGACATTGAAGGAAGGAAAAGGGTGATAGGTACTACAGTGGTACATTTGTAGAAACTAGTTGTTGTTGTTGTTTATAATTGTTGTTGTTGTTTAGTCATTTAGTTGTGTCCAACTCTTTGTGACCCCATGGACCAGAGCACGCCAGGCACTCCTGTCTTCCACTGCCTCCCGCAGTTTGGTCAAACTCATGCTGGTAGCTTCGAGAACATTGTCCAACCATCTCGTCCTCTGTCGTCCCCTTCTCCTTGTGCCCTCCATCTTTCCCAACATCAGGGTCTTTTCCAGGGAGTCTTCTCTTCTCATGAGGTGGCCAAAGTATTGGAGCCTCAGCTTCAGGATCTGTCCTTCCAGTGAGCACCCAGGGCTGATTTCCTTCAGAATGGATAGGTTTGATCTTCTTGCAGTCCATGGGACTATCAAGAGTCTCCTCCAGTACCATAATTCAAAAGCATCAATTCTTCGGCGATCAGCCTGCTTTATGGTCCAGCTCTCACTTCCATACATCACTACTGGGAAAACCATAGCTTTGACTATACGGACCTTTGTTGGCAAGGTGATGTCTCTGCTTTTTAAGATGCTGTCTAGGTTTGTCTTTGCTTTGTTTTTAATTACCCAGTGGTAACTATGGTGTGACAATAGAAAACTCTGAAGGCTGAGCCTCTGGCAGCTGTCAGAGATGAGCCAGGAATCAGTATTGAAGGCAAGAAGTCATAGGAAGTCATATTATACAGAACCACATAGTTGGTTCACCTCATTCGATGTTGCCTGTACCAATCCCTTTCCATCTTGGGCCCCAAGATGATTCTTGACCGCAACTCCCATCATCCCTGACCATTGGCTAAGCTGCCTGGGGATAGAGGGAGTTGGGGACTGACAACTTCTGGGGGTCCAAGGTTGCAGAACACTGGCCTTCATTGAATGGCAGCAACTCAGATTTCAGAGCTTTACAGGTGAAACTCGAAAAATTAGAATATCATGGAAAAGTTCATTTATTTCAGTAATTCATCTTAAAAGGTGGAACTAATATATGAGTCTGACATGCAAAGCGAGATATGTCAAGCCTTTATTTGTTATAATTGTGATGATTATGGCGTACAGCTGATGAAAACCCCAAATTAACAATCTCAGAAAATTAGAATATTAAATGAAGTCAGCAAAACAAGGTTTGCAAATAGAGCAATATTGGACCTCTGAGAAGCTTGCATATGTACATCACAATTATAATTCACCTTTCAAGTTGAATTACTGAAATAAATGAACTTTTCCACGATGTTCTAATTTTTCGAGTTTCACCTGTATTTTCCTCCCAGATCCACCTGGAGATGCCAAGAATTGGTTCTTTGAGTATAAACCAGGGGTAGGCAACCTAAGGCCCAATCGCCTTCTCAATCCGGCCCGCGGACAGTCCAGGAATCAGGGTGTTTTTATATGAGTAGAATGTGTCCTTTTATTTAAAATGCACCTCTGGGTTATTTGTGGTGCATAGGAATTCATTCTTTTTAAAATATATGTATAGTTCCAAGATGGCGACGCATTTTTACGCTGTGGCTCTGAGCTCCCAATACCATCTACTCATGCTCAAAACTAGAGAGTTTCAAAGGTCTCTCTGTATACCAAACTGCATAGTAAGACCTCCAGGATCTCTATGGATTGATGGATTGTCATCGGAAGGGGGAAGTGCCGAAAGAAGTGAAAGAGAAAAGAGCGAAAGCAAAAATGTGGTTGCAGAGCTGGTCGGCTTTGAAAAAGACCCATGAGACCAGCACTGCCAAGCGTCTTCCTGACCAACACCAGATCTCTCATCCAGAAAATCGACGAACTACAGTTGCTGATGGTAGCAAACAAACTTCTTCATGAGAGGTGTGTGGTAATTATTACAGAAACTTGTGTGTAGTCTCACTGTATACAAGTTGTACAAGTGACAATAAAGTATTTCAAAATATTTCAAAAAAAAAAATCTATAGTCCAGCCCACCACATGGTCTGAGGGACGGTGGACCGGCCCATGGCTGAAAAAGGTTGCTGACCCCTGGTATAAACCACTAAATCACAGCCCCCCTTCATAGTGCCAAGGGCTAGAGACTCACAGAAACACAGCAGAACCAGGAATACCTCGTTTCTCGGGCAAAGAGATGCCTTTTATATCCCTTCCAGTCTGGGAGCACCCAATGGCCAGCTTGGATGGGCCTGTCCAATGGACTGAGGACACTTCACAGCAAGGGAGATACGTATTTCAAGGTGCAGTTCCTAAAGTTCACCAAAAAGGACAGTCACACAGAGCACTGACACAACCCAGGTCATGCCTACGCCATACATTTAATGCACATTTAAAGAACATGGCTTTCCCCCAAAGAATTATGGGAATTGGAGCTTATGTAGGGTGCTGGGAACTGTAGCTTTATGGGAGTAAACTACAGTTCCCATGATTATTTGGGGGGAGACGAGTTCCTTAAATATATCATGTGGATGTGACCCCACTTTCAGTCATAGCTGAACACCAATAAAGGTGTTCATTTGTTTATTATTTACTTATTTACTATTGCATTTATGAGTCCCATCAGCGAAATCCCTGCACAAGGATTTCTGTTTGCACTGTAGGGCTTTCCCCCCTCTCCTGCCCCAGTGTGTCCCCAAAATTGGCTTGCAATGTCAGCAGGACCCTGAGAATAGCATGCATGGGAAGAATGGGGGATAGTTCATAAGGTGGAACAATCACCTTAGCACTGAATTCCAGCTGTCCCTAAGTCACCCAGTGGGCTTCATGGATGCATGAGGCTATGAACCCTGGATTCCCAAGTCCAAGTCTGACGCTATGACAACTTGTTTAGGAAACTATGGGCTCTTCTCTACCAGCTGTTTTACAGAAAAGGCCAGAAATCTTCAGCAAGAGATAATTTTCATCTGAGAACTCCTTCCGCTGTGCGAGCAGCTGAAGGAGATGATGACCGAGGGCCTCCCAGAGAACACGGTTGTTGCAGACATTACAGGAGCAGCGTCATAACTTGCTTGCAGGGAAGTACATCTTTGCAAATGTCCCTCCTGAAATATTCATGCACCACCTTGCTCCGGCTGGAGCGAACTGCAGTTGTCTCCTAGCATTACCTGCCAGGAGTCCTGCGCATCCAGGCAAGCTGCTAAAAGGGAGAGCAACCAGAGCAAACTGCTTAGCCAGCATCCATTTGTCCCGACTGCATTGAGCAGGAGCCCGGTGTGATGGCCTGGGAATCTGATTCAGAGGCTGAACCGGAGGAATCCCAGTCTGCACAGGAGTCCCCGCCTCCAGGGCCGGCTGAGCTGGGGCAGGGGCTTGAATCTGAAGGGCCCTCACCTGTGCCGGATCCTCAGGAGCAGACACCAGCTGAGTCTGCTCTGGCTCCTGAGGTGATGGAGGACCCATTGCCTGCAGGTGCTCCTCTCCCAGCCCTGTCAGGTGAAGGTGAGGTTGCCTCTGGGTCCAGTAACCCTCCAGCCTCTCCTGAGCTGCAGAGGCTCAGGGCAGAGAGGCGGAGGGAACTAAGTTCATGCAGGAGGAGTGCTCGCCTTAAGGCCAGGAGAGGCGAGTCACCTGTGGACCGGGGCCGCCCTAGGCCTCAGAGGAGATAAAGGCCAGTCAGCCCAGTCCCAGGTTGCGGGAGCAACATCATTGGTATCCTGTTCCTGCCGGCACCCTGACCTGCTCTCCTGAGTTCCTGACCACGCCCGACTCCTTGCTTTGGACCTCGCTTCTCCCCTGACAGACAGCCTCCTTACCCTCAACCTAGGACCAGACTTAGATATGGAACTGGCAGAAATGACCGGCAAAATCCGAGATCAGGGAGAGGAGCAGATGGAAGAGGACTGGAAGAAGTTTAAAGTTTATTTACAAAAATATTGTAAAATTTATGAATGCTAAGGGCTTTGAAAATGAAATGAAGGGGTTTTTAGCGATTAAGATAAATAGACTATAAAGAGATGGATAAAAGTTTAAAAATGGACAATTGATGATCTTGCTGAGTAAATTTTTAAATTAGAATACAAGAAGGGAAGGCGGGTGGAAGTAAAGAGAAGAAGGTTTTGAAAGTTACCAAAATGAAATAGTGTTTCTTTTTTATGCTAATTGTTTGTTTGTTTTTTGTATTTTTCTGTTTTTGTATTTTTTCTTTGTTTGATGTTATTCTGTTTGGATTTTTGATGTTTGTCTGCTTTTTTGTGGTTTATTTTTGTTTTGGTTGTTAATTCTTTGGAAACTTATAATAAAATATTATTTAGGACCAGACTTAGACCACGCTGCACGGTAACCCCCCGGGACCAGCACACCCAGGCACTTCTGTTTTCCCTTGACTCATCCGAGGCATCATTTAATTGGGGGACATTTTCAGCTTTCCAGCGTGGAAAAAACAAACGTTTTAAAGCACAGCAGGTGCTTAAAGGATGAGTCTTTAAAGTCACAAATCCTTTTAACCAAGGGGGAAGAGACAGAGAGAAAGAGACATTTTAAAAAAAAATCAAGAGTAATCATGAGTGAAATCATTGAGGAGCAAATGCTTGCAGCTGCTCTTGCCATTTCTTGAGTCAGACATGGAAAGCTAACCTCCTCCCTTAATGTCACAGTGCTAACTGGGATGGTGCCCCATTCCCTTCTACCGTGGTCCTTGGTTTTGAACCAGGAATGGGGAAACTGCAGGTCGCCTCCAGATGGAGTTGGACTCCCGCTCCCATCAGCCCCAGCCAGAATGGTCAAAGTTCAGGAATCCTGGGAACTGTAGTCCAGTAACATCTGAAGGTCCGCAAGCTCCCCATCCCTGGTTTAGAAACATCAAGAGAGCAAGACCAGGGGACTCCATTGCCCATGTGTTGGCTTTTTGTTGAAGGAAAAGATATAGTATAAAAAGGAAACATTCCTGGATGCCTAGATCCAGGTTTGGGGCAAGTACTCTTTGGTGAGAGAACCCAGCAGGTATTGAAAATCACAAAATATGCAGAAAAGTAAAGCATAGAAATATACACTGTTGGACATCTAAAATATCCCCTTTTAAATTACCTCCCCTCTTCCTTTAGCATAGAAAGAGACCCCACAAGAGGTGAGGTTACAGGGAACCAGGCAGAGGACCTTCTCAGTAGTAGGTCTGTGGAACGCCCTCCCATCAGATGTCAAGGAGATAATCAAATATAAAACTTTTAGAAGACAACTGAAGGCAGCCCTGCATCAGGAAAAAATTTTATGTCTAGGGGACAAGCTTGTTTTGTCCAGCTCTGGAGAGCAGGACTCGAACCAACAGCTTCAAGTTACAAGAAAGGAGATTCTCACTAAACATCAGGAAGAACTTTCTGTCAGAAAGAGCTGTTGGACAGTGGAACGGTCTCCCTCAAGAGGTTATGGACTCTCCTTCCTTGGAGGTTTTTAAGCAGAGGTTGGATGGCCATCTGTCATGGATGCTATAGCTGAGATTCCTGCATTGCAGGGGGTTGGTTGACCCTTGGTGTCAGGAGTGCGTGCAGGAGCCGGGCCCTGTGACTGGTAGGGCCTTGCAGGACTGGGGCCTTCCTGAGTTTGGCCTGGAAGGGCAAGGCGCAGCCGCATAGGTGAGGCTTGACAGAAGACTTGTAGCACCTGGTGGCAAGGGCCGGGAGGATATATAAGACCAGCATTTCCCTCTGGCTCTTTGCCACAGCAACATGCTACCCACCTAGCTATGCTTCAGCTTCCTGACTCCTAGTTTCCTGCCTCTTGGACCCTTGGCTTCCTGACTCTTGGTTTCCTGATTTCTGGACTCTTGGCTTCCAGACTGTTGGTTTCCTGATTTGTGGACTCTTGGCTTCCTGACTCTTGGCTTCCTGACTCTTGGTTTCCTGATTCATGGACTCTTGG
>JAXCMG010000083.1:469917-482019 GCA_034642415.1 Podarcis siculus
TCCTGACTCTTGGTTTCCTGATTCATGGACTCTTGGCTTCCTGACTCATGGACCCTTGGCTTCCTGACTCTTGGCTTCCTGACTCATGGACTCTTCCCTTCCTGACTCCTGGTTTCCTGATTCATGGACTCTTGGCTTCCTGACTCCTGGTTTCCTGATCGTGGACTCTTGGCTTCCTGACTCTTGGTTTCCTGATTTGTGGACTCTTGGCTTCCTGACCCCTGGACTGCTGACCCTGGACTGCCAATTCCTGCTCCCCAACCTCTACCCCGGTCCCGACATACCAAGCCAGGACTCCGCCTTCCTGTAACCCGGACCGTGACACTTGGAATCCCAACTTTAGAATTCTATGATTCTATCCCCTGCTTCCACAAAAGTGCTGGACTGCTGCACTCTTCTGCTAAGGTGGTATTGGTAGCTTGGTTCCCACCATTTTATGTTGTTGCTTACTCTCATCTTGTATATTTGAAGGAATGGGTTTCCCATTCTAAAACCTGACTGTGCAGTCAGTCTGAAACGGGACCCAAAATCCTCATTTTTCCTCCTCCAAGGGAGCATTTCTAAAATGCATTAACTTGAGTCAATGTATAAACAGAAAGCCCACTGTATAAACAAGTGCTCAAAGCCCTCTCCTTTATCAGTCCGTGACGGCAATGAATGGCCTTGTCCATTCCAAAGTGGAGCAGGGACGACACATCTGGGTCTTATCTTACTTCCTGACCACAATGACGCACAGACCTTGTCCAGAAACGGTCCAAGGAGTGTTCTTAGAGTTGGTGACCTGCTCCAAGATAAGAGTATAGGAATAGGAACAGGAACAACCTTTTATGGTCATGGATGTCAACTTACGTGTATAAGCTGACGTGGTTAGATTCCTGGGGAAGGGGGGAGAGGGTGCCTGGAGGATATATATACTGCATGAAATTTCTCATTTCTTTGGACTTGCTGTGGACTTACCACACAAGTTCCTTCTGCTATCCGGAGAGCAGAATAAACTCTTTCTCTAAACCAAACATCGGTGTCAATTGACTTCCTTCCCCCCTCCCGGGAACAACACAGACCCCACCAGTCGGTATAGTCTAGTAAGGCTACATATTGGGGTGAGGAATCTGTGGTGGTCCTGATGGTTGGATTTTGCATCCCAGCATCCCCAATCAGTATGGCCAATAGCCTAGTCAGAGGTTCCCCACTCCTCTTGTTTATGGTGAACCTTTTTATTTCCCGAAGCCCTTTCTTCTTAAGCTTCAAGCACATCCTAACAGGCCCACCAATGAAATGGTCCCTATAGACCTGGGATGAAAACAATGTTTGCCCATTGACCAGCTGGCCTGCTTCCCTTCTTTCTTACTCAGTGTCATTTTAAACATGACACCACCACACACACACACACCCAGCTTAGACATTCGTTATTTTCAAATTGGCTTTCATTAATTTCCTTGTGCGCATTGTCAAATTCTATTCTGTCCTTACTCTGGGGACATAGAACATTTAAAGCAACATCCCTAGGGGATGAGTTATTTAAAAAACAGGCTCCTCTCAGCATCGCTCAGCTTTTCCAAGGCAGTCAATTTAAGATCTGCTCTCTCTGGTTTTTTAAATTTTATTTTAAGCACCAACACTCTAGTTCCTTACAGTTTTTGTTTAACTGTTTATTTGGGGGGAGGATTTAAATGGCATTACAGGTACCTCAGCCTGTCGCTATGCCTTATTGTATCTAAGCAAAAGAACATGTCATTGAAATAATCACATATCCCCCTCCCCTGTCAACCCATGTCTCCA
Organism: Podarcis siculus; assembly: GCA_034642415.1. NCBI lineage: Eukaryota > Metazoa > Chordata > Lepidosauria > Squamata > Lacertidae > Podarcis > Podarcis siculus. The sequence continues at coordinate 471,697 of JAXCMG010000083.1, forward strand.
CCACCACCTTCCCTTTCTCTGTTATTTTCCTTTGTCTCATTTTAGATGTAGTGACTAGGTGGTGCCGGGTGTAATTGGGTAAAGTCAGGAATTTGGAGAAGGGCTGTAGCTCAGTGTTGCAGCATCTGCTTTGCACACAAAGTCCTGGATTCAATCTTCAGCACTTAGCGGTAGCACTGGGGAAAATTCCCCACCTGAAACCTTGGAGAGTTGGTGCCAGTCCGTGTAGACCAGTGGTGTCCAAACTTTTTTCAAAGAGGGCCAGATTTGATGAAGTGAAGGGCTGTGAGGGCCAACCAAAGTTGTTCACCTTTTTTTTAGGGCTGAAGTTGTTGAGGTTTTTTAAGGATTTTACCCCAGGAAATAAACTGCCACAGGCTAGTGGGACACTGGTGGCGCTGTGGTCTAAACCACTGAACCTCCTGGGCTTGCCGATCGGAAGGTTGGCGGTTCAGATCTGCGCAATGGTGGTGAGCTCCCGTTGCTCTGCCCCAGCTCCACTGAACCTAGCAGTTCGAAAACACACCAGCGCAAATAGATAAATAGGTACCACTGTGGTGGGAAGGTAAATGGCATTTCCATGCACTCTGGTTTCCATCATGGTGTTCCGTTGTGCCAGAAGCAGTTTAGTCCTGCTGGCCACAAGAGCCAGAAAGCTGTCTGTGGACAAACGCCGGCTCCCTCGGCCTGAAAGCAAGATGAGCACCGCAACCCCATAGTTGCCTTTGACTGGACTTAACCATCCAGGGGTCCTTTACCTTTTTACCTAGTTGGACCAATGCTCTGATTCAGTAGAAGGCAACTTTCTATGCTAATGTTATAGGAAAAAATGGGGTTCGCTTTCACAGCCCAAGTCTCCATCAAGGGACTCAGTGTCCCCAAAGCCCATTATCAGTCAGAGAAGAATGGATGAAGGAAGGATCCATGGAAAGCAAGGCAGATCTTTATTTTCCTGTTGCAGTAGAGTTCTCCGTGTGTGCCCCCCGCACCTTGCAAGGAGGTGAGGAACCAGAACAAAGGTGTGCAAGAACTTGTAAAGACTTTAGAAATTGCCCAGCGATTTAGCCAAAGACCATCCACAAAGCATCATGCACTTGTCACAGAAAGAGGCAGTCTACACCAGGAATTTGAGAGTGAGGCTTCTCTCCTGTCTGACAGTCTACCTGATCAAGGTGACTGACTGCATTACCTGGCCAGTCTGGGACATTCTTTTGTGATGGTAAATGCCATAGCTCTTGAATCCAGGCCTACTCCATTCATACCCCAAATATGCCCTTAAGACAAGATTTGTAAGTGAAAAGAGCCATTGGGAGAGGCTTTTCCAAGATATTTCCTTCTGCAAAATAATATTTGGGGTCATTAAGAGTCAAGATGGCTTCAGGACTGCTCCCCTGTACTATTCCAGACATGTGGTTCATATACTTAGGACTCAACTACAGTAGTAAAAAAAACAGCGTTTTGAATGTGTTATAAACACACAACAAGAGATGGCAATGGAAAGCAAAATATATATTTCTAGGCAATTTTCCATAATGCTTTCCCCCCTTTTGTTATAACAATTTAATTTCTGACTTATTTATAGCGTTTGTTTTTCCTGTGTGTAGATCCACCCTTGGTGTATGTGTGTTTACCTTGTGCACTTATAAACATTCATTTTATTCATGACACTTTAGAATTCTTACAACAATGACATCTAAAAGGCTTCCTCGTTGCGCTAAATTTGAAGATCCTCCAAGTGTCCCTATTTTTCAGGGACAGTCCCGGATTTACAGAAGCCATCCCAGTTCCTGATTTGATCCCAGAATATCCTGCTTTTCCTTAGAACATCCCTATTTTTCATTGGAGAAATGTTGGAGGGTATGGAGTTATGTGTACCCCCAGGCAAGGAGACAAGGAACTATACAACCTTTAGAAGACATCTGGAGGCAGCTCTGTATAGGGGAGTTTAATAATAATAATAATAATAATAATAATAATAATAATAATAATATATGTTGGAAGCCGCCCAGAGTGGCTGGGGCAACCGTTCAGATGGGAGATGGGTGGGGTATAAATAATAAAATTACTACTACTACCACCATGTAATAAGACACCTCTATGATCATTACAGAAATGTTGGAGGGTATGAATTTGGCTGCTGAAACAAAGAAAGCATGGGAGAAAACCAGGTATACCTGAGACAAAATGCATGGAAGAAAACCAGACAGGTAGATAGACTAACATGGGTTGACTATCTGCCCAGAAGTACGCTGCCCTTAATTCTTAAAATATGCCCTCCTTCCTGAGCCACTATTTTGCGACAGGTTTCATTTGGTGAACATCCAGGTTCTGATAAAATAAAATAAAAATGTTGTTCCCACAAGCCTAAAGTCTGTCCACCCCTGCCTCTCTCTCCATGCAAAGTTTCCCTGCCCACCCACAAAAGAACTTTTGGTTTTTGCCAGAGGCAAATGTTCCATGGAGAGTTCTATATTTACTTGGTGTTTGATATTTTGTCTTCGTGTCTGTAATGACACGTGCTAATGAGAGGTTGTGCTTAAATAAACTATGAAATAGGCTGGAGCTGAGCCAAGATATTTCTCTTTGATGAGGGTGAGCACTAACAAACATCCTTGCTGCCAATTTGCTTCCAAATTCCACATATTTTAGGATTAGCAGTCCTTAAGAGGGACAAGGTTTATTCCTTTCGTTAGCGAAGTCTCCCAGGCTTAGCATGGTTATTTACTTGGGTCTTATTTGTGTTTTGAAGTGGGATTAATCTTTTTTGCTACTTTTTTATGAGATCAGCTTGCTTTTAAGACTTTTTTTTTGGGGGGAGAGACTTTTCTCGCTCCAAAGCTAGCGTGTCAAACAGCTTAAGGAGGCGTGGAGCTAGGAAGGCTTTGATACCATTCCTAATGCTCAGCTACTCAAGGCAGCTTTTGCAATGGCATAAATGCCACCCACAATTCACGCCGGCTGTAAAGTCAAAACAATAGGATTTGCCACCTCTGATGGGATCCAGCCGTGTTTTCCCTTGCAATAGCCAAAGCCAAAAGCCTGAAAACAAAACACAAATAATCCATAAAGGAGTGGGAGCTGCAACAAAATGTTGCAGCATGGAAGCCTCCCTTTTCAGGGTGCCGGGCACTTAGTTCTGTTCCCCATTCTGTCTGGTTTTCTGTCCCTTCTGAAAACTCAGAGAGCATGCCATGGCCACCCAGCACACTTGGTCCTGACCGAGCTGTTTTTCAGAGTTTCCCCTCTTTGGGGATTTCCCTCTCTAAAGACATTCTGCAAACCTTGAAGATCCTTTTGACCCACTAATAACTCCCTCTTGTTTGTTAGTGGTGGCATTTAGGCTGCAAAAACAATGGCACTCCCTCGCACTGAGAGCTGGAAATAGAGGGAAGGTTACATGACTCAGTTCTGTGACTCAAAGAAGCATGAATGAAAGGTTTTGCCCCACACGGTACTTCCTGCATGAAATCAGAACTACTATTTGTTCATCCTGGAGCTTGCTAAACAAACCTTGATGAAATCAAAGCTCAGCATTTGTTTCGGTGCCAACGCTGAATAATGATTTGCTACAATAAACACGGCAGCATTATATATTCATCTGTCCTCCCTGTCTGCTTTCATTTATGAGGAAAGCATAGCCCTGAAATAGCAAACAGTACCAGAAATCTGGTCCAGAATATATTTTGCTACCCCTCAAGGCACACATATAGCCTCCAATACAGGGGTCTAGGCCATGGATAGCGCCTGTGGCACTCAATCTGTATTTGCAGAAGCTGCATGCACAATGTAACCAGACCCAGCCCAGTCCTCTTCTCTTACACAAAACTGGGAAGGAGGGTACTGATGGCAGAGGTGGACCTACATTTTGCCTACACTGTTATCTTCTTCAGCAGGGTTGATCCATGACAGATAACGGGAAGTTTTTAATGCTTGACATTTTTTTTTTGTTTCTATATTTTCCTGGAAGCTGGGGAAACCCAGCCCGATGGGCAGGTTATAAATAACGAAATTATTAGTATTATTATCTGTGCTACTGACTCTCAAACTTTGGGATTGATGAAATACATACAACAGCAAAATTAATCAATTTGAGTCATGTGTTACGATTTTGTTACTATGTTGTTTATTTCTGTGTTTCTATATCGTAAGCCACCCTATGATCCTCGGACGAAGGGGGTTTTGAAATTTAATGAATGTTAAGTAATAATCTTCCATCATTCCTGACAATCAGCCATTCTGCCCAGAGCTGATGGGAATTGTAGTTCAACAACAACTGGAGGGCACTCAAAAAAACGAAGATCATGGCCACTGGGCCCATCACCTCCTGGCAAATAGAAGGAGGAGAAATGGAGGCAGTGAGAGATTTTACTTTCTTGGTCTCCATGATCACCATGATGATCTCCATGTCTCCATGATGGTGACAGCAGTCACGAAATTAAAAGACGCCTGCTTCTCGGGAGAAAAGCAATGACAAACCAAGACAGCATCTTAAAAAGCAGAGACATCACCTTGCCAACAAAGGTCCGTATAGTTAAAGCTATGGTTTTCCCAGTAGTGATGTATGGAAGTGAGAGCTGGACCATAAAGAAAGCTGATCGCCGAAGCATTGATGCTTTTGAATTATGGTGCTGCAGGAGACTCTTGATAGTCCCATGGACTGCAAGAAGATCAAACCTATCCATTCTGAAGGAAATCAGCCCTGAGTGCTCACTGGAAGGACAGATCCTGAAGCTGAGGCTCCAGTACTTTGGCCACCTCATGAGAAGAGAAGACTCTCTCGAAAAGACCCTGATGTTGGGAAAGATGGAGGGTACAAGGAGAAGGGGATGACAGAGGATGAGATGGTTGGACAGTGTTCTCGAAGCTACCAGCATGAGTTTGACCAAACTGCGGGAGGCAGTGGAAGACAGGAGTGCCTGGCGTGCTCTGGTCCATGGGGTCACGAAGAGTCAGACACAACTAAACGACTAAACAACAACACAACAACAGATTGAGGAAGGCTGCCCAAACAATGCCTTTGTGGTCATGTGCACATACCTACACGCATTTGCACTGAAGATGTGTCTACCCCCATAATTGGCAGACCCACTTGGGAGATATAATTTGTAAAGACTTTGGGGAGACAACTGAAACCATGCAATGTTCAGGCAACCCTCCCCAAACTGGTACCCTTCAGATGCTTTGAACTATAGTTCTCATCGGAACCAGTCAGCTAAGGATCAGAGATGATGGGGAATGTGGTCCAAAACATCTAGAATGAGAAATACTCCCTCAGGGCATCCCTAAGCAAAAACAAGAGGCAAATTAGGGAGAGATGTCAATCATTTGGGACTGCCTCTGCTAAACTGGTGTATTCTGTATTTGTTCTGTTAATGTAATGCCATTGTTGATTTTATGCTGCTCACCGTCCTGATGCGTATGGGCTTGTTGTTGTTGTTGTTTTCATGTTGGAAGTATAGACATTTCTGCAAACAAATAAGGTCAGTTGGTGTGTTTTCCAAAGCAGCTTTCCTCCACGGAAAACTGTCCCTCAGACGCTATCTCTTTGGTAGCTAGCTCAGACACCTTGGCCATCACTATCTTCATTACAGAGAGATCAGCTGACAATCATCCCTATTGCTCCTTTCAGCCCTTAATCTCTTCTGCAATGGAGCTAAGAAAGCACACATTGCCTGTGTCGGATGCTGCTGGTTCACAGGTTGAGTTGCCGAAGGAGGCAGATCCTGTATAAGCTGCTGCTTCTTCAGTGGGCAACCAGCATGAAGTCCTGAGCCAGGGGTATAATTGCTATCCCCACAGAAATCAATATAGTAATGGCTCAATTCGGTGATGCTTTTTTAAAAAAGGTGTGTCTTTAGATAGCTAGAAGTGAGCTGGATTTTTCAAGCATTTGCTCAGGGAGTCAGATAGGGAGCTGGTGGGAATTCTCCAAGAGCCTCTCCAGAAGTCCAGGCAATATTGACTTGCAATGTGGAGTGTGTGACTTTACCTCCACAATAGCTCAATCAAGACACTAGAGTTAATCCACAAGTAACTGGTAGCCTGATAGTCAGGAGAGGCTCTGGGACTCTGATGAGGAAAGCTCATCTTTCATCAGCCATTTCAGTGAGATGATGGTCCCATCCGCCTTTCTTCTGGGGCTCCCATCAATCCTATTTTATAAACAGCACTTGTTCTATAGCCATTTGTGGTGCAAAGCTTCAAGCAAACCTCAAGCCCAGGGACCAAATGTGGCCCTCAATGGGTCTCTTCCCTTGGAATTTGCCCCAGGCCACACCCCTCACTGATACTTCACACCTCCTGTTTCTGCCTGGCTGGAATTTGTCCTTGAACACTGATCATGCTTCTTGGCTTACTGGATAGAGGAAAAAGAGAGATGTGTATGTGTATTTATTGCTTCACCCTCTTTTGCCTCTGGCCTTGTCCACTACTGGGACGTGAGTGGCGCTGTGGTCTAAACCACTGAGCCTAGGGCTTGCTGATCAGAAGGTTAGCGGTTCGAATCCCCGCAACGGGGTGAGCTCCCGTTGCTCTGTCCCAGCTCCTGCCAACCTAGCGGTTTGAAAGCACGTCAAAGTGCAAGTAGATAAATAGGTACCACTCTGGCCAGTAAAGCGAGATGAGCGCCGCAACCCCAGAGTCGTTCGCAACTGGACTTAATTGTCAGGGGGTCTGTGACTTTAACATATGAGAGTGCTGGAGGTGAAATAGTTAAACAGGTTACCCAATCAGAACCCGGGGGTGGAGTCAGAGGGAATATAAAACCAGCTCTGGGAGGAGTTTGTTGGGAGTTGGGTGGTTGGTTGGAGGGGGAGTGAATTGGGATAGAGTCTGTGGGTAGGTTGAGTTAGTGTAGCGAAATAAGCTGTGTCAGGAACAGTTGGGGGCTAGGAAGACAAGTAAATATATGAGAGGTGGTTTAGTGAGTGAGAGCAGGTAGCGGAAGTTATAGGTCTGGATAGGCACCCCATGAATGTAATTGACTGATACCGTTTATGAAACCACACGCTTGTTAAACTGCAATAAATAAACAGAAGTTTATGTTCCAATTTAACCCTGACTGGACTCAGTATTGTCCCAGGTAGGGCCTGGGTGGTGGCAGTGAGAAATAAAGTGGTGGCACAGGGAACAATAGACAGTGAAACGTCCGGGGACCCTGTGTGATCGCCATAGGGTCCTTTACCTTTTCCTTTGTCCACTACTGGCAAGTGGGTGCCCACAACCTGAAAAATGGTTCCTCCACCTCTTCTCTGGAACAGCAGTGGGGAACCTCCACACCACAGGCCTAATTAGGTCTGGCACGAGTCCCAATTTGGCCCACAAGTCTGGTTTCTCCAAACCATGCCCACCTGCCCCACAGCTGGCATGTTATGTGACATCAGTTGTATATAGCTTGGATTAGATTTCCCAGACTTGGGTCTCCAGCTGTTTTCAGACTACATCTTGCATCATCGCTGACCACTGGTCCTGGTAGCTAGGGATGATGGGAGTTGTAGTCCAAAAGCAGCTGTAGATCTAAGTTTGGGAAACACTGACTTAGATTGTTAAGGTTTCCAGCAGCCCCATCAGGAAGGCACCAGATAATAGTGAAGTGTGAGTGTCTATTCTGGTACACTATCCCTTTAAAAGTTCCAACGTCTCTCTTTTTTTTTCTTCAAAAAAATTTATTCATTTTATAACACAAATAAAAAGCACAAACAGAAAAACAAACAATATGAACAAATTCTTGTCATATCCTTATTTTTCTAAACATTGTTAAGTGGGCTTCCCTAAGTCCCACCTATCTGATTTTCATTTTACTTCATCTTTAGCATTTTACATATATCATAATTTCTAACCATATTTTTTTTAAAATCACACTTAAAATAACTTCACATTTTATGACTTACAAATAATACTATTTTAAAATACTCTATCTTCTACTTCTAACCCTACAGCCTATATCCACTTCCAAAGCTATTCTAAGATTTAAATATTAACATATTTTTTCAAATATTCCTTAAACTTTTTCCAGTTTTCTTCCACCGTCTCTTCTCTCTGGTCTCGGAGTCTCCCGGTCAGTTTGGCAAGTTCCATATAGTCCATCATCTTCCTCTGCCATTCTTCGATAGTTGGTAAAACTTGTTTCTTCCAATTCTTCGCTAATAATATTCTCGCAGCTGTTGTGGCATACAGAAAAAACGTAACATCCTTTTTGGGGATTTCACCCCCCCTAAAAGTTCCAACTTCTAATTGAGGAGGTGGAGTCTGAGGCAGGGAAGAAGGCCAGTCTGAATATAAGAGCTCTGTCTGGCTCATTGGTCTGGTGTTGGGAGCTGTCCGTGGTCCTGCAGATCCATCCCCATCTCTTTTCATGATAACTGTCTCTAGGAGAACATCTTTCCCATGAGGTAAACTACTTACAAGCTGTACTTGACTTCCACCTCCTCAGTTGTCTGAAATCAGCTTCCTGGCGCGCGCGCACACACATACACACACACACACACACACACACACACACCACTTTCCAAGCTGCTGGGACTGGATAAAAAGGTAAAGGGACCCCTGACCATTAAATCCAGTTGTGACCGACTCTGGGGTTGCGGCGCTCATCTCGCTTTATTGGCCGAGGAAGCCAGCGTACAGCTTCCAGGTCATGTGGCCAGCATGACTAAGCCGCTTCTGGCGAACCAGAGCAGCACACAGAAAGGCCGTTTACCTTCCCACCGGAGTGGTACCTATTTATCTACTTGCACTTTGACGTGCTTTTGAACTGCTAGGTTGGCAGGAGCAGGGACCGAGCAACGGGAGCTCACCCCGTCACGGGGATTTGAACTGCCGACCATCTGATCAGCAAGTCCTAGGCTCTGTGGTTTAACCCACAGCGCCACCCGCGTCCCTCTGGGACTGGATAGTTGGGACCAAAAGCAACACAAGAGCAACACAAGAGAAGCAAAGCAAGCAGAGAAGCATCAGGAAAGACTTTTACTGTTCCATCACTCAGATGTGCTGTAACGTCTGCAACTGACAGGCACATATGGCCACAGATTCTGCAACATGATTGATTGGCAATCTCCTGAAAGGAGGGAGCAACCAAGTATGCGTGGAACTTAAACGCAGCGATGTACACAACTGCTCCAACTGAATAGCCACACCAGAAGGATGATTAATATCCTGCTTAAAAAGCTCTTCGCCCATTACAGTTTTCCTACATGGAGATTTCCTGTGCTTGCCAAAATGTGCAAAGTAGGATATGAGTTTACCTTGTAGCAGCTGCTCAGTCTGGGTTCTTGGGCCATGAAATAGACTCACGCCCTTCATTGTGCTTTGCCATAAAATACATTTTTCCAACATGAATATTACCTCATTTTAGGGGGGAAGTGTAATGTCTGATGCAGCTCTAAGATACTTTGGTTTAAGACAGCTCCCAGTACAAATCCGAGCAGCTGCCAAGTGGTGACAACTAGAGATGCTACCTGTCCATTTAACAGTTCAAAGATACTTGGGAGAAGGTGTAGTCCAGCCTACTGTGAAGCAAAGCCAGAACCCTGCTTGATACAGGAGACATAAGCTGAGGTAGAGTAATGGAGTCAATGGAGTGGCAGAAGAATAGTGGCTTTTGGTGCGCTCTGTGCTGAGGTGAGGCAGAACTCAGGCTAGATACCAAGTAGATAAGGCAAGGCTACACAGAGAAAGGGGTCAGGATGTGCTCTGTATACACAACTTCTATACTGCTTGAGCAATGAACAAACTGAGCCTTAGCCCTATACAGTAGAGCATCTGCTTCCTAATTCTGAGCCCTGCCTGTACTGGAAGGTGCTGGTTTGCTTTAAGGGGCCCAGTTCATTAGGACAAGTGGGGCACTGTCCTGCCAAGCTCAGTCTACTCTCAGCCAACCCTCACCTACCGAATTTTCTTACCTACAACCAGTCCAGGGGGTTGTCCTGGCTTTCAGCTTCCTCTTCCTTCCTCTGGACCAGCCTTGGGTCCCAAAATGTTGTTGAACTGCAGTCATCCCATCATCTCCAGATAGCAGGACTAGCAGTCAGAGATGATGGGAGTCATAGTCCAAGAACACCTGTTCTGCTCCCGGGGGTTAATCGAGAGGCAAGGTCCAAGTCCAGTCTGTGGTCAATGGAGCAATATGGAGACAGTCCGTAAAAGTTGAAGCTGGCTGCAGGGCAGGGTTCACGCAGGAACTGACAACCAACAATGTTGCTCCCGCAACTTGGGACTGGGGCTGGCTGGCTTTTATCTGCCCCGAGGCATAGGGCGGCCCCAATCCACAGGTGACTTGCTGGCAGACTGGAGGAGGGCAAATGTTGTCCCTATTTTCAAAAAGGG
>JAXCMG010000083.1:482419-493547 GCA_034642415.1 Podarcis siculus
GTTGGACTTGATGGCCCTTGTGGTCTCTTCCAACTCTATGATTCTATTATTCTCCTGGCCTGGAGGCGAGCACTCCTCCTGCGGGAACTTAGTTCCCTCCGCCTCTCTGCCCTGAGCCTCTGCAGCTCAGGAGAGGCTGGAGGGTTACCAGACCCAGAGGCAACCTCAGCTTCCTCTGATGGGGCTGAGAGTGGAGCACCTGCAGGCAATGGGTCCTCCATCACCTCCGGAGCCAGAGCAGACTCAGCTGGTGCCTGCCCCTGAGGATCCAGCACAGGTGAGGACCCTTCAGGCTCATGCCCCAACCCCAGCTCAGCTGGTTCTGGAGGCGGGGAATCCTGTGCAGGCTGGAATTCCTCAGGTTCAGCACCTGAATCCGAATCCCAGGCCATCACAACACCTGAGGACCTGAGGTTGAGAAAGACTGGTCCAGCTGTTCCCCTTGTAGAACTCAGGAAAGAGGACAACGGGAACAAAGCTAGACTTTGCTTTGCCTGTCACTGGCTATGGTTGCACCAACCATTATCTCTGGCTCCACCTACTATTGGCCTTCTAGTTTACACCCTACCAATCCCAGTGGACTCTAGACACCACTGAGCCCAGCCCTCTCAATTAGTCTCTTACTACATTGGAGCAGGATAGTTTCTGATGGCACTGAATCATCCAAGGAGTCCTTCAATTCTGAAGATGCCACATTCTCTGGCTGCAGAGACATTGGTCCTGCAGGCCCAATAGGTTTCAATGCTTCTGGTGTGGGCCCTGACAGATCTACCCCTTCTGTTTTGAAGCCTTCCACTTCAACACCTTCTTCTGGTCCCTGACAGTTTTGTTGTCATCTTCTTCTGCCTCAGAGTTTTTAAGAGAGGGGAACCTGCGGACCTCTAGATTTCAATGGAATACAGTTCCCATTATCCTTGGCCATTGGCCATGCTGTGTGGAGCAGATGGAACCTGCAGTCCCGCAATATCTCAAAGACCACAGATTCTCTCTTTTTTAAAAATATTTTTTATTCATTTTCCAATATAAAATTATACAATCAAAACATCTTGTTTATCACCAGCATCCTCTTTTTTTACTTCCCTCAGCATGTCTGATAATCCTCCGTTTTAATTACTTCCTCCACATTTCTTAAATTGATGTTGCACTACGTACAATACTATTTTACTTTTTACCTTATTTTTTTAACAATATTTCTAACTTACATTTTCACAAAACTTCCTGAAAACTTACAAACGTTATCTGATCGTCACATAATTTTTACATATATTCTGTAAATTTAATCCAGTCTTCTGTGAATCTCTGGTCGCGTCGATTCCGGATCCTTCCTGTTAATTTATCATGCTCCGCGTAATCCATCAGTTTCATTCTCCATTCTTCAATCATAGGTAATTCTTCTTGTTTCCATTTCTGGGCCATCAATATTCTTGCTGCTGTCACCGCGTATAAAAACAACTTCCTTTCTTTCTTATTAATTTCATTTCCTATTATTCCTAATAAAAACGCTTCTGGTTTCTTAACAAATGTATATTTCAACATTTTTTTCAACTCATTATATATCATTTCCCAAAAGCCTTTTACTTTTTTGCACTCCCACCACACATGGTAAAACGTTCCTTCTTTTTCTTTACACTTCCAACATTTATTACTTACTTTATACACAAAGACCACAGATTCTCCACCCATGTTTTAAAGGGAGAGACATGGTCTCTGAAAGAAGGCCTGGGAATCCCACATTCTTGAAACATAACTTTTTAGCTCCTTTTAGCAACCATTGTCGAAAGGCACTTAAGTCTAAAAGGCTGATTCCCCTTTTCTTCATTAACTTTCTTAGTGAGTTGTCTCCTGAAATTCAAGGCAGTCAGATCTGCTAATGGCATATTAAAAATTCCCCGTGCAAACGCGATAAACTGGATCCTCATTGTTATTCTGCAGAGCAATTATCTTTACTTGATGATGTCTCAAATTTGCCCAAATTCAGACTGAAACTTTCCCCCTTTCAATTTGAGGCTAATTCGTTTCCTAACTCCTTGTTATGGTGCAAAATATCAAAAATGCTCTCAGTCTTGACTTGCTCTAATTTATATAGTTAAGAATCGTTTACTGGCAATTAAAATTAGCCTTAAGGGCTTCTGCAAACAAGCTGGATTAGCTAACAGTGAAACATTTGCTTTTTGTAAACAGCAACTTCAGGACATTAAACCAGCCGGCAGGAGGACGGAACAATTTGCCTGGAACAAAGAATCATTTAAAAAAAAACAAAAAAAACAGAAACACATGTGGGGGCCCCCAGACTGAGTCAAGCTCTCAAAACTGCCATTTTGCGAGGAAATCACACATTACCGCGGCGAATGCCTCCCCCGAGAGCACGACTCGTGAGCATAATTTTCCACAGAATCCTCAAAGGGCTGGGAACTTGCCTTTGCAAAAGATGCATCAGATTATACGTCGGTGAGGAGGTGCTTACTAGCCTCAAGCTGGCAGCACATCAGTCCAATTCAGCCGCAGCAGAGGGTATTAACTTGTCACAACCGGTAGCCCCTAATGAGGATATACATTCCCATTGGCATTAAAATATGTATCCAGCCAGTTCCACATGGCCCAGATGAGCGGTGTGATAAAGACAGGAACATGCCTCTGGGCCTGCTTTCACGTCACCTGTGCATAGAGCTTCTTGGAGCGAGACCGAATTTGTCAGACACACTCACACACCCTTTTAGAAAAGCCTCGTGTGGTTTCTCCTAGGGGAGGGGTTACAGGGGCTCTCCCACCCAGTCAGGCTTCTTAAACCGACCTCCCCCTGCCCTATTTAGTTCCTTCTTCACCTTGATTGCCCACTCTCTAATGCCTGAGAGGGTTGCAGGATCGTGCCCTGCTGACCGTGCCCCCAGCAACAGGACATTTGACGTGAGTGAGAAAGGGGCTCTGTGCACAAACAGCTGCACACCTGTAGGGTCTCCTCCACCTTTAGAGGAGGTAAAAAGGTATGGTAAAGGACCCCTGGATGGTTATGTCCAGTCAATGGCAACTATGGGGTTGCAAAACTCATCTTGCTTTCAGGCCGAGGGAGCCGGTGTTTGTCCACAGACAGCTTTCTGGGTCATGTGGCCAGCATGACTAAACCACTTCTGATGCAATGGAACATTGTGACAGAGTGCATGGAAACGGTGTTTACCTTCCCACCACAGTGGTACCACTTTATCTACTTGCACTGGTGTGCTTTCAAACTGCTAGGTTGGCAGGAGCTGGGGCAGAGCAACGGGAGCTCACACCATCATCGCGGGGATTCGAACCGCCGACCTTCTGATCTGCAAGCCCAAGAGGCTCAGTGGTTTAGACCACAGCGCTACCCACATCCCTTTTGGAGGAACCTTGATTGGACAAGGCCTGCAACTGGGGTTCAGGGGCCAATTTCTCCTCACTAACCCCGAAGGCCTAGCTGCTAGGGACAAGGCCACCGGGCATGTTAGTTTGCAAGGCGAATGACTATCGGGCTCATTCTCATGCTGTCCTCTCACATATCCATTAAATGTGTGAGGGGGGTGATTTGAAGAAAAAAACCCTCCCCATCTTGTATCACTGTGGAATGCAAGCTGCCAAGAATCCAATTACATGTGAACAGAGAGATAAATGAGAGTTGGTTAGTCAAATATCTCCTGCCTGTGCATGGATCAGAAACTGTGACTGGAGCCTTTTACAATCTGCAAGACATGATGACTTCTGTGTGGGTGGGGGTCACTTAGCAATTGCATCAAATTGTATTGAATCACCATATGAATTATGAGTGATGCGGAACCTTACAAAGCTTTTCAGGGCCTGCCAATCTTGACTCCCCGCCCACCCGACCTCTTAATCTATGGTTACCAGACGTCCCCGGATTTACAAATCTGTCCCTGGACAAAATCCGTCCCCGGAACGTCCCCGGATTTCATTTAATGTCCCCGGGTTTATATTTTAAGTGTTGTAGATTTATGAGTAGGGAATGAATGTTGCGTGATTGGTTCAACAGCACAAAACACATCCTATGGGGACTTCTGGTGAGGCAAAATGGCGGGCGCCACAGCAGCGAGCAGCTCCTGAAGCCAGCCAGAGCCAACTGTGCTACCAGGATGGCTCTGGGCTGCTGAGGCTGCCACCACCGAGGGGGAACCGGGGACACCCAGAATGTCAACTGGGGGAACCGCTGACCCCCGCTCCGTGACCCAAATTGAGCCGGGAGTGAGGGAGCCTGGCCACCCGGCCGACTGCCCAGTGGTGCTCTGGGGCCAGGAAAACCCAGGAGCCAATGCAGGGAGAAGGAGGAGAGGAGAAGGAGAAGGAAGAGAGAGAAAGGGGAAGGAGAAAAAAGAGGGGCGCCCCGACCTTCCCGCGCCACTGCCGCCGCTGAGGAAGAGAGGTAGGAGAGCACCGGGAAGGCAAGGACACGTGGCTGAGCCCAGGCCCGAACCAAGCCGAGCCTACTCCATGGCAGCTAGCACTCCAAGAGAGCAGGCTGGAGCCCAGAGGAAGGCCGCATGACAGAGAAGACCACAGAATAGAAGCTATTACTTCTTATTTATTTTTTTAAAAAATAACTTTTTTAATAACTTTTTTTTTCTTTTCAAAAAAAAAAAAGTGTCCCCGGATTCTTTGAAAAAAAACCTGGTAACCTCATCCTAATCTAAAGAAATAAATAAATTATGCAACCGGCCCAAACTTCAACCCTACTTGAGTTCATTCCAGACATCTAAACCGGAGCTTTCAGGCGGTGAACGTCGCAAACCAAAAGTTGAAATGAATTTGCAAGGGCAGGATTTCTCTCTCTCTCTCTCTTTCGTGCTGGGGCTTATTGAAATAATAATTCAGATCTATGAAGCAAGGTCTATTAATTTTTATAAAAGTATTAAATAATTTACCAGATAGCTCCTTTCATCTATCAGGAATGCAGGGAAAACAGAGGAGGAGGGGGTGGCCCTGAAACACTCACCCCTGTCTGTGAAATGCAGCAAAGTCATCTCTGTTCTGCAGTTTTTGCAATTCCATTTAGGCTTCAGACATCCTAGATGTGCTTACCTGGAATTAATTTCCATTGAACTCAATGTGGCTTCTTTCTGAGTCAATATGTACAGGGTTCCACTGTCAGTAATTCGGGGAAGGAAGAGGGTTGCTGTGCAAAATAGAAAGTTTCAGCTGTAGGGAAAGCAAACATTTTCTTCCCTCTGTTATTTTATCACAGCGTATTCACAGCATCACTCCCTGGCAATCTAAGCAGGGACGTGTTACCCATAGGACTGAGGGCAGCTTACAATAGGCCTTAGGCGGAAAGGCTGAAGGAACTGGGTATGTTTAGCCTGGAAAAGAGAGGAGACTGAGAAGAGATAGGATAGCCATCTTCAAATAAATAAAGGGCTGTCATGTGGAGCAAGCTTGTTTTCTGCTGCTCTTGAGGGTAGGACTCGAGGCAATGACTTCAAGTTAAAAGGTAAAGGGACCCCTGACCATTAGGTCCAGTTGCGGACGACTCTGGGGTTGCAGCGCTCATCTCGCTTTATTGGCCGAGGGAGCCGGAGTACAGCTTCCGGGTCATGTGGCGAGCATGACTAAGACGCTTCTGGCGAACCAGAGCAGCGCACGGAAACACCATTTACCTTCCCGCTGGAGTGGTACCTATTTATCTACTTGCACTTTGACGTGCTTTCAAACTGCTAGGTTGGCAGGAGCAGGGACCAAGCAACGGGAGCTCACCCCGTCACGGGGATTCAAACCACCAACCTTCTGATCGGCAAGTCCTAGGCTCTGTGGTTTAACCCACAGCGCCACCCGCGTCCCGAATTCAAGTTACAAGGAAGGAAATTCCGACTAAACATCAGGAAGAACTTTTGGATAGTTAAGAGCTTTTTGACTGTGGAATTGTCTCCCTCGGGAGGTTATCTGTTGTAGATGCTTTAGCTGATATTCCTGCATTGCAGGGGGTTGGACTAGATGACTGTTGGGGTCCCATCCAACTCTACAGTTCTATGATTTCATGAATTTGTCTTCACAGGAGTGCCACTATGATTCTATGAAATCCTACAAGGGCTCCGAAAGGTCAAACCTGTGTCCCGACACCTTGGGCAATCCATTTGTGTGAGCCAAAGTACACAGTACTCAGGTAGTGTCTCCAGATTTGGAGGCTTGTGAAAGATCTCCTCAATTGGTCTCTCGTCTTTAGCAGGCCCCCTTGTTGCCACTGTCACCATTGCCTGCTTGCTTGCTTGCTTGCTTGCTTGCTTGCTCCCTTGTGTTTGGGATAGACATTATTAAAGTGGAACGGGTCAGTTTGGTGTTGCCAAACTCTGAAGCATATTCTGTTTCATAAGGCAGGGCAATGCAGGCAGAAGATGAAGAAGAAGAAGAAGAAGAAGAAGAAGAAGAAGAAGAAGAGGAGGAGGAGGAGGAGTTGTTGTTTGGATTTGATATCCGCTTTATCACTACCCAAAGGAGTCTCAAAGCGGCTAACATTCTCCTTTCCCTTCCTCCCCACAACAAACACTCTGTGAGGTGAGTGGGGCTGAGAGACTTCAGAGAAGTGTGACTAGCCCAAGGTCACCCAGCAGCTGCATGTGGAGGAGCGGGGAAGCGAACCCGGTTCACCAGATTACAAGTCTACCTATGCTGGTCCCGTGGGTTTCCGTGAGGCGTGGTCCAAGTCCAGTCCAAGGTCGAGGGAGCAGTATTGAGGCCGTCCATCAAAGTTGAAGCTGGGTCCAAAGCAGGGAGTCGGGCGAGGTCAGGGACCCGGCAGGTCAGGAGCTCAGGCAGGAACTGGCTACCAACAACATTGCTCCCGCAACTTGGGACTGGGGCTGGCCAGCTTTTATCTGGCCCGAGGCATAGGGCAGCCCCGATCCTCTGGTGACTCGCCTCTCCTGGCCTGGAGGCGAGCACTCCTCCTGCGGGAACTTAGTTCCCTCCGCCTCTCTGCCCTGAGCCTCTGCAGCTCAGGAGAGGCTGGAGGGTTACCGGACCCAGAGGCAACCTCAGCTTCCTCTGACGGGGCTGAGAGTGGAGCACCTGCAGGCAATGGGTCCTCCATCACCTCAGGAGCCAGAGCAGACTCAGCTGGTGCCTGCACCTGAGGATCCAGCACAGGTGAGGACCCTTCAGGCTCAAGCCCCAGCCCCGGCTCAGCTGGTTCTGGAGGCGGGGACTCCTGTGCAGGCTGGGATCCCTCAGGTTCAGCATCCGAGTCCAAATCCCAGGCCATCACACTACCACTCTTAACCACTACACCACACTGGCTCTGAATACAGTAAACCCAGAAGCATGGGGAGAGCAAACTCGGCTTGACATGGGGCTGAAAAGATGCTGCAGATACACAGGTGAAAGATTGGTGGGCTTTGCTGTTGAGAGTTCCTACACGTTTTGTTTCCAGCTCAGGCGGAGATCAAAAGCTTGAACTCTTGACTCTGCTGGAATCTGCAGCATGTCGCATCCTTTTCAGGCAGCCGTAAATACCCTTTCTCAAAAACAGCTGGGATGTGATGAGGTTTTCCAAAGATGCTACCTATCACCACCCCACCCACCTCCCACTAAAAAATGCCACAAGTCTGTATTTCGTTTTCTACTCCAATCGTTTGAATTCAGAATAAGAGCAAAGTCAGACAGGCCAGTTCCAACATTACAGCTCTATTTCTAGGTCCAGAGCCGGCCCATCCATGAGACAAGGTGAGGTGACTGCCTCAGGTGGCAGGATCCACAAGGGCAGCAGATTCCAATGGAGGCATTTATTCCCCCTCCCCATTCCTGATTAAGATCCTCACTCACCCTTTCTCCAGGTCTTCTCCAGGTCCCTCTTATGACCAAATCTTTCCCCCCCCCAAAAAAAAAATTTTTATTGATTTTCCACATTTATCACAAAAATGACACAACAAAGAAAAACACATTACCCTACAATAAACTAAACACACAAAAAGAAAAAAGAATTATTTCTTCAAATATCTAATTGTCATAACATTGATAACCGACTTCCTCAAACCCCCTCTAACTGAATTTCATTATACCACCTGTATAACAGTTCTCCAAATTCATATTTCTAATAATACTAACTCCTTTCATTTACTAACCTCTTCTCCTTTATTAATAGTCTAATCCTTAATATTTACTACTGTATCTTTATTCTACCCCTCATCCTATTTGTTACTTCCAAGGATTTTCTGTTTATCTTATATTACAATATTTTGCTAAATATTATTTGAATTTCTTCCAATCCTCTTGGGTCTCCTCTTCTTTCTGGTCACGGATTCTTCCAGTCAGGTCGGCCAGCTCCAAAAAGTCCAACATCTTCATCTGCCATTCTTCTATTGTTGGTATTTCTTGCGATTTCCAATTTTTGGCTAATATGACCAAATCTTTAGGAAGGGTTGCTAAACATGTCTGCAACCAAGAACTGTAATGCCGCAAAATCCCTAGTTCTGTTATCTCCAGGTCTGGAATATTCGAATATTCTTCTTTCCTTCCCATATTTATTTTCCCTTCCACTGCCTGCCTCACTTGTGTTTCATTTTCATGCAGCTATACTGGGGCTTACCTGCTTGTTGGCTTCTGAAAAGTGTGTTCCAAGTACCCAAAGGGCTGTCCTGTAGAACAGAGTTCAACTTCACGGGATCTGGTCCACCAGCCAGAGTCAGGTGCAAAATGCCAATTCTGCTGGGTGAACATATGCTAAGAAGTTAAGGGACGGCGTGCCTCTGAGCACACATACAGCCCAGGAAATTGTGATCAGCATCAGAAGGAACCAAGCTCAAAAGTCCTTCCAGACAAGAAATCCACTCCTGGTTTTCCTCCAAGCCTTCCTTTTCAGCAAGCAGGCTTAGCTGAGGCTGTTCTTAGCTGAAAGACAGAAACCCTTTGCCAAACACCCAGAGACTTCGCCTGCCTTCTGCCCATCCCTACTGTAGAAGAAAGAGACAACCTGCTATTTGTTGCTCCAGAAGACAGGACTGGAACGAACAGTTGGCAATTTCAGGGAACCGGATTTTGGGCTAAATATTTGAAGGAAAATCTTAGGTAAGCTGTTCAGCAATGGAACTGACTGCCCTCCAGAACTGATGGCTCTCCTTAGCTGGAGGTATTCAGGCTGGACAGAGCCAGGGCTTTTTCGGCCGTGGCCCCGATCTGGTGGAACGCTCTGCCACAAGAGACCAGGGCCCTGCGGGACTTGACATCTTTCTGCAGGGCCTGCAAGACAGAGCTGTTCCACCAGGCCTTTGGCCAAGGCACAGTCTGACCCCCTCCTTCGGTAATCCTCACTGAACTCTAGCCCAATGGTTGCCATTAATTTGATTTTGAATTGATTTTAGAATGAATTGATTTTAGAATGAATTGATTTTAGAATGCATTTCAATTATTTGATTGTGATTTTATGTAAACTGCGTTACTTTTATTGTTGTTAGCTGCTCTGAGCCCGGCTTTGGCTAGGGAGGGTGGGATATAAATAAAATATCATTATTATTATTATTATTATTATTAGCTTGGGGTGCTGTAATTGCAAGATCCTTGCTCTGAGCAAAGGGTTGCTCTAAATGACCTTCACGGTCCCCTTGAGCTCCAAAATTCTATTCTTCTATCCTTGCCTTTATTCAGTAGAAGCTGCTCATAATTATCTCAATGAGGACTAGTGTGCCCAGAGGTCGTGGGATGGTGGCTGGCTGACCGAGGAGAGAAAGGAAGGTGGAAGAGCAAAAAAATACTGGGACGGAAGAGCAATGGAACGAAGTATTCTGATTAGCGGTATTTCACACTGCTATGTTCTGTTGGAGGTCCCACCTGTCAACTCGTAAGACATAATAATAAGCAGAAATATAGGGAAGTTGTTAATGTTTGATGTTTTACTGTATTTGATGTTTTACTTTGCTACAAGTAGCCCAGAGTGACTGGGGCAACCCAGTCAGATGGGCAGCAAATAAGTGAAGGTAAAGGTAAAGGGACCCCTGACCATTAGGTGCAGTCGTGACCTGGGGTTGCGGCGCTCATCTCGCTTTACTGGCCGAAGGAGCAGGCGTACAGCTTCCGGGTCATGTGGCCAGCATGACTAAGCCGCTTCTGGCGAACCAGAGCAGTGCACGGAAACGCCGTTTACCTTCCCACTGGAGCGGTACCTGATTATCTACTTGCACTTTGAGGTGCTTTCGAACTGCTAGGTTGGCAGGAGCTGGGACCGAGCAACAGGAGCTCACCCCGTTGTGGGGATTTGAACCGCCGACCTTCCAATCGGCAAGCCCTAGGCTCTGTGGTTTGATCCCACAGCGCCACCCATGTCCCTAGCATATAAGTAATAACTTATTATTATTATTATTATTATTGCCTTCCCATTGGTACCCAAATAGCAGCAACATTCTCAGACTGCACACTCATCATATTCACTTCATCTCTGTGAGAAGCACATGAGTTGCACATTGCCTACATTTGCCAGCCACAAAACCCCCAACAAACGGAGTCGGTTTTGTCTCGTGGTGTCACAAGAGGGTAACTGCAGGCGAAGGTTATCCAGGCTATGCTTAGCTTAGCTTGGCTCGGTTTAGAAGCAGCACCAAGCTTCCCTCGGCCTCCCCCTTTCTATTTCTCCCAGCTGGTGAAATGTCACAAAACAGAGGCTCGCTCTATATAGATTTGCAGCAGGGTCTACAAAGATGTTTTCATACATGAAAGAGCTGACAAGGATAACTTCCAGGGAGGTTTGCTAGGAGTACAGCCACTGAAGCTAACAAGGACTGTCATGGAAAGAAAATGGGGGGGAGAGAGTTGAAATATACTCAGAGTCAAGTGTGGATTTCATGCTCTTTATTCAGCTCATAGTAGTGAGGAATGAACGTTCCCCCCAAATATCTGCTTTATATACATTATTTGCACAATGGACCGCACGTGATTGGCTAATTCCAGGATTCTCCTGTAGGCCAATCAGGTTGCGGATTCACTTCCATCTGGAGCTGGACTGGGTGGCTCCTGCAGACCAATCATACTGCTGCATTATTCTAGGACCAATCAGACTGCTGCATTCTGAATCCTGTTGTTCTAGGACCAATCAGACTGCTGCATTCTGAATCCTATTGTTCTAGGACCAATCAGACTGCTGCATTCTGAATCCTATTGTTCTAGGACCAATCAGACTGCT
>JAXCMG010000083.1:493557-505085 GCA_034642415.1 Podarcis siculus
GACTGCTGCATTCTGAATCCTATTGTTCTAGGACCAATCAGACTGCTACATTCTGAATCCTATTGTTCTAGTGAGGCATCTGATCAAGGCCTGTATTTTAAAATGATCTTAAAGATTTGCAAATGTTTCATGCCAGGCAGAAAAGCAGCTGGCTAAGTACTTTGGCAGTTGTTTATCTTTCTGCTCTCCTGGACAAGGGCCCCCCTGATTTATAGCAGTAGCAGGAGACAGGTTTCTCAAAGTTGTAAAAGGGAAATACAGGCTGGGAGCAAAGGTTACACTGACCCTACATATTACAGAATACAATCAAGCTGCAAAAACACTAATTAAGAGTTGGTAAATAGTAAGATCTCTGTTTAAGGTAAAGGTAAAGGTACCCCTGCCCGTACGGGCCAGTCTTGACAGACTCTGGGGTTGGTGCGCCCATCTCACTCTATAGGCCGGGGGCCAGCGCTGTCCGGAGACACTTCCGGGTCACGTGGCCAGCGTGACATCGCTGCTCTGGCGAGCCAGAGCCGCACACGGAAACGCCGTTTACCTTCCCGCTAGAAAGCGGTCCCTATTTATCTACTTGCACCCGGGGGTGCTTTCGAACTGCTAGGTTGGCAGGCGCTGGGACCGAGCAACGGGAGCGCACCCCGCCGCGGGGATTCGAACCGCCGACCTTTCGATCGGCAAGCCCTAGGCGCTGAGGCTTTAACCCACAGCGCCACCCGCGTCCCAAGATCTCTGTTTAGATAGAACTTAATACCACGAGCCATCTGTTTTAGCCATTTGTTTTGGAATGAAGGGGCAACAGGGGCAAAAGGTGATCTGGTAATTAAGGTGCCTTGTCGAGGCAAATGTAAGATATATGGCTACTTGTCTGCCATTTATGGATAGAAGGAAATATAGCTCTTTGTCTCCCATAAAAGGTAATAGGAAATGGGTGTATCTTTTATGATTGGTTCTAGCAAACAGCCAATAGGAATTTCAACCAGGCTGATTGGACAGAGGCAGCCAAAGGAGGAGCAAGGGGGCTGGGTTGAGGAAATATAAGTGCTGGCCATCAGGGCTGGAGGGCAGGCAGAGCTTTGGTAACCATATACCACTGTGCCCATCATTTATTTGCCTGACAAATAAATTATTATTTTAATTTCTCTATTGCTGCGTTGAATATTTCATTCCAGCTAAGCGTTAACCACAAGCAGGGTGCTACACTAGGACCAATTAGACTGCTGCATTCTGAATCCTATTGTTCTAGGACCAATCAAACTGTTGCATTCTGAATCCTATTGTTCTAGGACCAATCAGACTGCTGCATTCTGAATCCTATTGTTCTAGGACCAATCAGACTGCTGCATTTTGGATCCTATTCAACTCAGTACATAACAGGAGTGTAGCATGGAAATTCTTGGACAGCTTCAGAATGGCGCAGTGGGCGAAGGACTCTGGTTGCACCTAACAGGTTGAGCCAGAGCTGTTATGGGAGACGTTTGAGACTGAGAGTGCCCCAACACACAAAGAGGAGGTGAGCGTGCAGTCTCTTGGCCTTTCCTAGCTCCAACAACATTAGAGAATAATCCGCCATTCTCCACTAGCGCTGTGTGTGTGTGTGCGCGCGTGCGCATTGTCCAAGCCAGCCATCTCCAATCTGGTGCACCCCAGATGTTGCTCTGCAACTCGCGCGGTAAGGATGCAGGAAGCTGCCTTATTTTAATGCAGCAGAAGTCGGTAATGATTCATTGGGCCCTAGATATTGGGTATAATATACAGTTGAATGATTGGGGGAAACTATGGAATGAAGGTTTAAAATTTACTGCATGCGATGCCTTAAAGGAAAATGTGATGAAAATGATGTATAGATGGTATATTACACCCGTTAAATTAGCTAAAATGTATAAAGTTAGCAATAAATGTTGGAAATGCAAAGAAAAAGAGGGAACATTTTATCATATGTGGTGGGAATGGAAAAAGGCGAAAAACTTCTGGGAGATGATATATAATGAGATAAAAAAAATGTTAAAATATACATTTATTAAGAAACCAGAAGTATTTTTACTTGGCATTGTAGGAGATGATATAAACAGAAAGGATTGTAAGTTGTTTTTATATGCAATGACGGCAGCAAGAATATTATTGGCACAAAAATGGAAGCAAGAAGAATTACCGACAAAAGAAGAATGGAGGATGAAATTGATGGACTATGCAGAATTGGATAAACTAACCGGAAGAATTCGAAACCAGCGGGACCAGAGATTCACAAATTTACGGAGTATTTGAAAAGTAATTGTGATGACCAGATTACGTTTGTAGGTTTGCAAGAAGTTTTGTGAGGTAAATTATTTGAATTATTGCAAAAATGGTTAAAGAGGTGGATTGTGAGTTAAGATAATTAAAGGCAATGGGAATTTAAGAAATGCAGAAGAAATGATAAAAATGGTGGATCATCAGAGGTGCTGATGGAAGTCCAAAAAGATTGTATAAGATGTGAAGTTCTGTGGCATGTATAATAATTGGCATGTTGAAATTAATAAAAATTATATATTTTAATGAAGCAGGCCATCGGTCTATCTAGTTCAGTGTTTCTCAAACTTGGGTCTCCAGTTGTTGTTGGATGACAACACTGAACACTGAACATCCCTGATAGCTAGGGATGATGGGAGTTGTAGTCCGATGACAGCTGGTCAGTGAACATCACAGCGGAGTGGGGATTTGAACCCTGTTCTCCCAGGTCCTAAGCCAACACTCTAGCCACTAAGGTAAAGGACCCCTGAACAGTTAAGTCCAGTCAAAAGCAACTACAGTGATACCTCGGTTACATATGCTTCAGGTTACATACGCTTCAGGTTAAAGACTCCGCTAACCCAGAAATAGTACCTCGGGTTAAGAACTTTGCTTCAGGATGAGAACAGAAATCGTGCTCCGGCGGTGCGGCAGCAGCAGGAGGTCTCATTAGCTAAAGTGGTGCTTCAGGTTAAGAACAGTTTCAGGTTAAGTACGGACCTCCGGAACGAATTAAGTACTTAACCCGAGGTACCACTGTATGGGGTTGCGGTGCTCATCTCGCTTCAGGCCAAGGAAGCTGGTGTTTGTCCACAGACAGCTTTCCGGGTCACATGGCCAGCAGGACTAAACTGCTTCTGGCGCAACAGGACATCCTGGTGGAAATCAGAATGCATGGAAACGCCGTTTACCTTCCCACCGCAGCAGTTCCTATTTATCTGCTTGCACTAACGTGCTTTTGAACTGCTAGGTTGGCAGGAGCTGGGACAGAGCAACAGAAGCTCATGGGGATTTGAACCGACAACCTTCTGATCGGCAAGCCCAAGAAGCTCAGTGGTTTAGACCACAGCGCCACCCGCGTCCCTTCTAGCCACTACACCACACTGGCTCCACATGGTTTCCATGTTGGAACTGAGCAAACATGTGTTAGTACCTTTGAACTCCTCAATGAAGCACGAGATGAGCAAGTCCGGCCCTTTTATCTGACTTCCTCTCCTGCTTGTAGCAGCAATTAGGACTCCACATGCACCCTGCTGTAAGTGTGTCTGGAAGTTAGATAAAAGGGGGAATGACTGAGAGAAGCCATGGCTACCACATCTCCAGTTTTGCAGAAGAGTTCAAAGCTGCATGCCCTTGTTCATCAGATGCGTCTGACAAATTTGGCCTATTTAAAGTCATCGCCGAAGAATTGATGCTTTTGAATTATGGTGCTGGAGGAGACTCTTGAGAGTCCCATGGACTGCAAGAAGATCAAACCTATCCATTCTGAAGGAAATCAGCCCTGAGTGCTCACTGGAAGGACAGATCGTGAAGCTGAGGCTCCAATACTTTGGCCACCTCATGAGAAGAGAAGACTCCCTGGAAAAGACCCTGATGTTGGGAAAGATGGAGGGCAGAAGGAGAAGGGGACGACAGAGGATGAGATGGTTGGAGAGTGTTCTCGAAGCTACCAGCTTGAGTTTGACCAAACAGCGTGAGGCCGTGGAAGATAGGAGTGTCTGGTGTGCTCTGGTCCAGGGGGTCACGAAGAGTCGGACACGTCTAAATGACTAAACAACAACAACAACAACAACAAAGTCGTCGCTACAATGATGGATTTGTTAATCTAGAACAGCATTCTCCTACCTGCTGCTTTGCAGATCATTTTGGACCCGACTTCCCTTCAGCCCCAGCAATGGTCAGGGATGGTGGAAGTTTAAAGTCCAGCAGCATTTGAAGGGCACCACGTTGGGGGTGGCTGATCTGGAACATGCTACACAAGACGTGCTTCTGCATTTTCTCTGGGTTGCGGCCTTAAGTCGCGTCCACAGATGACCTCTAAATTAGCTTCTATGGTTCCTACGTCCTTGATTTGCATGTAAAATCTAGATTGGCAAGAATATACACGCAATTTTTTATATTTTTTTTAAATGGTTTTGCCCTGCATTTCCCTTTGCCCTCCACTAACGAAACTCCGTATAGTTAAAGCTATGGTTTTCCCAGTAATAATGTATGGAAGTGAGAGCTGGACCATAAAGAAGGCTGATCGCCGAAGAATTGATGCTTTTGAATTATGGTGCTGGAGGAGACTCTTGAGAGTCCCATGGACTGCAAGAAGATCAAACCTATCCATTCTGAAGGAGATCAGCCCTGAGTGCTCACTGGAAGGACAGATCCTGAAGCTGAGGCTCCAATCCTTTGGCCACCTCCTGAGAAGAGAAGACTCCCTGGAAAATTCCCTGATGTTGGGAAAGATGGAGAGTGCACGGAGAAGGGGACGACAGAGGACGAGATGGTTGGACAGTGTTCTCGAAGCTACCAGCATGAGTCTGACCAAACTGCGGGAGGCAGTGGAAGACAGAAGTGCCTGGTGTCCTCTGGTCCATGGGATCACGAAGAGTCGGACACAACTAAACGACTAAACAACAACAAAACTCCTCTTCCAGACTAACAGGTGTTCTAAATTCCAATCACATTAAAGAAGTGAGCTTTTGGTGTTCTGTAGCATGCAGTTTCCTGGGACATTACATGGTTTGTGAAAGTGGGCTTAAGTGGGAGCAACTAACTGGACTGTATCCGATGGGAAATGACTGAGGGACCCAACAGACTAGATCTTGGGTGCAGCAGATTCTACTCAGTTAAGACAAATGGGGCTCTGTCCCACCATCCTCACTTTTTGCCATCTTCCCCCCTTCTTAGCCTTGTGCTGGGTTTTTCCCTGGGGAAAGCTGCAAATTTAATGCAGAAAGAGAACAGGATGGATGCATGCATGAGGAGAAGGCATGCAAAAGGGTCACATAATGGAGAGATCTGTCAAATCCTTATAGGATTTTTATTTTTTGCTTACTTCCTAAGGCATCTGCTGTGCATCAGTGCTTTTATTTAATGTTCGGGAATATCAAGGATGCAGAAGCAAGCGAGAGGGACGGCGTCACCTGTTCTTAAAGAGCAGGGTATTCGGAATGGCAAATGCTCTGCGATCATCAGGCCCAAAGCAGTGTGCGAATGTGCTTGAAGAGGAAAGCAATATGGCTCAGAGCGAGGGCCCCAGAGTTACAGCTGCTAAGCCTCTGGGCTTGGTGCGCAGAAACCGTGTTTCCCAATATCCTCAAGCTGAATTTCAAAAGTGCATCTACAGGGACCGCATTGCTGTGTCGGAATGTAAAGGGCGAATAGAATGAGACAGTGTCAGCAGGACATGTGCTTTCCTTAAGAAGAAGAAAAAGGGAGCACATGAAAATGCAACCACGGTTCTCAGAAGTCTGTCGTCTTTTGAACTAAGGCCTCGTCTGCACTATACATTATACAGCAGCATCATATACCATTTTTTTGGTTTGTTTTATATTAAAGATTTTATTGTTTTACAGAAGTATGTGTAATGTCTCTCGTATTTTTTCCATGTAACATTTTTACAAATCAGTTTCATTTGTTGAGACATTGGGGGGGGGGGAGATGGGGGGGTCGGGTGGCAATGTTCCTATTTTGCTTAATGTATGTAGGGTTTGGTGTCAGAGTTGCTCATGCTGTTCATTTGTGTTTTTTTGGTAGAGAGGTTGGGGTTGGCCTAGGGTGTGGTTGCTTGTTTGTGATTGGCTGTGGTGATCTTGTTTTCGTGTGTGAGTGGGGTGTGTGTGTGTTTTGGGTCCAGGTTAGCCATATTGATTTATATGCTGTTGGTGGATTATTGTCATTGTCTTGTTGGGCTGTGTATGTGATAAAGGGGAGCCATACTGGGGTAAAGGCGTCTTCTTCTGTTTGTCCCTGTGTCAGTTTCAGTTTATTGGTTAATTTTTCTAGTAGGGCTGTTTCCCATACTATTTGGTACCATTGGTCCATGCTTACTCCTGGCAGGTCTCTCCAGTGTCTGGTTATGGTGTTTCTGGCTGCTGAAAGTAAGTGGGTTATGAGTTCTTTGTGGTGTAAATGGGTATTGTTGTCTTAGAAGATGTTAAACAGCCATGGTTCCTGCGCAATCATCTTGGGAACTGTAGTTTAAGGCTGCTGAGGTCTATTAGGAGTCCCCTGCTCCCCTAACAGAGCTACAATTCCCTTAGTCCCCTGTGAAGTTGGACTGACTGTTAAAGCAGCCTTAAGAGCTGGTGGGTTGTATATAGGGTGCAATCCTACTGGGAATATGCTGTCAAAGCAGACCCTCCCCCCACTCCACATGTCAACTTTGATGAGATGGGACTGAACTGCCCACCTATCAGTCACATGATCATGATGTCAGGTGATTGACAGGTGGGTCACCTTGCCCACCTCTCAAAGTTGGCAGGGGGGCAGGGAGATAGATTATTATTTTTGTTGTTGCTGTTGTTGTTGTTTAGTCGTTTAGTCGTGTCCGACTCTTCGTGACCCCCTGGACCAGAGCACGCCAGGCACTTCTGTCTTCCACTGCCTCCCGCAGTTTGGTCAAACTCATGCTGGTAGCTTCGAGAACACTGTCCAGCCATCTCGTCCTCTACCGTCCCCTTCTCCTTGTGCCCTCCATCTTTCCCAACATCAGGGTCTTTTCCAGGGAGTCTTCTCTTCTCATGAGGTGGCCAAAGTATTGGAGCCTCAGCTTCAGGATCTGTCCTTCCAGTGAGCACTCAGGGCTGATTTCCTTCAGAATGGAGAGGTTTGATCTTCTTGAAGTCCATGGAACTCTCAAGAGTCTCCTCCAGCACCATAATTCAAAAGCACCAATTCTTTGGCAATCAGCCTTCTTTATGGTTCAGCTCTCACTTCCATACATCACTACTGGGAAAACCATAGTTTTAACTATACAGACCTTTCTTGGCAAGGTGATGTCTCTGCTTTTTAAGATGCAGTCTAGGTTTGTCATTGCTTTTCATTATTTCTAAAAAAATTGTTAGTTTCTTTATCTTGCCCAAGGCAACCCAAAAAGACTTACAACCAAAAAAGATGAAGATCACCAGGCCAATAACCAGGGGGGTTATGGTTTTGTCGTTTGGGCTTAATTATTTACTTATGCTTTAATCTTGTATTTTAGTCTGTGAACTGCCCCAGAATCTCTTGATGAAGGGCGGTATATACATTTAATAAAAAATAAAAATAGTTGCCAGCCCTGCTTTAGGACATTGATGGTCATCTCAATCATTGTGTTGGTTGATATGGTCTTAAGCTCTGCTTTATAATTCTTTAATGCTCCTTTTATATCTGTGGTTGGTTTTGTGTTTTACTGTTTATACGCATTTTTTCTATACAACACCAAGAGGTTGGTAGCTCCAAGTAAGGAAAACCCTAACCCTTCTTCCCTGGGAGTAAGACCCATGGAATTCAATAGCCTTAATTCTGAGGAGACATGGTTAGACTTGTTCTATTAGTAAGCAAAAAATAAAATTTCATTGAGGCAGAATTGACTTTTTGGGGGTGGGAGGTGAAAAATTATGGATGCAGCTAGGTGGAGAATCTGGCTATCCAATTCATTTGAGTCTTGGATGGACAGAACCCTAGCAGTATAAAACTACAGGTATCTGTTCAGAACCATTGGGTTCAATGCAGGCTCCGTGCAACTGAGGCTCACAAGCCGAGCTGCACTCTTTAAAAGTGCTGATAATAAATATTATTAGCGACCCAGCTGTAAGATTCTGCTAACTGCGGCTTGGCAGCATTTGTGTCAGCTTGAAAGAAAGCGCAGGTCTGTTTCATGTCAGATTCCTTTGGCTGTATATAGATCTGTCCTTATTTAACACTTGCCTCCAGCTGTGTGTGGCTAGGCTCATTAGTACTCCCTAAAGGACATTTTATTACACAGTGACACTTCAGAACAACTCCTTTATTTTGTGTTCATTTCCCCACCCCCACCCCTCGCCTCTTTGAATAAATCATCAAGAATCAGTTCCTTTATAGACGGCGAAGGCAAATGGTGCACATCAAAATAGCCGGCAAGGCTGCAAGCCAAAAAGCCGTCTTAAGAACGGCAGGGGGGTTTCAGGAACTGGGATCAACAGATAGGATTGTTGATGCCAAGTATAAAAGCATATAATCTTGTTTCCCTTCAGCCAAAAGCCCAAGTCTGGCAAGTGGGGACTTTTGCCTGCAGGCTTACTGCTGCTCACATTCACTCGCGGCATCATGGTGATCTGTAGGTGCCGACCTCAGCTCCCGCCACTTCTGGAGGCTGGGCAAGGTCTTCTTTTTAAAGGATTCTCAAATGTTCCTCGAGGGTCCCTCTTGTTGCCAGGGATCTCCTCCAACTCCATGCCTTCCTGTTTTTAGTAAGCAACCACATACATCCAAAGGGACGCGGGTGGTGCTGTGGGTTAAACCACAGAGCCTAGGACTTGCCGATCAGAAGGTCAGCGGTTCGAATCCCCGCAACAGGGTGAGCTCCCGTTGCTCGGTCCCTGCTCCTGCCAACCTAGCAGTTCGGAAGCACGTCAAAGTACAAGTAGATAAATAGGTACCGCTCCAGCGGGAAGGTAAACGGCGTTTCCGTGCACTGCTCTGGTTCGCCAGAAGCGGCTTAGTGATGCTGGCCGCATGACCTGGAAGCTGTACGCCGGCTCCCTCAGCCAATAAAGTGAGATGAGCACCGCAACCCCAGAGTCGGCCATGACTGGACCTAATGGTCAGGGGTCCCTTTACATACATCCACGGGACACTCTCTTTAGTAATTGGGGAAAGTGTAAGGTCTGAGGGATGGTGAACTCTGAGCTCTGCCGTCGTTGCATGGGGTGTTTTCTGCCAGCTGAGCAAACTAAGCCACCGAGGCCATATTCCCAGCCAACTTAAATACTGTCGTTTGATCCCAGTCCAATTCAGATCCACCAAGCCCCATACAACGGGGGTTGTCAACCTGGTCCCTACAGCCCACTAGTGGGCGTTTCAGGATTCCAGGTGGGCGGTAGGGGGTTCTACAGCACAAGCTCAATCCTTCTTCCATCGAGCACGGGTGGGCAGTAAGGAAATTTTACCATTAAGAAAGATGCATTAGTGGGTGGTAGTGGCACTGTGGGTTGAACCACAGAGCCTAGGACTTGCCGATCAGAAGGTTGGCAGTTCGAATCCCCGCAACAGGGTGAGCTCCCGTTGCTCGGTCCCTGCTCCTGCCAACCTAGCAGTTCGAAAGCACCTCAAAGTGCAAGTAGATAAATAGGTACCACTCTGGCGGGTGTTTCCATGCGCTGCTCTGGTTTGCCAGAAGCGGCTTAGTCATGCTGGCCACATGACCCGGAAGCTGTACGCCGGCTCCCTTGGCCAGTAAAGCGAGATGAGCACCACAACCCCAGAGTCGTCCGCGACTGGACCTAATGGGGTCAGGGGTCCCTTTACCTTTACCTTTAGGTATAAAAAGGTTTGACTGCCCCCTGCCATACAAGATAGAGCTTGACTGCTTTTATTAAAGATTTGTCTGGCACAGGGGTGGCTCTGTGGGTGTTGCTGGACTCCTGCCACAGTTAAAAGGCACTGTGTACTTTTAAGCATGCTTCTAGTAAGTTGGCAACACTAACGAGAAGAAGCACTAGGGCCAACTTATGTATTTGGCAGCCTAGTAAGTTAGTGCTTATTTACGCTAGGAGAAACAATGGTCAGGGAAGATGGGGGTTGTAGTCCAATAGATTCCCTAGCACATTGTGGCTTTTGTCTGATATTACAGCAAATGGAATCTGTTCTAATACAGTAGTACTTCGGGTTAAGTACTTAATTCGTTCCGGAGGTCCGTACTTAACCTGAAACTGTTCTTAACCTGAAGCACCACTTTAGCTAAAAGGGCCTCCTGCTGCTGCCACGCCACCGGAGCCCAATTTCTGTTCTCATTCTGAAGCAAAGTTCTTAACCCGAGATACTATTTCTGGGTTAGAGGAGTCTGTAACCTGAAGCGTATGTAACTTGAGGTACCACTTTAGTGGATTTCCTTACGTGTTATTTTAATGATTTGGGGGTACAGACCTCACCTTGCCTTGATCACACATGACCTAGGGCCTTGTTTTTATGATACAGACCTCAGGTGAGAGCCTCTCTCTTTGCCGCCCTCAACACATCCGCCTGTGGTGTTTGTGTAACACCCTGCTAGGACATTGCTCATGAAACATTACGCTTGCCGAGCTTTCAGTGCACTCATAGTGGGGGAAGCTAGGGAGGATGTTTTTGCCAGCAGCAACCATTTGTTCGGTGGGCGGTGTTTGTCAGAGCAACACACACATCCCAGGATATGGAAAAAGCAGCATTTAAAGCATCCCTGGCTGTGGAACGCAAGAGCGATACGCAGTGATTGAAACAGAAGTAGAGAATCAGTGAATTAATGTTAAACCTCAGTATACCCACAGCCAATGTGAAAGGATAGCCTGGCAAAGCTAGGCTCTCTTGGTGATATCCTAAGCTCCTTCCTTGAGTGTTCAGCTTTCATTTTCATTTTATTTTTTAAAGCAAACCTCTAGCACTTTTACTTACAGAGATATAAGGAAGCATGTACAGGCCCTCAAACATGCCGAGTTTGATTAGATTTTGGATTTCCTCGTAACCTGTTGGGACTACCATGTTACAAATGAAATCACTTGCCCTTATTGGATTTAATAAAGTCAGGGGCATAGTTAGGGCTGGGTGTTTTGCACGGGGTCCCTCATCTCCTGCCTCTATTTTTAAAGTACAGTGGTACCTCAGGTTAAGTACTTAATTTGTTCCGGAGGTCCATACTTAACCTGAAAGTGTTCTTAACCTGAAGCACCACTTTAGCAAATGGGGCCTCCTGCTGCCGCCGCGCCGCCGGAGAACGATTTCTGTTCTCATCCTGAAGCAAAATTCTTAGCCCGAGGTACTATTTCTGGGTTAGCGGAGTCTGTAACCTGAAGCGTATGTAACCTGAAGCGTATGTAACCCAAGGTACCATTGTATTTGTTTGTACTTTTATTACAGGGCAGCTGGGCACACTACACTGCCAGTCAAACTCCAGTCAGCTCCCAGCTTAATTTCCAAAGGTGTACAGTGGTACCTCGGGTTACAGATGCTTTCCCGCCCCGCCGCCCCGATGCCGGGCGGCGGGGGGAGGCTTTCCCGCCCCGCCGCCCGGCATCGGGACGATGCCCCGAAGCCGGGCGGCGGGGGGAGGCGTTCCCGCC
>JAXCMG010000083.1:505485-519986 GCA_034642415.1 Podarcis siculus
CGCCCCACCGCCCGGCATCGGGGCATCGTTCCGATGCCGGGCGGCGGCGGGAGGATTTCCCGCCCCGCTGCCCGGCATTGGGGCATCCTTCCGAAGCCCGGCGGCGGGAGGAGGTGTCCCCGCCCCGCCGCCAGGCTTCGGAGGAGGTCCGAGGACAGCGGGGAAGACGCGCTGCGCTTCCCCGCTGTCCCGGAGATTTCCCTATGGGCTGTCGTCTTGCGAAGCAAGCCCATAGGGAAATTCGTCTTGCGAAGCGCCTCCAAAACGGAAAACCCTTTCGTCTAGCGGGTTTTCCGTCTTGCGAGGCGTTCGTCTTGCAAGGTACCACTGTACAGGAATTGGTGGAGACAGCTCAATTGACTAGGAAACTCAGAGGAAACTCAAAGCAAAAATTTGCGGGAAAATGGGATGGTTTTAGAAGATATGTTCAAAAACACAATAATAGTTTTGACTCTGTGCTAGCATTCAAGTGATAAAGGAACTAAAAGGAGGTGGGCAACAATTAAGGATTTATTATGTTTTCAGAATGTATTGGAAAATTTATAGAGAAAGGTTTATTGTTTTGTGTACATTCGATTGTAAGATAAAATATATGCAAAGGGACTTGACAG
Organism: Podarcis siculus; assembly: GCA_034642415.1. NCBI lineage: Eukaryota > Metazoa > Chordata > Lepidosauria > Squamata > Lacertidae > Podarcis > Podarcis siculus. The sequence continues at coordinate 506,097 of JAXCMG010000083.1, forward strand.
GAAGTCAAAGTTGAAGAAAAGATTTTGGAAGATAAAAGGGGGAAAAATATTTACTTTCATTATTATCATTTTGTGTGAGGGTGTGGGTGTGTGGGTGTCTGCACATATGTGTGTTTTTGTATGGAATGTTTGGAAGGAAATAAGACAGTAAATAACAAATAAACTAAATATTGATGTATGTAATTTTTATTTCTTAATTATATTTAGTGGTAGTATGGTTGTATTTTTTTTGTAAAATAAAATCATTCAATAAAAATTATATATATATATAAAAAGATCAGATATAAGTTCCATGTGCAAATATACTTTCAGCCATTACCACTACCAAACAGAAAATATGTTTCTTTCCCCACCTCCTCCGCCTTCCCTCAGAAACCGTGGGTGTTCTTTGTAACAATAATAGGTGCAATATTTTTAGAAATATATTAAGGGTTATGGGTTTGGGGTTTTTTTCCCCTCCCCTTCGAAGTTTCACATTCTCCTTTAAAATGGTTTCAATACCGAAAACTATTACTCACAAATAATACAGCAGGGGGGTGATAAGAAACACATTTCTGATGCCAAGATTGAATAGACCTCCCACGATATTCCAACAGTTTAGATTGTAAAGGAACACGAGCTCTGAAGCAAATTGCTAGCAAGGTACCTGAACTGGACATGGCCAGGCCAAGCCAATTTACCAGCTGTGGCAGAGCAGCAAAAGGTAGCCCTCCCTTCACCCCCTGCGCCCAAGCCAAAGTGCAAAGTACCAAAAGCCGGTCAAGCTCTTTGACTGGAAAATCCCACAATCACATCTCCCTCGCAGCAAAGAATACTGTACAAGAACGACCAATTAAACAGCAAACCATTTGCTGCCTTTTCACAACTTCCAAAATCTGATGCCTCTTCTGTCTGATAGTAAAACCGGCCCCAGCTCAAGTTCTGGGGAGCAAGACTTCTTCATCAGGTTCCTCTCACTTGAATGGTGGGACACAGGCCCTTCGTGAGGGTGGGGGCAAAGGAGATCTGGTAGCCGATTTATTTCCCCTCCCCATCAATTCTACTGTGGTGTAGTGGTTAAGAGCAGTGGACTCGTAATCTGGTGAACCGGGTTCGATTCCACGCTCTTCCACATGCAGCTGCTGGGTGACCTTGGGCTAGTCACACTTCTCTGACGTTTCTCAGCCTCGCTCACCTCAAAGAATGTTTGTTGTGGGGGAGGAACGGAAAGGAGATTGTTAGCCGCTTTGAGACTCCTTAGGGTAGTGATAACGCCGGATATCAAATCCAAACTCCTCTTCTTCTTCTTCTTCTTCTGCAACCTGGAGTCAGCTGTTGGCATCCGTCTGTCTTGAAAGACTGTGGAAGGTTGTGCTGTTGGGAGGTGAATTTAGCATGATCCCATTAGCAGCTGTGGGGTGCAGTCAGTGACCATCTCTGGGCTCCATGGGCAGGGGCGGACATTGGTCTTCACAATTACAGCAGTGCCCATCACAAGGCCAAAATTCAGCACCCTCCCTGCCTCTCACCTTCCACCCTGCTCCATTCACTGTGTCAAAGTTGCTTGCAGCACCTTTTGGCACACCCTAAACCCTAGGCAGAAGGGACGCGGGTGGCGCTGTGGGTTAAACCACAGAGCCTAGGACTTGCCGATCAGAAGGTCAGCGGTTCGAATCCCCGCGACGGGGTGAGCTCCCGTTGCTCGGTCCCTGCTCCTGCCAACCTAGCAGTTCAAAAGCACGTCAAACTGCAAGTAAATAAATAGGTACCGCTCTGGCGGGAAGGTAAATGGCGTTTCCGTGCGCTGCTCTGCTTCGCCAGAAGCGGCATAGTCATGCTGGCCACATGACCCGGAAGCTGTACGCCGGCTCCCTTGGCCAATAAAGCGAGATGAGAGCCGCAATCCCAGAGTCGGCCATGACTGGACCTAATGGTCAGGGGTCCCTTTACTTTCACCTTTAAACCCTAGGCGGAACTGGTCACACTGCCCTAAATCCGCCTCTGGCAGTGGTATACAGTGGTACCTCGGGTTAAGAACTTAATTCATTCTGGAGGTCCGTTCTTAACCTGAAACTGTTCTTAACCTGAGGTACCACTTTAGCTAATGGGGCCTCCCACTGCCGCCGCGCTGCCGCCGCACAGTTTCTGTTCTCATCCTAAAGCAAAGTTCTTAACCTGAGGTAATATCTCTGGGTTAGTGGAGTCTGTAACCTGAAGCGTCTGTAACCTGAAGCATCTGTAACACAAAGTACCACTGTAATAAGAAGGTTCAGACAGTGCAAGTTGAGATTATGTCTGGTTACCCTAAAGACTTAAAGGACGGACAGAATCTTGTGCTCCTCCAGATAGCAGTGGATTAGCCACTTCCGGACCTGGACAGGAGGTGGGGTTGCGGGCTTCACGCCCACCCCACATGAGCGGGGGCTGGTTCAGCTCTCGCGAGAGCAGGGGAATCCCGGCCGCGCCGGCCGCCCAGCCGGCCATTCGGGTGGCTGGGGGGGTGGCCTGCCCTATTTAGTGCCGGCGCGCCCGGGGCTCACCCTCTTTTGCCGGCTAGCCCCCACGTTTTCCCACCCTCCCTCCCTTTAGGTAGGCTCCCAACTTTGCTATGGACTTCGGTCTGTCGCCGCAAGGGGCATGGTAGGAATTTTTCCCAATTGCCGATTTGCGGCCATTTGGTTTTTCGCCTACCTTGTAGCAACTCGTGACAACTCCTCGGCATTGGTGGTTAGGTAAGAAGGGGTTAAGAGGATGTGGGGGGGAGGAACGCCATCACCTCGCCCCAGAGAATGAAGGGTGGTCCGATAAAGGACTCTGGGGGGCGTGGCACTGTCCGAAGCCTATGGAGGTGTGGGCCTAAGGCACGCCCCCGAGCGGTGACCCGGGGGAGCTCCTGGCTGACGTGCCTCAGCAGGAGACTCCCCCTCTGGTGTTAACCCTTCCCGGTCTTCAGCAAATGGGCTGGAGCCAGATAGTCGATAGGACCAATGCCTAAGCCAATGCCTCTCATTCCTGAATTCAATAAAGTTGTGGCCTAATTCGCCCATTTAACCTTAATTCTGGTGTCCGGTGTCTTTATTTATCCTTGGTGGGGGGCGGGAACTCGCCATGCAACCATCTCCCATAAGCGCCAACCACTGTTGGCCATTATCCCACGGCAAGGGATGATGGGCTTTGTAATCCAACATCTGACAGGCCCCAGGCTTCTGCAACCCAGCAATATCACCAAGTGATGATTAATCTTGCAGGGCCTTTGCAAACACCATTTTTTTTCAAACAAACAAACAAGAGCCCTTGTTGTGTGTGAATGCTGAGCAGGGCAAGAACATGTGAAATGTGAAATATGAAAACTTTTGCAAAGCCCTTACATGGCAAAGAAAACCCTTTTCCAACAGGCGATGCTGTGCATCTTCAGCCCTTGGTTCTCTACTCAAAGCCACCGCAGATGGACTCATAAATCCCTTCTCGTAGACAATACACTTGAAATGCAAATCCGCATTAATTAATAAAAGCTAAAGTCACGTCAGTGCTTGGGGTCAGGGACTCATAGAAGGAAAGGTTTGTTTCTGCTGTACATTTGCTGAGGGGCATTTTCTGTCTCTCCTAAGGCTATGGTGATGTATTATACGAGAAAAGTGTGTGAACCAGAGGTGAAAGCAAATGGCTTCCATGGTGGCAGAGTGTCACTATGACTGTCCCCAGGGCCTTTTCAGAACAGCTTAAAAGTTTCTCCTAATTTCTCCTTGTTATACTGTTTATTGGAGGAGACTCTTGAGAGTCCCATGGACTGCAAGAAGAACAAGCCTATCCATTCTTAAGGAAATCAGCCCTGAGTGCTCACTGGAATGACAGATCCTGAAGCTGAGGCTCCAATACTTTGGCCACCTCATGAGAAGAGAAGACTCCCTGGGAAAGACCCTGATGTTGGGTAAGATTGAGGGCACAAGGAGAAGGGGACGGCAGAGGACGAGATGGTTGGACAGTGTTCTCGAAGCTACCAGCGTGAGTTTGACCAAACTGCAGGAGGCAGTGGAAGACAGGAGTGCCTGGCGTGCTCTGGTCCATGGGGTCACGAAGAGTCGGACACGACTAAACAACAAATACTGTTTATTTCTGGAGGAATATATCAAAACTAATGCAGACATCCCATTTGTTAAATTCCTGCACGTTCCACTGAAGTTTGCCTTCCTCCTGAAGTCCAGAACACTGCATTTAATTGAAGATGTTCTTGGAGTAGCATATAGTACTACACTATTTTTTTTTTGTTTGGGTTTGGTTTCTTAAAATATATAGAGTATATTCCTGTTATAGAGAGACGGTGTGGTACGTTGGTTAGGTACAGTGCTTTTTTTCTAAAAAAAATGTTTAGTGGTACTCTCATTTTCCTATTCAAATTGAAATACTGCCCCTCAATGAGGCCAAACGTACGATTCACAAAATGTTTAGGGGTATGCGTACCCCTGTGTCCCCCCCAGAAAAAAAGCACTGGCTACATAGCTAGGAAGACTTCACAGAGCTGCAATTCTCAGAGTGTTTCAGAAGTCAATCCTTCTTCCCAGTGGATTCTGGGATCTCCTAACAACTCTTAGCACCCTTAGCAAACTAAACCTCCCAGGATTCTTTGAGGGAAGCCATGACTGTTTAAAATGACACTGCTTTAAATCTATTGTGCAGATGAGGCCAAGATTGCTTCTTAAATCTCTCATAACAGTTGCTGAAGAATTTTCAAGTGTGTCGTCTTTCCCTGCCTTTTGAAGACCTTCCCACTCAAAGGTGAGGCTTTGTGAAATCACGTTGCAGCTGTTTCTTCTCTAGTATCCTACATTGGCCTACAACAGTGTTGGTTTGTTCGTTTAAACCATTTATATAGCACTTCTCAGGAGAACCTCATGAAGCTGCTTACAAAAAACCTCGGGTTAAGTACTTAATTCATTCTGGAGGTCTGTTCTTTACCTGAAACTGTTCTTAACCTGAAGCACCACTTTAGCTAATGGGGCCTCCTGCTGCCACTGTGCCGCTGGAGCACGATTTCTGTTCTCACCCTGAAGCAAAGTTCTTAACCCGAGGTACTATTTCTGAGTTAGCGGAGTCTGTAACCTGAAGCATCTGTAACCTGAAGCAGCGTATGTAACCCGAAGTACCACTGTAAGCATCAATTAAAGGGTTTTGGAGAAATTACGGACCACTAAAAATTTAACAGTACAGTAGGAATGTGCAAAATTAAAAGAAAATATAAGATAAGCTCCAGTTCTCGTAAAATACCATCCTCAAATATTGTCATTGAATATAGACGGACTCATCACTCTGGGAGCCCTTGCCATTTTTTAAGAAGGTATATTTAATAGATTATGGAAAGCCCTAACCGCCAGTGGCTGTCTGATATCTATGGGGCATGTGGTCTATGGAGCAGTTGCTCTTGTACTAAAGGTCCCAGTCTGCCTGGCTGCAGAACAACATCTGGTGCACGCTGAGACAAGCTACAAGGAAAAGGCTTTTGGAAAGCAATATATTTTCTTTTTTTTCAGGGCAAGATCCTTTTCAGTAGCTCTGTGATGGCAATAGGGTTTTGGGGGAGGCAAAGGCCACTTCAACTGATTCACTGAGTAGATGGTAGCCGGTCGTTTTGCCATTCCTCTCTCCTTCCCTCAGGACGAGATGTCCCCCTTAAAGTCCTGTGTGGGGCAGTTGGGAGAGGAGAAAGGCTGTCTCAGACGGGACATTGGGCACCAGATGGTGGGAAAGTTAACCTGGTTCTGTACCGCAGCTCATGACTTGATAGCACTGGCTGCATACCCTCCAACATTTCTCTGGTGAAAATAGGGACGTCCGATTCCATACCCTCCAACACTTCTCCCATGAAAATAGGGACATCCAGAGGAAAAAGATGAGGTGACTCACGAAGCTATAGAAAATAATAAAAATAATTTATTATTTATACCCTGCCCATCTGGCTGGGCTTCCCCAGCCACTCTGGGCAGCTTCCAAAGAAATATTAAAATACTGTAATACAGTGGTACCTCGGGTTAAGTACTTAATTCGTTCTGGAGGTCCGTTCTTAACCTGAAACTGTTCTTAACCTGAAGCACCACTTTAGCTAATGGGGCCTCCTGCTGCCGCCGCACTGCCGGAGCACGATTTCTGTTCTTATCCTGAAGCAAAGTTCTTAACCCGAGGTAATATTTCTGGGTTAGCGGAGTCTGTAACCTGAAGCGTATGTAACCTGAAGCGTATGTAACCCGAGGTACCACTGTACATCAAACATTAAAAGCTTCCCTAAACAGGGCTGCCTTCAGATTTCTTCTAAAAGTCTGGTAGTTGTTGTTCTCTTTGACATCTGGTGGGAGGGCGTTCCACAGGGAGGGCGCCACTACCGAGAAGGCCCTCTGCCTGGTTCCCTGTAACTTGGCTTCTCGCAGTGAGGGAACCGGCAGAAGGCCCTCGGTGCTGGACCTCAGTGTCCAGGTAGAATGATGGAGGTGGAGACACTCCTTCAGATATACTGGACCAAGGCCGCTTAGGGCAGTGTTTCCCAACCTTGTGCCTCCAGCTGTTTTTGAACTACAACTCCCATCATCCCTGACTAGCAAGACCAGTGGCAAGGGATGATGGGAATTGTAGTCCAAAAACAGCTGGAGGCACAAGGTTGGGAAACACTGGCTTAGGGCTTTAAAGGTCAGCACCAACACTTTGAATTGTGCTCGGAAACGTACTGGGAGCCAATGTAGGTCTTTCAAGACCGGTGTTATATGGTCTTAGCAGCCGCTCCCAGCCCAGAAAACCAAAACAGAATTAGATTTGGAGCTCTCTGACAATGTGGCACATTAGGTTTGCGAAAGCACATAAGCTGTACATAAATGCCACACTGGTGCACACATGCAAACCTTTCCATGAGTAGGAGGGCACCAGTAAAATTGGCACAAGGGCAGATCTGTTCTTCCTTGCTGAGGGCAGGCTGGCTCCTCATATTGAATGGAGAGGTTGGCAGAAATGGCTGAGGGGCAATGCACAGCACTCTCGCAAACATGGGCATATGCATCATGCGCCCCATTCTTTCCTGGAAGTGCTATAATAATTTTTTACTCTTTTCTTAATACATATTTATGAATCAATAAGACAGGAAGGTAGGGAACTGAGATATGAAATAAAATAGCAGTGGATAAAGCCATAATGTAAAAAGAGCACACAGCAGGAATCCTAAGAAGGCATCAATCCTAAGGTGGCATCAAGGCTGTAATTGGAGACGATCCTTCAAAAGTGTGGCAGTAAAATAAGAAAAGCAGGCACACCATAATTTCACTTTACCACGGGGGCAGCTATGCACAGTATTCTTGCTGAATCTATAACTAGGCTTTGCTGGAACATCGAGGAGAACCTCGTTGACATTGCAAGTGGGATCTGCAACAAAAAAAGTTGCGGCGTACCTTTGCCGCCTTGCAGGAGTGCTCCTGTTCAGAGTTTTTGCCAGATTATTATTATTTATTTATTTATTTATTTATTTATTTATTATTTATACCCCGCCGATCTGGCTGGGCTTCCCCAGCCACTCTGGGCAGCTTCCAGCAAAATATTAAAATACAATAATTCATCAAGTATTAAAAGCTTCCCTAAACAGGGCTGCCTTCAGATGTCTTCTAAAAGTCAGATAGTTGTTACTTCTTTGACATCTGATGGGAGGGCGTTCCACAGGGCGGGCGCCACTACCGAGAAGGCCCTCCGCCTGGTTCCCTGTAACTTGGCTTCTCGCAGTGAGAAGGCCCCTGGAGCTGGATCTCAGTGTCCGGGCTGAACGATGGGGGTGGAGACGCTCCTTCAGGTATAGTGGGCCGAGGCAGTTTAGAGCTTTAAATGTCAGCACCGACACTTTGAATTGTGCCTGGAAACGTCCTGGGAGCCAATGTAGGTCTTTCAGGACCAGTGTTGTGGTCTCAGCGGTCACTCCCAGTCACCAGTCTAGCTGCCGCATTCTGGATTAGTTGTAGTTTCCAGGTCACCTTCAAAGGTAGCCCCACGTAGAGCGCATTGCAGTAGTCCAAGCGGGAGATAACCAGAGCATGCACCACTCTGGCGAGACAATCCACAGGCAGATAGGGTCTCAGTCTGCATTAGTCAGCTGTTCCATGAAGTACCTCAGCAATGCACCAGGTGTTAGCGTCACACCATTTTGGTGTTTCTCTGCTTCTCCATCCAGCACTGGGTCTCTTAGTGCAGACCCGGGTCATCAGTTCCATATTTCCACAGCCCCTGCCTGCCATGAACCACCATTGGCAGCAAAAGCAGCAGATTGTTTTATGTTCAGGATAATATTGTGTTCTCTTGCTAATTACGCTGCTCTAAATGTGTATTCTATATTAGACCTCCTTCAGTATTGCTTTATTTTGAAATGTTGAAGATAAACAATTGTCAACTTTGCTACATTAAATGTGTATTCTACACGCCACCTTCATTTGTAATGTCTTGTTTTGAAATCCTTGAGAAAACATTTTGGTTTCCTGTTCGTTATGTTGCTTTGAAGGTATATTTTATATTTGATTTTCTTCTGGAATGCTTTAGCTCAGAATATAGGATTGGAGGATGGCTCTGTCAGCAAGAGCATAAGGCTCTTAATCTCAGAGTCATGGATTTGAGCCCCATGTTATATATATTTGAAGCATCTGAGAGTCACATCCGATCTGCATTTTAGCTTGCTGCAGCTTGAAGAAGCATAGTGGGGAAAGGTGGGAATTTGCAGGATTATGCAATTCCTGGTGTGAAACTAAAAACAGAAGCTCTTGGGACATTTCTGAAAATACCCATCATTATGACAGTTGAGGATTAGGGTCCTCATACTGATGACATGGGGATGCAGGTGGCGCTGTGGGTTAAACCACAGAGCCTAGGATTTGCCGATCAGAAGGTCGGCGGTTCGAATCCCCGTGACGGGGTGAGCTCCCGTTGCTCCGTCTCAGCTCCTGCCAACCTAGAAGTTCAAAAGCACGTCAAATTGCAAGTAGATAAATAGGTACCGCTCCAGCAGGAAGGTAAATGGCGTTTCCGTGCGCTGCTCTGGTTTACCAGAAGCAGCTTAGTCCTGCTGGCCACATGACCCGGAAGCTGTACGCCGGCTCCCTCAGCCAGTAAAGCGAGATGAGCGCCGCAACCCCAGAGTCGGTCACGACTGGACCTAATGGTCAGGGTTCCCTTTACCTTTACCTTTACTGATGATATCTCATAATGACTAAGATACGGTCTTTCTCTCAGTCACAAATGTAGGATCCTCCCCTTCCTTCCTTCCTTCCTCACTTTCTCTCTTCTGGGGGAAAAGCAAGTGAAAGAACTAACATTCTCCATGCAGAATCTCTGAACTGAAAAGCGCTGGGGGTGGAGAGGTGGAGATGGAGAGAGGGAAAGGGAGAAAGGGGCAGCTACCAAATACACAGTGCACCTCCAACCCCAAATAGGATAAAGCACACCTGAAGAGGGGATTGAAACAAGTCATTGCTTGGTCTCAGGTTAGGGCAGGGGGAACTGGATGTGGCAGAAGCTGAAGTGTGGCCCGTTCTTTCAATTTATTTCCTTTCTCCTTCCATCCAAGATACTCACAACAGCGGTTGCTGGAGCAGGTTCCGCAAATATCACGTAGCAAGTAACTTGTGATGACTGGGAGAAGCTTAGCCACTGAAGTCACAGGTTTGGGATGCCTGAATCTCTGCTCCCGTTCTGTTCAGTCTTTGCCCATTCCTCCCTTGCTTCATAAGGGACGTGGGTGGCGCTGTGGGTTAAACCACAGAGCCTAGGACTTGCTGATCAGAAGGTCGGCAGTTCGAATCCCCACGACGGGTTGAGCTCCCGTTGCTCGGTCCCTGCTCCTGCCAACCTAGCAGTTCGAAAGCACCTCAAAGTGCAAGTAGGTAAATAGGTACCGCTCCGGTGGGAAGGTAAACGGCATTTCCGTGCGCTGCTCTGGTTCGCCAGAAGCGGCTTAGTCATGCTGGCCACATGACCCGGAAGCTGTACGCCGGCTCCCTCGGCCACTAAAGCGAGATGAGCGCCGCAACCCCAGAGTCGGCCACGACTGGACCTAATGGTCAGGGGTACCTTTACCTTTACCTTTACCCTTGCTTCATATGGAGACAAACTATGCACAAATATTTTGAGCTTACATTTGGGTACCATAGAAGGGGAGTGGGCTGTACTGTAAATGGATGTATTAAAGCACCTCTTATCGCAGATTTACAACCACCTGGAGCTTGGGGAATCACCAGGCCTCCATGTTTGATGGATAATTCCCCCTGACTGCAGGAACCCCCTGAGTAAGGCTGCTTGCCCCAATAAAGTATCTTTAGATACATGCGTTCATGACACACTCTCACGGGCTCTTTTCTGCAAGCATATTTATTATTAAAATGATGTCTAGGTCATGAATACTTAACAACAATCATTGGAAGGCTGACATACAGTAAACGGTAGTTAATACACAAACGTTTCTCCTCTGTTCTTTCCCCTTCTGTTATTGAGAATTCACAAACAGGTATCTGAAAGCACATCACACAACAATCTCCATCACCATCATATTAAATCAAACAGGCCTCAGATCATCTTTCTCTGCCGCCTGTTCTCGCAAGTCAGAACAACCCAGGCTGTCCTCTCCCCATTCTTCATTTCCCTCCCGTCTTATACTATGCAAGATAGAACTATAGTTTTAGAGGCTGAAGAAGTCCCATCATCCCTGACATTTGCCATGCTGGCTGGGGTGGATGGGAGTTGGAGTCCAACAATATGTGGTGGGTCATTCAGGGTTGTATTTTCAGAAAAGCAAATGATTAACCTGGCAGGATAACTTCTCAAGCAAACAAAATGGTTCCTTGTTTCAGTTTCCAGAAATAATACTGGGAGGCAGGGGGGAGCAATTCATTTGTGATAGGGTGCTTAATTTTTTCTCTCTGCTATCCATCTTACCGATTAAGATCAACCTACCCATTCCAAGCTGATTTCTCCACACATGGTGAAAAAATATTTGGGTGGTCTTCAGAATCCCATTTTCAAAGATGTACTGAAGTCATACTTTTCCACTATCATCAGGGCATCTTGGTCTATACGTGTGCTAAATTGTTAGGAATTTTGAAGCTTCCTGAATGATTTGACACTTCTGCCTCCATTTTGAGGTCCAAAACTGCTAGATATCAGATTGTCTCTGGTAACAGAGTTGTCTAGGTCATTGAGATGAATCCTTGATATTCCCATGACTGTGAGACCAAGCGTCATATGATTAGGCACAAGAATGCACACACACACACACACACACACACACACACACATTCTTTCTGAAATACCTGGCGTGTTCACATGCAAATTCACCACCACCTAGCACTTCACCTATTACCGAGCAGGTTCTGGTAAACAGATGTGAAAACATGTGAAAATAACCTTTTGAGAGATTGAGGGGGTTCTAAGGTAAAGGTAAAGGTACCCCTGACCATTAGGTCCAGTCATAACCGACTCTGGAGTTGTGCGGTCATCTCACTCTATAGGCCGAGGGAGCCGGCGTTTGTCTGCTGGTCATGTGGCCAGCATGACAAAGCCGCTTCTGGCAAACCAGAGCAGCACACGGAAACGCCATTTACCTTCCCGCCGGAGTGGTACCTATTTATCTACTTGCACTTTAACATGCTTTCAAACTGCTAGGTTGGCAGGAGCTGGGACCGAGCAACGGGAGCTCACCCCGTCACGGGGATTCAAACCACCAACCTTCTGATCAGCAAGTCCTAGGCTCTGTCGTTTAACCCACAGCGCCACCTGTATTCCGAGGGGGTTCTAGTTAGGTGCAAAATATTTGTGGAAACTTCCATGAACCTTAAATCAGGAGTGGGGAACCTGTAGCACTCCAAATGTTGTTTGACTCCAAATCCCATCAGCCCCAGCCAGAATAATCACGAGTCTGGGAAGATGGCAATTGTAGTCCCACATTAAGAGAGTAACAGGTTCCGCATACCTGTCCTGCTTGCATATATTAGATGTGAGTTTTAGGCCTGCCTGTGATGTTTCATACCATTTTGGTTGCACACACACAAACATCCTTATTGTCATCGGAGAAATGTTGGAGGGTGTGACACACTACTATAAACTCCACTTTATAGATGGCAATACCATCAGTAGAAAAATGTTAGCTGAAACAAAAAGAGTCAAATCTAGAAGAAACTGGACATTCTAGTGTGAACTTTAATGCAGGCATTTGGAAACCCATCCCTCAAATTTAAGACATTGTAGTCAACACCACGCCAAAAGATCTTTTTTTTAACACCAAAAATAGACTGAAGTATTACTTTTCTAATCAAGACATGGAATCAATCTGGACTTCTTTATTTTCACCATATCTCTGCCTCATTAAGACTGATCATGCCTTTGAGAGCTATTTTCAAGATTTAATCTCCACACTGTTCGCAGGGCCTGTTTGTTTTTGCATGATGCACTGAGATTCCAAATTAGACCCTCAATCGCTTGAAGAGCTATAGAAGAAAATTCCACTGGACCAGCGCTCCTGCATCTGTCAAGCATGGGAAATCAAGAATATTTGCCGCTACCATACTCAATGGTGCAATATTCATACAATCTTAGAAATTCATTGAGAAAGTGTTACAGGGCCCAGATAAATCAGATGATTTGACAAACATGGTTTTTATCTTCTGTCTAATCAAGAGAAATGTGTCGTGTATAGAGCTGCGAGATTTGCCATGGTTGCGCTGAAACTGCTCACGAAACTTATTGAAACAAATGTAAAGGTAAAGGGACCCCTGACCATTAGGTCCAGTCGCGAACAACTCTGGGGTTGTGGCGCTCATCTCACTTTACTGGCCGAGGGAGCCGGCATACAGCTTCCGGGTCATGTGGCTAGCATGACTAAGCCGCTTCTGGCGAACCAGAGCAGCGCACGGAAACACCATTTACCTTCCCGCCTATTTATCTACTTGCACTTTGACATGCTTTCGAACTGCTAGGTTGGCAGGAGCTGGGACCGAACAACGGGAGCTCACCCCATCGCGGGGATTCAAACAGCTGACCTTCTGATCAGCAAGCCCTAGGCTCTCTGGTTTAACCCACAGCGCCAAATGCAGCCGACTGTAAAAAATGTACTATGAAATAACGCTTTGCTTTCTTTTATATTTAAAGGAAGTTTTTAATGTTTCAGATCTTGCTTTGGTTGTTGTAACAATTGCTGAAGTTTCATAATGGGACACATTGGTTAAAGAATGAACATAGATGATTAGGGTGCTCTTTTCAGCCTGCAATGATATTAATGAGGCTTAATATTAATTGTGACTGTGGACTTCTTTTTGCCATTCATTAGTTCTTTTGTGCACTTCCTACAAACCTTTGACTTGGAGTCTTATGGCATCCCCTTCTTTTGTGCATTATATAAGACTGCTCTATTTAGCACACTGCTGGACAACTGCCCCAGGTAGGTGCAAGATCTGGCCTTGGTTTCACCTTCAGGCAAGCAAGTTACTGGAGAGGCACGCGGTACTCCCACCAGAAATGGGAGCTGTCTTTCAGACCTCCTGCCTGCTTCCTGTAACATTTAGGCACACTTAGTTATGTCATGAGTTAAGCAGCTTTTGCTGGGGGCTGTCAAACCATGACTGGGGACTGCTGGCAGGAAAAGGTACGATTCAATGGCATCACAGCACAGCTAAATGTACCCAAGTCATGTACCGTACTTTTCGCACCATAACACGCAGTTTTCCCCCCTTAAAAAGTAAAGGGAAATGTGTGTGCGTGTTATGGAGCGAATGCAGGCAGGAGGAGCCGCTCTTGCTGGCTGTTCGGCAGCCTCTTTTCCTCCGCTTGGCTCCCTGAGAAGCCGGCAACAGCTGAGCAACAGCTGAGTGTCGGGAGACAGCCTCTCTCCCTCCTGTCTGCCTGCTCTATGGCTTTTTA
>JAXCMG010000083.1:519996-531341 GCA_034642415.1 Podarcis siculus
AAGAGCTGCCTGCAGCTGTAAAAGCCAAGGTGGGAGAAGGGAGACAGCCTCTCTTTCTCAGTGTCTGCCTGCTCTATGGCTCTCCCTTACACACATGTAAGTGGCTCTTACTCTGCTTTCTTTACAATGAGTTGGAAGGAGGGACAAAGAGGGCATCCCCTTCCATCCCTCCCCCAGCACCTCACCGGTAAATTCAAACAAAGCAGCTTACAAGGCTCGTGTCCCTGCATCTCCTCCTCTTTTTGCTTCGGTTCGAGGCAAGGCAGCTGCACAAATGTGAGTTCCCCCTCTCTCTTCCTTCCCTCCCTCCCTCCCTCCCTCCCTCCCTCCCTCTTCCAGCTTCAAAAAATATTGGGGAGACAGCCAGGTAAGCCCCACTCACATACCACAATGGGGGATGGGGGATGACTCCCTCAAATATTTAATGGGGGGGGTGAAGGCACTCCCTTAGGAGTTAGCTGCTTTGCCTAGGACAAATGTGAGCTCCCCCCTCTTCCTTCATCACTGTATTGGAGATACCATACATTACTGACAGTTCCTTCATTCACGTGGTTACAAAGCACGGATCCACATGGATCCTCAGGATTTTTGCATTGGGCTACCCCAAACTCATCGTTAGATCACATGTCTGTGGCCACAGCATGAACCACAAAAATCATACATCCACTGTTTTGTTTAGAATATTTTTTTTCTTGTTTTCCTCCTCTAAAAACTATGTGCGTGTTATGGTTGGGAGCGTGTTATAGAGCGAAAAATACGGTAATTAAACATTTCAGAGGAGAAGAGGGAGAACTCAACATAGGATTGCTGCTTTGGGTGGCAGCACCTCAATGTCAGGCGTGAACATCATGCATTGCCCCTTCCCAAACCCTCTGCATGTCAGCCATGACCAGTATTAAGAACAATCCATTTTAGGAGAGTGAAATATTCTAGCTTTGTGAACTCACCAGAAAGACGTGTCTAGTTATTTATTTTATCACATATGCATATATTTCCACACAGTGTATCCAGTAATCAGCTGCCACATTCTTTGCTCAATAATTACAGTGGGCTCCATGGAGTTTGTTAATCACACCGAATAGCAATCAGCAGAAGGCATGACTGTTTTCCTCCTTAAAAAAATAACATCAGCTGGTGTCAAGCGGCTGGTTTTGCACGTACACGGAGTGACCTGGTTGCCGCTGCCTTCATGGTTGCTTACGTGTCCCTCTAGGATCACTACAAACTTTCACGCCTGTGGTTTCATTGAACAACATGCATTTCTATAGTGTATAAGTTATTTAAGTGATCCATGCCCCCTGGCAGATGAGTCACTTGTGTTTTATGTAAAGGTGTTGTAAAGCAAAGATCACGTGGATTTAATGTGCCTGGACCAGTGTTTGTTTGTGTGTGTGTGTGTGTGTGTGTGTGTGTGTGTGTACACTTAACTGAAGTTAATGCCAAAGTAAGCTACTGTTGCTTGAGAGTGTGGTTGTAAAATCACCATGCATCGAGCAAGCATCACCCTGAGCCCTGCCAACTGAAGACAGCTTGTAGCATCCTCTGCTCTGTATGTATAGAACAGGGGTTTGGGAAGCAAGCCCTAGGGATCAAAGGAACACAGAGAGCGTCTATTGCAGGCTGTAAGGAGAGGAAGCAAACTTCTTTTCCCAACATGTTTTAGATAAGTCTTATGGTAATCCACTGGCTAATTTCCAATAGATTGTCTAGTGCTTGTTGCTTGCTGCGATTCTTGCGCTATTGTATTGCTTTTGTGTACTAACTGAAAAATAAAATCTAACAAACACACTTTTTAAAAAAAATATATATTTGCTGGATCTTGACACTTGGGTTTTTAAGCAGGAGTGTATTGTCAGGTTCTGTTAACCATTAGGCAGAACTAATCTATGTTGACCCTTTAAAAGATCCTTAGTATGATGATTATTATTGTTGATTAAATTTATATTCTGCCCTTCATCCAAAGATAACAGGGCAGCTGACGATATAAAATATAAAATACCTAATACAACCACAACTAGGAGCCTCCCAGGAGACAGCATTCCACAAATGGGGAGCCACCACAGGAAACAGGAAATAACTGTTCTCATGTTGCCACCCTACTGACCTGTTGTGGAGGAGACACACAAAGAAGGGCCTGAAATGATTATTGCAGGGTCCAGGTTAGTTCATATGGGGAAAGGCGGTCCTTAATGTATTGTGTTGCTGAGCAGTTTAAGGCTTTATAGGTCAAAACCAGGATTTTGAATTGGGCCCAGAAACTAACTGGTACCCTGGAGTGGGAAGAACAAAGTGAGGCTTGGCCGAAGCATCGGCCCCCTTTTCCCTGGCCCTCGCCCCACACCCAGCCCATTGTCCTGCCAAGCTGGGGGTAGGATGACAGCCGCCCTATAGCCGGTGGGTGGCCCTGGCCAAGGAGTCTCGCACGGTGTTGCAAACCCCACCCATCCGTTGGGAAGGGTTGGGCGGAAATTGGTAGCCAGTGTAATAAGGCCAGGATAGGTATTATATGCTCAAACCATCTTGCCCCACTGGGCTGCTGAATTCTGCAGCAGCTGAAGTTTCTGAACAGTCTAGGGGGCAACCCAGTGTATAACATATTGCAATAATCTAACCTAGAAGATACCAGAACACAGAGGTTAGACCTGTTCAGATAGGGATGGAGTTGGGCCACCAGCCAAAGCTGATGGAAGACACTCTGCACCATGAAGGCCATCTGAGCCTCAAGCAGCAGCAAAGGATCCATGAGTACCTGCAAGCTATATACCCACTCTTTCAGAGGTAGTGTAACCTCACCAAAAGCAGGCAACCTCCCATTCATCCCGTCTAGGGAACCACCCACTAACAATGCTTCAGTCTTATCAGTTTGTTGTTTCTCATCCTGTCCATTGCCGAGGCAAGACAACGGTCCAGCACACCCACTGCCACAACTCTAGGTGTGAAGGAGAAGCTGAGCTGTGTGTCATCAGCATATTGCTGACAACATACTCCTAAATTCTTAGATGACCCCACTCAGTGGTTTCATGTAGACCAGGGGTTGTCAACCTGGTCCCTACCACCCACTAGTGGGCGTTTCAGGATTCTAGGTGGGCGGTAGGGGGTTCTACGGCACAAGCTGAATCCTCCTTCCACCAAGCACTGGTGGGCGGTAAGGAAATTTTACCATCAAGAAAGATGCATTAATGGGCGGTAGGTCTAAAAAGGTTGACTGCCCCTGATGTAGACGTTAAACAGTATATGGGATAAAATTGAACCCTGTGGAAAACTGCATTGATGGCTACATGGGCCCAAACGACACTCCTCCAGAATCACCCTCTCAAATAAACCATCCAAGTAGGACCAGAACCACCACGATACGATACGATAATCTTTATTGTCATTGTCCCATACAGTACAACAAAATTGAAGAATCTACATAAGACATTCAAAAACCAACAAGCCTGCTATCCCAACCTGGTTAGCCCCCTAAAAACTCTGATACCCCATTTTTAAATACAATATACTGCCATAGAGACTCCTTACACTGCGTTTAAAACCAAAATCGCATTTGGATAGAAACTGTTTCTCAGGTGGCTAGTCCTAGTCTTTATAACCCTATACCTTCCTCCAGAAGGCAGAAGCTGAAAGAGATCATTTCAGGGGTGCGCACTATCCTGCGCACCACAAAGCATTGCCACCCGCCCTCAACTCAGAAGGCCACTCCAGAAGGATACTGTGGTGGTCAGTGTTATTTAAAGCCACTGAGAGAGGGCAAGGAGAATTAACAGGGACACATTACCCCTGTTTCCGAGCACAATTCAAAGTGTTGGTGCTGACCTTTAAAGTCCTCAACGGTCTCGGCCCAGTAGACCTGAAGGGGCATCTCCACCCCCCTTCATTCAGCCCAGACACTGAGGTCCAGCTCCAAGGGTCTTCTGGCAGTTCCCTCACTGCGAGAATCAAAGTTACAGGGAACCAGGCAGAGGGTCTTCTCGGTAGTGGCGCCCACCCTGTAGAACGCCCTTCCATCAGATGTCGAGGAAATAAACAACTATCTGACTTTTAGAAGGCAGCCCTGTTTAAGGAAGTTTTTAATGTTTGATGTTTTATTGTAATTTTAATATTTCGTTGGAAGCCGCCCAGAGTGGCTGGAGAAACCCAGCCAGATGGGTGGGGTATTATTATCTCCCCCCCCCCAACAAAAGTCATCAAACAGGGTGACCAAAGCAATTTCTGTGCCAAAACCGAGCCTAAACCCTGATTGAAATGAATCTAGCATGTTGTACTTGGTCAATTTAAAACAAGACTGATAGGCCACAAGGAATCAAGTAAAATAATAAGTGACTCACTCAAGCCTGATGATAGCTGTCCCTGCCTCACAGCACTATATATGGAAGAGGTTACCCAAGGGTAGTGTCAGTCGGTTCAGACTTAGGAGGATATGAAACATAGCTTCAAAGCATTATGAAACTCATGTTACCTCCTCAAACACAGGCATGAACTTCTGCATAGTTCATGATACTGCCTGCCATTCAAACGTGAACAGAAGCTTGCTTGGTTTGAAATGTCTGGATACATTGAATTGAATTGTCTGGATGCATCTATATTCTGGCTTTCCCCACTGATCCAACTTTGGCAAGCATCAGACACAACAATAAAGGACTGAGCAGCAGAATGGTATGTCTACAAGTGTTTCATAGTCACAAAACAAATTAAGAAAAGCCAGTCACGACTGCAATGGCTTCTCTCCCCCCCCCCCCTTCTGCCATGAAGTTATATATGAATGTTTGGGGGCGTTGGGTTTGCTGTAGAAACTTTTATATCAAATGTCATCTCAAAAGCGATGAACGCACACACGCCAGAAATCTGTGAATAAGAGGAAATCAGCTTCCTACAAAAAAGACAGTATTTCTTCTTGAAAAACTTTGGGGGAAATTTGGTATTCAAAGATTTCTCTGCTCAAGCCTGCTTCAATTGCATTAACTATACATACTTCCCAAAAAAAAAAGCACTTCCTTTCTGACTAAAGTTATCCTGCTGTGTTAGTCAATGAGACATTTCAAATAGCATGCATCATTTTCTGAAGTCTTCCTCGTTCGCTTTCCCACAGGGTGACAGCTATTTTATATTTTAAGTGATCCCCCCCTCCTCCCCTGGTATTTTTGTCTTCTGCAATTTTACAAAGAAAATCCATCTGAAGTCAAGACTCTTTTATTTTCTTTAAAAAAAATAGAAAGAAAGAAAACTGTCAAAAATGTTAAGGTACAAAACATAGAGCCCGAAAAGAAAACCAGAACAGGTGTTCTTATGACACTTCTTTTAAGGACACAAAATAAAAATCTTTTTGATATATTTCAAAAACAGCTGAATGTTGGCATGAATCCATGAAGCTTCTTGCATCTTTCCTTTGCCTCTCCACCCGGATCACCAAACCTCCAGGGCTGTCCCTAGGTCCTTGCAGGGCCCAGGGGAAATCATTTTGTGGGGGGGGGTCTACCTTTTACCTTCATCTCCCCTTCATGGTCTCTCCTCCTGGTTTATCTTTAGCTGAGGTGGTGGGGGTTTGCTGCCACCATCCCCCACTGCCACGACCACATTCCCCCTCTCCTTGCTTCAGTGGCAACAGGGCTAGTTAAGTCTTTTGCCTCCACCTCCTCCCTCCCTCCCTCCCCAATCTGGTAGGCAGGAGGTGGAAAACCTCGTTGGGAAATTATTATTTTTTTTTAATTAATATTTTATTAATTTTCCAAATTTTTTACAAACAACACACACATAAAAAGACAAAGACAAAACACGTATAATTTCATACCCTTACTTTCTTATCCCTCATTCCCTGACTTCCCCCCACCCCCCCCCTCTTACATCCCAATTTCCAAAATTAGTTCAGCAAGTTTTTTTTATCCTTCCCTCAACCTAATCTGTTGTTTTTAAACTTGATTCTTTTTACTAAATCATATTTTACTTATCCCATTCTCTTATTGACATCAATCCTTTTTTCTAAGGTCGACCTAATTTCTCATCCACGAATTTCCCCTTTTTTATATTAAAATATAAGTCAAAATAACCAAACACTCAAGTCATAATTTTCCCAACTTCTGCTTTCCCCCTCCCTCCCTGCCCCGGTTTCCGTCCCTTCCCAATTAGTTTCCACCCATGCAGATCCTAGCCCGGATTCCTCACGTCCGAGGCCTTCAAATCTCTGTCAGTCTCTCTCTGTCGGTTTTGTTGGTAGTCCTTTTTGTTGGAACTCAGGTTTCGAGGGTAATCTGTCACAGCCACATCTCCTTCTCTTACACCCAAGATAGTTGAAAGAACTTGCTGCCAAAGATCTACCATAGATCTCCCATGCTCAAACTCAGAAGAGAAAAGGAAGTCCCGGTCATATTTCTTTGTTCTTTTTCCGAAAAGTCCATAGACTTCCTCCTTTACCTTTCTCAGTCTTTTCATCTTTCCCAATTTTGTAATCCAAAAATCTTCTACTTCATTTTCTGACAACGTAGGCTTCTGCTCGGTATTTTCTAACAGTACTTTCTCCCCTCCATCATCCTTTTCCACCAGTTCCACAGATGTCACTTCTGATTCAGCCGCAGATTTTTCCCAAGTCAAATCCTTTGTTCCATCAGCAGGGTTGTTTGTTTTAGAAATCAAGGTCGTGAGCTCTTTATTCATAGCCGTACTCTGTTCTTGCAAAATTCCCACGAGAAAAAAAGCTCTTTCAATTTCGGCCAGTAATTTTCCCTCTGCGGCCATTGTAATGTCACTAGTTCCCCCTAGGGGGATTCCAGTTACTCAATAGTTCCTTTCCTTTCCAACAATCCGTTACTTTGTTTTTTTTTTATTATTAGTTTGTCTCCAACCACTTCTAATAAAATGTAACACCTTCAGTCCAGAGAGATACCAAGCAATACAGTTCTTAGTTTTGTCCACCCGTTTGACAGCTCCTTTGACAGCTGTCAAACTCCTTGTTCTTTTTCGTAGGGCTCACACACAGGACGCTCCCGGGTTTGGGAGGGGGGGTTACACAAATTTTTCTAGCGCTCCTCTCTTCTCTCCAGCACAAAAAGCTTCTTTTGTCAAATTCGTGGAAAATCTTTTATCATACACCAAAATCACGCTATTCTCTCAACCTTAGTTCTCCGATCCTTGCTTTAGATCGTCTGTAGGTAGGGGGGGTGCGGACTTCCCTTTAGCACATCCCCCCGGTCGTACCAAATTAAAGGTAATAATTTTTAAAGTCCAAATTCCTTGTACTCACAGGTATTTGTTTCCAGTCCAAATTTCGGGAAAAAAGTTAACGCTCTCCGGCCATGGCTTCGCGGCTTCGCTCCACTGAAGTAGCGATCTACTCCCAGCACCACGCCACTCTCCGTACCCTCTCCGTAGCCTTTAAAAAGGCTCTTCGTGGGTCGGGGAGGGCGCTTAAGGTGCCCGCTGAGTCACCAAGTCCACTGGCATCCGTGCCAGTGGTTTCTATGGGCCCCCGTGTCGCCGGCACGGTGAGACCCTTCTTCAGCGGAGCCGATTCCCTCCGGAGCTCGGAGGGAATCCGCCATTAGCCGATCGCGTCAACCCGGAAGTCCCCCTCGTTGGGAAATTAAGCTGCGGGCAGGGGTGGACTCCAGCATCTTAAAAAGCAGAGACATCACCTTGCCGACCAAGGTCTGTATAGTTAAAGCTATGGTTTTCCCAGTAGTGATGTAGGGAAGTAATGAAAGCTGATTGCCGAAGAATTTATGCTTTTGAATTATGGTGCTGGAGGAGACCCTTGAGAGTCCCATGGACTGCAAGAAGATCAAACCTATCCATTCTGAAGGAAATCAGCCCTGAGGGCTCACTGGAAGGACAGATCCTGAAGCTGAGGCTCCAATACTTTGGCCACCTCGTGAGAAGAGAAGACTCCCTGGAAAAGACCCTGGTGTTGGGAAAGATGGAGGGCACAAGGAGAAGGGGACGACAGAGGACGAGATGGTTGGACACTGTTCTTGAAGCTACCAACACGAGTTTGACCAAGATGTGGAAGACAGGAGTGCCAGGAGTGCTCTGGTCCATGGGGTCACGAAGAGTCGGACACAACTAAACGACTAAACAACAAGGGGTAGCCTCACCCTGGAGCTTCTGTGTTGCACCCCCTCGGCTTGGCGCCCTGTGCGGGCGAACTGTCCACACTGCTAAATTGGGTACTGCTGTGGTTTGTGGCCACCACTACCAGGCATGAGGTGCATGGACTGGGACAATTGTCCTAATGGTCCTGAGCACCTCTCCTATGCTGTATTAACAAGGTTTTTTGTTTTGGTTTTTTTAACTAGCTATGTGGTTGGCATTATACGGGGCAATGAGGGGGAGAGAGCTGTGTAAGATAATCCTGTTTCCTGTTACTCACAGGCTATAGTCTGGAGAGAGCAGGTACTGTCATAGATTGGTGCTATTCCTGCGATATAGCACTGTCATTGATCAAAAGTTAATGTGATAAGATGCCATGATCATTGGCACTATGGTTATGCCATGTTCTCAGGGGTGCTGTTAGGGTGGCATGAACTGCGGAAGAAGCTGTTACTGCTTCTAACTAACATGCTATTGTAACTGTGAGCTTCAGGTATTGTTGGTTCAGGGCACTGAAAAACTAGCGACTGGTTTGGCACACCCAAACTCTTCTGGAAACAATTCATGTGTGCACTGAGTGGCGTACCTACACTTCTTTTGGCTATTTGCATCACCTATAACAGGTGAAGCTTAAACATTTGATCCAGTCTTACTAAAGCAAAGAGGTTGAAATCCCAGTCTCACCAATAGGTGAGTAAGCCCAGTTGAATTCAATAGGACTTACTTCTGAATAGACTTGGTTAGGATGGGAGCCTAATTCCAGTGCCGTTTTTGATCCTCATGTGCCTAGAGAAACTTACTAATGCTTTAGCTTTTAAAATTCAAGTAACATATAGGAGAGTGTAAGGCAGAAATTATACTATGTAGTCTGTTTTAGCTCGGCATTTAGCACCAAGTAGAAATCCTATTTTCTAGCTGGCTATGTTAGTAGCCCAGCTAGGTGTTCCACTTGTTCCTTTTTTACTGCCAGCTTTGCCAACTGTGTCCTTCTTAATTTATCTCAAAATTATATTACTTTAGTAGCAGGGAGATGAAATGTAACAGTGTGTTCTTCCAAATTATGCTCATGCAAAGCTCTGAATACAGTATAGTACATACACCGTATTAGTTATACTCCAGTGCATACATTTTTTGTAGAAATAATAGGCTCATGTAACAATCATGCAGACTACTAAATCTATATATTTTTCTTAGGTATCTAAAGCATTTCAGGTGACTCTTGGTCTGTGGTTATGTTTGTGTCCCTGATTAGGCTGCATTGGTTAGCTGCTTCAGACTCAGACAGGAGCCAGATTCTGTAACTGATCAATTTTAGCCTACCACCAAGGAAGATTTTCATTCTCACCATCAGTTAATAAATTATCACTGGTGAACTAGCCAGGACATTTCTGTGGGTATATAGAGAAGCACACATATGCACACAAGTAAATTAAGCTTGCATTTGGCAGGGACAGATACATTTTCTTGGCTGCCTTACTCCCCAATTCAAGCCTGTGATTCAGTGGTGTGAAAAGGAAATATAATTCTCACAACACAACTTTCTGTCCCATATGTAGCTTTGAATGCTCGGTGCTGGAATTCTGGCCTCAACAAAAATTTATATAGAGTATTTATATCTGACTCAATAGCCCTGAGAACTTACCACCCCCCCCCCCCCATAAACAAATCTCAAAATAAAATCACACTCAAGTCTAGTACGGGGAAAGAAATTATATGGTGTCCATATGGAGGCAGGATTGTGCAGGCAGCATTTCCTGCCCTTGCGACTCCCTTCAAAATCCTCAGAGGCAAGAGACTGGGGCTGAGCAGCTGGATCGCACTCAGCCCACAAGGGATGCAAGTTTTCCCTGCTGGCAGCTGGCTGTCTCCAGGCAACAATGGTCTCCCAAGGTCCTTTGAGGCAAGGGAGTAGAACTGGTGAGCTTCATGCCTCGCATTTTGATAGTCAGGTGTTTAAAATGTCCACTTGTTAGACTTTTCTAGCAGTTGGTGCATTGTGGGCTTTGCGTGTGTCAAATTTCATCTCTGATGGTGGTCTGGAAGTCCCTTAGCCACGTAGGGGTATACTTTGCCACATGTTGTTGTTGTTGTTTAGTCGTTTAGTCGTGTCCGACTCTTTGTGCCCCCATGGACCAGAGCATGCCAAGCACTCCTGTCTTCCACTGCCTCCCGCAGTTTGGTCAAACTCATGCTGGTAGCTTCGAGAACACTGCCCAACCATCTCGTCCTCTGTCGTCCCCTTCTCCTTCTGCCCTCCATCTTTCCCAACATCAGGGTCTTTTCCAGGGAGTCTTCTCTTCTCATGAGGTGGCCAAAGTATTGGAGCCTCAGCTTCACGATCTGTCCTTCTAGTGAGCACTCAGGGCTGATTTCCTTAAGAATGGAGAGGTTTGATCTTCTTGCAGTATACCTGAAGGAGCATCTCCACCCCCATTGTTATGCCCGGACACTGAGGTCCAGCGCCTAGGGCCTTCTGGCCGTTCCCTCATTGTGAGAAGCAAAGCTACAGGGAACCAGGCAGAGGGCCTTCTCGGTAGTGGCGCCCGCCCTGTGGAACGCACTCCCATTAGATGTCAAAGAGATAAACAACTACCTGACATTCAGAAGACATCTTAAGGCAGCCCTGTTCAGGGAAGTTTTTAATGTGTGACATCTTAGTGTATTTTTGGTCTTCGTGGAAGCCGCCCAGAGTGGCTGGGGAAACCCAGCCAGATGGGCGGGGTACAAATAATAAATTATTATTTATTATTATTATTATTCCAGTCCATGGGACTCTCAAGAGTCTCCT
This sequence comes from Podarcis siculus, assembly GCA_034642415.1. Classification (NCBI taxonomy): domain Eukaryota; kingdom Metazoa; phylum Chordata; class Lepidosauria; order Squamata; family Lacertidae; genus Podarcis; species Podarcis siculus. Next base: position 530,861 of record JAXCMG010000083.1, read on the forward strand.
CCAGCACCATAATTCAAAAGCATCAATTCTTCGGCGATCAGCCTTCTTTATGGGCCAGCTCTCACTTCCATACATCGCTACTGGGAAAACCATAGCTTTAACTACACAGTGGCACCTCAGGTTAAGTACTTAATTTGTTCTGGAGGTCCATACTTAACCTGAAACTGTTCTTAACCTGAAGAAGCACTTTAGCTAATGGGGCCTCCTGCTGCCGCCGTGCCGCCAGAGCACGATTTCTGTTCTCATCCTGAAGCAAAGTTCTTAACCTGAGGTAATATTTCTGGGTTAGCGCAGTCTGTAACCTGAAGCGTATGTAACCTGAGGTACCACTGTACAGACCTTTGTTGGCAAGGTGATGTCTCTGCTTTTATTTATACAGTGGTACTCGAGGTACCACTGTATAAATAAAAAAAATTTATCATTATTATTATTTCACGGGTGATTTCTTTCCTGCAGTGAGCCGAGGTCTTAATTCTTGAGA
>JAXCMG010000083.1:531351-607795 GCA_034642415.1 Podarcis siculus
ACGGGTGATTTCTTTCCTGCAGTGAGCCGAGGTCTTAATTCTTGAGAGGCAGCAGTGAGGTCATGCAGGGTTTCGCTCACGCTGACAAACTTTTCCTCGCAACTGAAGAAGGGCTTATCCAACGGAGTTCTCAGCACCCGAATGAGATCACGGGCCCCTCCCGGAAGTGGCTGAATTGCACCTCGCCCGAGGCCAAAGAGCAGGAAGGAACGCCAGGCCTTATATGGGTATATATGGGACAGAGAAACACACCACAAAAGTAGCCCCTGGGCGGGAAATCCGCGCCCGCCTCCCCCCCTAGGATAAAGCGAAACCAAAGCAGTTTCGCCATGTGACCGGAATCCCAACCAACTCTCCCCTGAAAACTTTCCCCCTGATTCATTCCCAGCTGAGGCCGAATCTCCTCCCCACACAAGCCAGGTGCGCGGCTCCCTCGGGTGTTGCGTGAGGTAAATTTCGTTACCTTCTCAGGTAGGCGGAGGGCGGTGCCGGGGAACAGCCGGCCGGACGACGGGCCGAGGGCGGCGCTTGGGAAGAGCCGGCGTCGTTGCGGAGGGCGGCGCTGGGAAGAGCCAGGCCTGGAGGCGGCGGCGGCGACGGCCAGGAGGGGGGAGGCGCCCGGAAGAGCCCGTTCCCTAGCCGCCTCCTTCGCAGACTCCGTGGCTCGGCTCGGGACAGGGCGCGGCGGCGGCGGCGGCGAGCGAAAGGCCCACACGGACGGGAGTCAAAGCGGCCGGTACTTCACGGGTGAGGGGTCGGGATGTGTGTGTGGGGGGGGTAGTTGTTGTTTCCCCCCCTGAGGTAAATAAGCGCCCCCGGTGCGTTTTCTGAGGTAAATAACGTTCCCCTGAGGAGGAGCGGCCCGCCTCAGGTAACTTTCCACTCAGGCGTCGCCACTTTTCGCCAGCCTGGGCCTGCTCAGGCCGAGTTAGAAACTTTCAACTTCCGAAGGTGGCTTTTAAAAGGGCGGCGGCGGCAGCCTTGGCGCGGCGCCCCGTCTTTTCCCCTCGCCCCGGATATATTCTGTCGCTCCCCTTTCGAAGTGGGACACGGAACTGCCGTGCGTGTGAATGGGAGTGGGGGGGGGAGAGAGATAATCCACTCAGACGCTCGAGGCCTTTTCCTCGCTTCCCCTCCCCCCCCCCTTTCTGGGCGCCGCCCTCATTCCAGGGATTTGTGAGCTGCTATCTATGGGAGGGAGGAAGCACACAGAAAGAGAGAGAGGATCTGGTTTTTTTTTTCTTCCCCAGTAGTAAGTTGAGGAGGAAGTAGGGATTTGGGTCTCCTTTCTTTCGCCCAGGCTTTATCTCTGTTTTTCTTTTAAATGTTGGTGGTTGTTTGCCCGCTTGTGTGTGTGGCGAAATGTGCAAATGCACAGCAGTGGAGGGAACTTGCATTGTATCCTCTCCCACAAAGTTAGGATGGAAGTTCAGAGTAAAGAAAAGAGAAAATGCAAGCTTTTTGCTGCTCCACTTGACTTCACCTTGAACCAGCAAACTCCTCCTGTAGCCTCCCGACACACCTTTCCTCCTTAAATCCAATTATAAGCCTAGGTTGATCTGATAAACATTGACAATCGAGATCTTGTGCGCGTCGATAGTAGTAGTGTTCGGATCTTTTTTTCCAAACACCGTGGCCGCCTGCCATAAATTTACTTTTCTCAATCTTGGTTTAGTTCACATGCGTTGCGTTAATTTGCCCATTAGCAAAACATCCCATAATTTAATAAATCCAATCTGTCTCCTGTTAATAGCCAGGATGAGTTCCATTGTTGGGCTACAAGCATCTGTGCCGCAAGTAACATATGTTGTATTGATTTTTTTGTAGGAAGGAACAAGTGGCATGTTAAGTGTTCAGAAAGTATTTATATAGTACTGTAATCCTGTGCAAGTTTGCTTGGACTAAGCTGCAACTCGCCCTGCCCTGAGGACTAAAGATAGGTTGATGTGTATGAGGTAGGTTAGGGTAGGGTTGCCATATTTCAGGAAGTGGAAATCTGGACGCAAAAGTTGGGGCAAAGTCACCCACCAAGCTTGGTTGCTGAGTGGTGACTTGAACCATTACAAATTTGGATAATAGCCAGATCAGCAAGCACCGCCCCGCCCCCATGCTGTTGTTTCCTGTTCTAGAATAAAAAACAAATACTGTATGAATTGCTGGGTGCCTGGTTGTTTGGTTGGCCAAGGTGTTCAGAGCTACTGTACTTATCTGAGTAGTAGGCAGCCTCTTGAGTCTCCCTTTTGCCTTGGAAAAGGGTCAGGAGTGGGCAAGCACAATTTTTGACTTTGTGACCAAGGCCAGCCAGAAATTATGGACCCATGTGTGGAACTTAAGGTGTAAAGAACTGGTGCAGGAGTGCAATCCCAGCTGCTGTTTATGAACAGCAAATATTGTACCTCCCAGAACTCTGTCATATAACCGCTGCAGTGCCATAACAGTAGCATTTCATATTATTGAACTCACTTCCATTTAAATTACAAAACTACATCTAAAAGCATATTTTAAGAGCCTTGCCTTTTTGTTGTGCTTTATCATGTGGTACATTTTCCTTTAGAAACAATTTTTCTTACAATATAGTGTTTTGTAAACATTAGCATAATCTTAGAGAATACAGTTCTAAAGTAGCACATTAAGCAGTAAGTTATGTTTGTCATATGTCAAATTGTTATTGATACGATAAATCCCAGAAGAAGAGTGTAGCACATAATGGTTACTCCCAATGTCACCTAAAACATGGTTTAGTAAAATATGAACAAGCCTAGCCTCCTCCTGGGCTTGTGTGCTTCCTCCCACCGAGGAGGAGTTAAAATGCTTTTTGTTTAACCAGGGTTTGGCATACAGTATTAGATTTGAAACTTCGGTTAATTATCTAGTGGTTAACAAACTAGTCAGCTTCATACCACTGTATCTGAAGTGGCTTCTTTGAAATGAAGTGTTTAATGTTAACCACAGTGATGGGTCTGGGCAACAAGACAAACTGCAATTAACCAAAAGCAGAAGTGAAAGCTTCCAAACTCCTTAGTGGAGGGGGTAGAAGGAATGCATAAGCCCAGAGGATGCTAGCCTCATTCATATCTTGCTAAATTGTATAATACTGGAATACAGTAATACGTGTTAATATTTTGTTCCTGGTATCCCATGGATTATGTAGGTTTCCCCTGTTCTATACTTCTTGGAGACAGTATCTCACTTTTTCACTTTGTTTATAGAACCACTGAGTTGGTAAAAGTTACAGGTGTTTTGAGAATTGAACATAACTGTTATAAAACACTGTACACAGGCTTACCTCCTGGGTGATGACTAACTTTAGCTCCCCAAATTCTGGCCTGGCTTGCGTAGCAGGAACATTAGTTGCACTCCTAGACACTGGTATAGTTCAAATCTCATTAATTTTTGCTTCCAATAGAAAGAGTATTGCTTATTGTGTTGTATCAATGTACATGGTTAGTTTTTCAAAGAAGCCACGTTCAGAAAGCCACTGTGAAGTTGACTAGTTTTAAACCAACCGCTAATTTGTTCAACACAGTTGCAGGTTTGACAACATGACAAACGATTATGAAGTAAAAACAGGTAGGACAGGGCCCTGCCCAGATAGTTTACAATCTCTAATTCAACACACAGGAAGGGAGTGGGAAGTGGAGAAGGAAAGAATGTCCCATTTGAGTACCTTCACTTTCATTGAGAAGAGGTTAATGGAATCTAAGAAGGCTTTGATGTATTGTAACGATGAAATCCAGGGTGGGGTGAGGGCTTTGGTGTCTTGTCTTTGAAGTCTTTTTGGGTACTGTGCAGGAATTATATGAAATTCAGGGAGATTCATATTTTGCTGAAGCTGTAGGGGGCAGCTTTTGTTGCCAGCACACTACTGTACTTCAGTAACCCCTGATGGAGCAACCACATACTGTATTTTTTGCTCTTTAAGACTCACGAAAGACTTTAAGACCCCCTCCTAAAAAGTAAGGGGAAATGTGTGTGCGTCTTATGGAGCGAATGCAGGCTGCGCAGCTATCCCAGAAGCCAGAACAGCAAGAGGGATTGCTGCTTTCACTGCGTAGCGATCCTTCTTGCTGTTCTGGCTTCTGAGATTCAGAATATATTTTTTTCTTGTTTTCCTCCTCCAAAAACTATGTGCGTCTTGTGGTCTGGTGCGTCTTATAGAGCGAAAAATACGGTAGTTGCCCAGATAATTTGACTCATTTCCATGGTATCACCAGCCCCCTCGGAAATGCTGATGTGGGAAGCAACTATCTCAACCCTGTGGTTACTTCTCATAGGTATTATTGGGGTTTCGTGATATTGAGGCACCTGGAAGCACCTCTGTGCTGTTCCTATAGCACAAATTAGCAAACACACTTTGCTTTCTTCCCTGGAGATAAGTGGTCTGTCGTCAGCTTGTGTCTTTGGCACAAAGGGAACTTTAAGTCTGAGAACACTGTTAGGTCCCTTCTTGTTCAAGAAATCTCTCTGGAAAGGAAAAAAAACTTTTTGGGCATTTCTTTGCAGAACAGCTTGCTTTCAACTGTTTTTTTGGATTCTTAAAAATTCATTCTGGTTCAGATTTGGCCCTGGCTGCACCCATTTTCAGAGTAATCAGTTTTTCCTTTGCAGCATACTGCCCAATGTACACACCACAATGTACACACCACTGTGTATCATTGAAAATAGCGCACAAAACTTGGTTAGGTTCTGAATTGTACCTAGTGAAAGAGATTTGGGGAGCAAGAAACAGGATTAGTTTATCTCATTGGATGAACTATTCATATCATAGGATAAATATTTCCAAGTCAGGTTGAAATTTGATTTTGTTTCTGCATCGTTCCATTCTATGTTAGGCAACATTTTCTTACCTCTGTGACTGTTACACTGGGTGTGGGAGAAAGGATGTTGGGGAGGACCATACTTAAAAGTTGAAAGTTTTTTATGATTGAAACATGATAGCAGATACATTGTATTGCAGACTTCTAAAGTGTGGAGTAAGTACTACTTGACATAAAGTTAGTGGGCAGTGTTCTGAGTTGAGGGACAGATTAGGGCAAGGGATTTTGTTTCCTTCCAACTTGGGTGTATATTGTAAAACACTATAAACATCCATTGTAACTGGAAATTTATGTGTCAATCTCTGGTATTTTGGTCTGTCTGCAAAAAGTTGAAGCTGGCATGCTATTATCTTCTGACTCACCAGTGTCAAAAGTTTTAGAGGCCTGTGATTTTAGAGGCCCTTTTAAGAATGTTAGGGGGTGCGTAGGGGAAGGACTACTAGACCATGTAGAAAATGAACATTGTATTTTAGCTGCAGTTCATTCATTTTCAGCTTTGTATTCTTGTTATAGAAAAGTGTGCCTAGACATTCTGTTGTTGTGCCCATAACCTAGATTTAAGGTGCCGTTTAGCTCCTAGCTTTCATATCTCAGTTTCTAACACTGTATGTAGGTGATTGCTACATTAATTTTAGCAGAAAGGTGCTAGTACAAACGGACTCATTAAAATTCTGCTACTTGAGGGAGGGAGCCAATCCTAATAAGGGAGAAATGAGCCTCAGCAGTTTCTTCTGACCTCTTTGGTAAAGGGGTCCATATTTTGAACAGGATTTTTGTTTCTTTTTGTTTTCTTGGATGTATCAAGCCATATCCAGTACAACATTACTTTTTTAATCACTTCTATTAAATTCATGTAAGCTTTATTCCTGCATGCATGCGTAGAATTACTCATTTTGGTGTACCTACTTGGAAATTTAGTTTCCTACCCCCAATTACAAATGCCATACTGTGATTCCACATTTTCTGTTAGGGCAAACAGGAGGGACAGGTAATGTTAAAAGCTCTGTCATGGGTGGATAAAATTGCTAGGCAGTGTAATTTTAGGGTGTACTTGCATATATGTGTTCTTTCTGGAATAACTGGTTTCTCTTTTCCCCCTGCAACTGCTTCTCTACGGAATCAGTCAGCATTGAGAGGATGTGTTGCCATTCTTCCTTTCCTTTTTACTATTTGTTGAAGGCACTGCCTAGAATATGTGTGTGATGTGTAGTCAAAGTTCTTTGGATAGGATGATTAATGTCTGGTATGTAGTCTGCCAGACAAGTACAGTACTTGCATTAATGCAGTCATTTAATTGTCATCTAGGCCTCCTGCCAAAACTGATGCATTGCTCTATTCAATATTGGAGGTGGTCCCGTCCCCCCCCCCCCTGCATTCTCTCTGACTGGAATGGAAGCAGCATAGAAGAACAAAAGTTTGAAACTCTTGAGTGAAAAGATGACATCACTGCACAGATATTCCTTTTCAGCAACCATTGCCTTCCTCTTAAACTGATACCGTGAGCTGATTTCATTGTGAAATCTGTGGCACAGATTCTTTCTCCCTGATAGAAGCCAATATGGTTTAGTGGTTAGATTGTTGGGCTCATATCTCAGAAGATGAGGGTTCATATCCCTACTCACTGAGTAACCTTGGGTCTTAGCATAATCTATTTCCCAAAAGGTTGTTGTGGAGATAAAATGGGGCAGGAGGAGAACCATGTACAGTGCCTTGAGCTCTTTAGTGGAAAAGCGATCTATAAATGAACAAATAATGCACTTTCTTCTATTTAAATTTCTGCAGATGATGCTTAGTTTGCTACCTGTTCAACCTACTGTGAATCTAGGAGTCCAGAGATAATGTGGCTGAATGAGATCTGGTGGTGGGCTTAGAACTCAAAGGATCAATGAAAGCCAAGACTGAATGAAAAGAAGGGTGTAGTAGATAGGAGGGACAAAACAAAGCACACAGTGGGTAGACCGTGCAAAGATTTCCAAGAAATAGAATTGATACCACAATTCTGTAGTATTGGCAGGAACATTAATAAGGTAGAAAATATTGCACTTGTGGAAGGGGGGTTGAGTGTGTGACTAGAATCATGTTGTGTGGGTAGGGGAAGACTTTGTAAAGCTGTAATGTCTGCTAAATTCACGTGGTAATGGGCTCATTCTCTGGCCTCCATGCACCCTGCCCATCCTTTGCGCGGAGTGTAATAGAAAATGTGAGGGAAATGTTGCTAAGCTTGGAACTACTGCTTCAAAGGTGAACTTAGGAATGCACCATGGTGATAAAAATGGGGGGAAATCAGCACTTTTTAATGCAAGCATGTATTTTAGCAAAATGGCAAAACAGTAGGCAGTTTGGGAAGTCATGCCTGTATTGTAATTGGCACCTGTTGCTCAAGGTCCTAAAAACAATTCTTGTGGTTTGTGACAGATAAAATAAGCATTGCACGCTATCACTCCCTACAAAGACCTTTAAGCCACCATCTTTTGTATGCATTACAGCAGTATAGTGTAGTTTTTGGCAAATTATTGAATTTGATCAGTTTCTGGGTTGTGACTGTGTAGCAGTAAGGATTCATGTCTCATTATCAGAATTGGATTATCTCCTATTTCACATTCAGTTGAGCATATTCTCACTGGATTTTAAAGTTTGTGTCTGTAACTGTGATTGCTAGAGTTACATCTTTAATGTCATTATGGATTTTTTGAACCATAGTAGGGCAATTTATTTAATACACCAACCAAAATATCACAAAATCCTAGCTTGAAACTTGCCTGGCCTAAACCATAATAATAGGTACAGTTTAAGGAGTTATCGTTTTCCCACCCCCTGCTGTGCCAAGCATGTTGTGATAAGATAGTGGAGTCTTTGTACTGATCAGGGTGAAGAGAATGTGTTACCTGTTCCCACATATCAAAGATTTGTACCTGTGGTCAGGGTCAAATCATGAGGTGGTAAGGTAATATACTAAAAAGTGCTTAAGCAGTGATGTTGTAGTCAGCTTTTTCTATATACTTGGCTATGGAAAACGTACAGTATGTGGATGCAGACTTGGTTGGATTATTGACTCTGTTCTGGAGAGTGTAAAGCCAAATAATCTGTTTTCTACTGTGCCATGTAATATGGAACTGGATAGTCGGAGGGAGTTATAGAAGGACTAGGAGCTCAAGTGGGGGTGGGGTTCTTAAAGCATTGAAAGTACCACATTGTTTCCAGAGTCTGTGAGAACAGAGAGAGGAAATCCTTGTTTGTCTTCCTATGTTAATGGTGGATGTAGCTATTGTGTAAAGTATGAAGGGCTGTCTTAGTCCCAGCTGCACTGCATTTGTTGTCAGTCCCTGTCTTCTTTTTCATGAAACTTGAATGTGTGTTCTCTGAGGGTTTCCAGCGAGTACAGATAGGATGCTGCTGCTGTGTTTTTATTGCAGCACTTAAGAATCGTGGTAGGAATGACAAGGTGTCTATCCTCCTGTTCAGTCAAGACCATCAACACATTAATTCCTCATAGATCAACCTATGCAATCCACTTGAGAGAGAAATCTATTCTTTCTTTCTTCTCCCAACTGTCATCCAGTTCATTGGTCTTTGACTGGTGGGTTGCAGCAGTGACATATATAATTTTAAGTTTTGTTCTGTTAGGGGTGGCTCTCTTAGCAGAAAAAGACTAAGAAAAACAGTAGATGAATATAAACATAGTGGAGGTATATAGAGAAAAATGTAGGGACGGAAATCAAAAGTAGATCTCATTTTGCGGGTCAGGGCTAAACGATGGCTACTGATCCATCTCTTCCTTTGATGGATAGGACAAGAGTAAATTTTGTCTGCTCTTGCGGCAGAGCTCTAGTACTAGAAGTAATTTGTCCTAGCCTGCAGCTGAGGCATCCATTCTATGCATACTTAACTTTTGAGTAAGCCCTGTTGAATTCAGCAAGTCTTCTGAGTTAAAACAATCACCAGTTTGTGCTGTATACAGAATTTTAGTAAGTGAAATAACCAGATACGTCTCTCTTCCCCAGAAATGACTACCATTAATGCAGGAAACGTTAACTTCAAATGGGATCCGAAAAGTCTGGAGATAAGGACATTGGCAGTTGAGAGGTTGTTAGAGCCTCTCGTTACACAGGTAACAAAAGCTGTATGTGGTGATTTCTAATAATGTTTTGGATCAATAGTAACTATTGGTTTTATTGTACTAGTCAGTAAGATCTGCATTGGACTTCCAAGTATAAAGTGGGCACCATGGCAAATTTGCAATGTAGTCTTCTGCCACATTTCCTTTTTCTTTTTTGTAAGAAAACTTGAAAATAAAACATGAACAAGTTATAAAAATCACCCTTTAAAAATAGCTGGTAAATATGATCTATCTTTCATAATGCCTTCTGTGTAAAATATTCTTGAACGTTGAGTTTGAATGGGAGAGATCCAACCTCAAATCCTTGCTCATCAATGAAGTCCACTTGGTGAAACAGTGGAAATAAACCAGATTTTTAGATAGATAGATAGATAGATAGATAGATAATTAAAGCAAATCTTATATTGGTCTCTTAAAATGGAATCTGTGGCCCTCTATTAAAACCACAAACCAATATCAAAGGTATTGTGCTTGATTCAAAATAATTCCTTCCAGTAGCACCTTAGAGACCAACTGCACTGGAATGATTTTTTTTTGTTTTGTTTTGACTATGGCAGACCAACACAGCTACCTACCTGATTCAAAATAAGTTAGTCTTGTTAATCAGTGAAGATGCATTTGTTTAAATAGGACTTAATTAGTTAAGTTTGTCATTTCAATCAGATGTGAGTGCATCTGTTGAAGATTTTGTCCATAGTACTTGGTGATCTCTAAACTATGTCTGACTTGAGAGACAAGGAGCACCAACAGTCTCATTCACTCCTCCTAGTGCATGCACTCCTTCCCTTTCCCCTTTCCGGTGCTAATGGTTGATACTAATATCTACATTGAATCAAGTGATGATATGGTTAGAAGCATTTTTCAGACACTGAGCATAGATAACTTTAAAGCAGAGATTAAAACCTCCTTCCAGTTTATAGCTTCTAATTCTTGTTTAAAGTCAGCTATGAGTAGCATTCAACTTGAGGTAAATGTAATACTCACTGTAATTAGCTCAGGGGAGTGATCATGGAGAATAGCATATGAGCCTGAGTTGGCACATCTGATCCAACCATGATTAAGAGACTGCAAAATGTCATATCTGCACCGCGCCTCACTCACTGACTCAGTTCCAAATAACATTAGAGTGCATTTCTGTTCAAAGGAAATCATGACCAAAATATCTCCTTTTTGAGATCAAATGTAAGTGTGGCATAATAGGTCATGCTTATTACAGACAATACTGAGAGTCAGGGCATGACAAGTTGTCTCAAGTTTTAAGATCAATCTCCAGGACAATCCATCCTATATCTCATCACAATAATCTGTTAAATTAAGAAAGAGGACAAAGTTGTGCAATCACATTATGGATATATGATTTTGTTTCCTACAAAGATGGACGTTTCCCACATGGAAATATCTTGTTTTGGACCTTAACTTTCAGCTCTTTGCTTCTAAAAGATTCTGAGTGCTTGGTCTGTGAGCAAATCACTTTGCTAATTGTTCCTGCATTTACTTTTAATCACCATCCCAATGCAGCTCTATTATTTCTTGCAGCTGGCCCTTCCTGATATAGTCCAGCATAGCCTGATCCAAACCACAATTAAAACTTTAAAACAAAATCCAATATAATAAGCAAGGAATAATACAATTTAGCAATACACAATCATTAACAAAGAGTAAATTAGCAATGTTATATATCACAAAATATTTTCTAAAACAGTGAAAAGGAAGTATCCTGTTAGGTAGTGCAAAGGCTTTCTTCAGTTATAAATCAACAGATTTGTGTAATGTTTGATCTCAAAAACTTAGGTATTTCCTCTGTGGTCTCTATGCAGATGCACACTTTCTTTTGCATATCTGTTGAGGAAATATTTGAAACATAAATGGGGAAACTTAAAATTGGTCTATCCTAGTGGGTGGCCTGTAGGGACGCGGGTGGCGCTGTGGGTAAAAGCCTCAGCTCCTAGGGCTTGCCGATCGAAAGGTCGGCGGTTCGAATCCCCACGGCGGGGTGCGCTCCTGTTGCTCGGTCCCAGCGCCTGCCAACCTAGCAGTTCGAAAGCACCCCCGGGTGCAAGTAGATAAATAGGGACCGCTTTCTAGCGGGAAGGTAAACGGCGTTTCCGTGTGCGGCTCTGGCTCGCCAGAGCAGCGGTGTCACGCTGGCCACGTGACCCGGAAGTGTCTGCGGACAGCGCTGGCCCCCGGCCTATAGAGTGAGATGGGCGCACCAACCCCAGAGTCTGTCAAGACTGGCCCGTACGGGCAGGGGTACCTTTACCTTTACCTTTACCTAGTGGGTGGCCTCACCCAAGTAGCTTTCTCTATCTTGCAACTTTATTAGGATAAAATGGAATGCCACCCTGAGCGCTTTAGAGGAAGGAATTCAAACATAAGAAAGCAAAATCCCATGTAACATTAAACTGATGTCTTGTGTATACAAAACAGTGACCTGTTTCCATAATATAGAAAGTAATTGTGAACAACCACAGACATGCAGTATCATGAGAAGAAATTGCCTTGGAAAAGGATGAGAGAAAAGCAGTTTTTGAGAAAAGCAGTATGAATATGGGCAGTCCTTTTTTCTTAAACGTTTAGGGGTCCTCTCATTTTCCTACCCATATTGAAATACTGCCCCTCAATGAGGCTAAATTTAGATTCACAAAATGTTTAGGGGTATGCGTACCCTGCATCCCCACCAGAAAAAAAGCACTGAATATGGGAGAGGGTGAAATTCAGTGCTAAAGTGCATCAGGGAAAAAGCAGGCTGATGAAAGATGCACAAAGTCCGAGTTTACCAACTAGGTAAGTAAAGATAGAGCTAAAGATGCAGGAGTGAAGAAATAAAGGTGAGAACTACCTATAAAAACTGTTCTGGAGCAGAAAACTGAAAATTTGCATTAAAGTCTACACTCCTAATCAGCAACTAATGTTTCAGCTACTTAACTGTTTGACATAAAATTCTTTTAAACTCAACAGACTCTTTTAGCTTGATGTTGTTTAATTAAAATGCAGTCGATCTTGCTTGAATTGTGATGCTTGTCCAACAAGTAAATCTGGAACCATATTGGCAGGGAAGGTTCTTACAGTTTGTCAACTAATAATATGTCCTGTGTGATGCTGCTTTCCAGGTTACAACACTGGTTAATACCAGTAACAAAGGTCCCTCCAACAAAAAAAGAGGTCGATCTAAAAAGGCTCATGTTCTAGCTGCATCAGTTGAGCAGGCGACAGAGAACTTCCTGGAGAAAGGGGACAAAATTGCAAAGGAGAGCCAGTTTCTTAAAGAAGAGCTGGTGGCAGCGGTGGAAGATGTTCGCAAACAAGGTATGTAGTAATATCACATTGTGGTGGGAAGCTGAATTGCTGTACCAGCCCTGTGAATTAGTTCACTAAAGTTACCAGTCTACAAAACTGTTAGCCTGCCTCTCAATATATGCACGTATTTAAAGTTTTCATTCCTTTGATTATGAGAAAGCAGCCAATTTTAAGTACTTGCACTGATTTTATTTACCGATGTATTTCATTTTAATGTTGCCCTCCCTCCATGGAGCTCAAGGTGGCATGTATAGCCCCCCATCATCTTCTTATCCTCACAATAATTCTGTGAGGTAGGTTAGTCTGAGAGATAGTGACGGACCCAAAGTCACCCAGTTAGCTTTGTGGAATGCCATTTTCATCTTCAGTAAGACAAGCTACTAAAATTCTGCTTCTAAAATAAACTTAAAGAAACTGAAGCTCAAACTATTTAAGACCAAGGCACTGTTAGCAAGTGGTTCCATAGACCTGATGGAGGGGAGGTTACCTGCTCTTGATGGGGTTGCACTCCCTCTGAAAGAGCAGGTACGTAGCTTGAGGCCTCAGTGTGCTGAGTGCCTTCCATCAGCTTCACCTTGAAGCCCAGCTATGCCCCAATCTCAGTGGTGGTGAACCTTTTAGAGACCAAGTGCCCAAACTGCAACCAAAAATGCATTTATTTTTCGCAAAGTGCCAACACAGCAAAGTTGTTTTTATGGGGGGGGGATTACACAGGGTTCTGGAGCTTTTTTAGGGGGGATGCAGAAAATAACTTAACACCACTAAAAATGCTACAAATCACATGCATCAGCAAACATGCACCTCCAACTCACCAACAGCACACCGCCAGCTGGTTCGCGGGCATGGAACTTCACACAACGTGCACTCTTACGGAACATTTACTGCTCACAGCGGCGTGGCCCCCTCCCCAAAAAAACCTCCCCCCTGCACCACTGTGGGCAGAGCGCACTCTAAGGAACGCTTCCCACCCGCACTGGCGTGGGGGGAGCAGATGGCCACTGTGCTTGCTGGGCCAATGGCTTGTGTACCCGCAGAGAGGGCTCTGAGTGCCCACTCTGACATGCGTGCCATAGGTTTGCCACCACTGCCCTATCTGGACAGGAATAGCCTAATTTATGTTGCCTACCCTCTGGTAATCTCTAGATCAGATCACTTTGGTGTGTTATATGTCAGAAACCGTAGCTGGTGCAGACAGGTTGCTCACTGGGGTAGGATGGTCTGAGCACAGAACACCAACCGAGGCCACTGCACTAGCTACCAATTACTGTAGTTTCTGGCCACAATTTGAGGTGCTGATTTTGACCTATTAAGTCTTATGTGGTTTAGGACAGCAGTACCTCAAGGACCGCTCTCCCCATATGAACTGACATGAACCCTGCAATTGTAATCTGAGGACCTTCCATGGGAGGTCTGGAGGGTAGCAACATGTATCTTTTCAGTGGTGGCTCACTACTTATGGAATGCTCTCCCCAGGGAGACTTGTTACAAATCATTATTAATAAAATTAGGCACCTGCCAAAAACATACCTTTTAATCAGGCTTTTAACTATTGACAGCCTTTTTGCATGGGTGGAATTTTTTTAATCTAGAGCTTTTTTAATGCTGATTTAAATGTATGTATGTATTTGTGTTTTTTGCTTAAAATATTGTAAGTTGCTTTGAGTGGCAGAAAAAGAAACTAATAAATTTAATAAATAATAATAGTAACAATAATGGCCCTTTGTAAAATGAGATCTCAACGATACAATTTTCTGATAATTACCTTGACCTCTCTGCTTTTGAGAGCATGGTACCAAATTGTCTGATTTAGAAATTTTCTTTTAATTGAAAGGAATATCTCTGTCTTCCGTCTCTGGGGGGGGGGAATCCAGTGCATTATATTTTTTTCTTTTCAGAAGGTGGGATTTATTTTAATTAATTTTAATAGGATGCAATGTCTCTCCTGGCAATTTACAGCTATTTTCATAATTGCAGTAGATATTTATTAGGATTCTGCCAGTTTTGTAAGAAAATAGTGCTGTTTCCACATATTCATTTATTGCCACAGGAAGTGTAAACTACCTCATCCAGTGATAATTGGAAAGACTGAAGAAATGTAACCCCCTTTTTGCTAACTTTGTGTACATAGGAGACTTGATGAAGAGTGCCTCTGGAGAATTTGCTGATGACCCATGTTCTTCTGTGAAACGGGGGAACATGGTGAGAGCAGCCCGTGCCCTCCTATCAGCAGTCACCCGGCTGCTCATTTTGGCTGATATGGCAGATGTGTACAAACTGCTTGTTCAACTTAAAGTTGTAAGTAGTGATTCAACTGTAACTTTCTGTCTCTTTTTAATTTGCTTATTATTAAAGTTGTTCAGAATAGTTTTTTGGAATAGCAGGGAAGACGAACTGCGGTAGGGGAGTGCTTTTGCCTTCATTTCTCTGCTAATGGGCTTCCTAGGAACATCTGGATAAGCACTGTTGAAAACACATTGATGGATTAGATCAGGGGTAGGCAACCTAGGCCCGTGGGTCGGATGCGGCCCAATCACCTCAATCCGGCCCGCGGACGGTCCGGGTATCAGCATGTTTTGACACGAGTAGAATGTGTCTTTTTATTTAAGATGCATCTCTGGGTTATTTGTAGGGCATAGGAATTCGTTCATTATTTTCCCCCAAAATATAGTCCGGCCTCCCACAAGGTCTGAGGGACGGTGGACCGGCCCACAGCTGAAAAAGTTTGCTGACCCCTGGATTAGATGGACTAACAGATCTTCTTCTGTGATATGACCCCATATGCAAGTCTTGGCTGAAAGGCTGACATTTTGGCCAATGGGCTAAGTATTACTATGTAAAGTCAAGCTAGAGCTATATGCCATTAAAACAGGCAGGTTGCATTGTCATTCAGATTGCATGCCTGTTTCGTTGGGAGTTTAGAGGGGCCCGACAGATTACTACTGCTTAAGTTACTGGTACTACTTCTATAGAATCTGTATTACATTTTTAAAAGTTGTATAGTCCATATAGCTCAAAATCTGATTTAATCTTCTAGGTAGAAGAAGGCATCATGAAACTAAGAAATGCTGGTACTGAACAAGATTTAGGAATACAGTACAAAGCTCTTAAACCAGAGGTGGATAAGCTTAATATAATGGCAGGCAAAAGACAACAGGTATAGTAACTTTTCGCATGCTTTCAAAGATATGGTTGCTTTATATACTGGTATAGTATCTGACAGTATTTGTAACAGAATCACAAGATTACAATGCTATAAATGCTTTAAAGAACCGTGGGTGGGTGGCTTTTATGTCCAGGAAATGGGTGTTCAGCCTCTACTGGATGGAGTTGTAGGTACAATGGGAGGAATTCAATTATCAGAGTCTTCTGACCGTTCCGCCAGTGCAAGTATTTCAGCCTGCCAGAGGAAACAATCCCCAGTGGCATAGCGTGGGGGGTGCAAGGGGGGCCGGCCGCACCGGGCGCAACATCTGGGGTTAGGGCAAATCCACGGGTTAGGGGGCGCAAATCCACGGGTTAGGGGGCGCAAATTACTTGCCTTGCCCCGGGTGCTGACAACCCACGCTACTCCACTGACAATCCCCCCTCCTCCCTCTGCATCTCATTCTCCCAACACATACCCTGATCTAGTTTTTTTCAGGGGGGAGACCCCATTATGCAAGCAGGGCTTCTGCGGATGGGGCTTGTTAGGTGAATCTTACCCATTGTCTGGAGACACTTATAGTTCTATCTCTGTCATACGAGGCTCAGTTGGCTTCTGTGCCAAGGAGTGCCCATTTCCAGTTTTGTCTGCTTCATCAACTACAACTGTTGGGATAGCCTAGCTATAGTTATGCATACTCTGGTAATCTCCCATCTTGACTTCTGTAATGCTATCTACACAGGGCTACTCTTGAAGATGGTCAGGAAATTGCCGCTAGTGCAGAATGCTACCATCAGAATACACATTTTGGTGTGCAGACATACAGAATACCTATTTGGCAGGATCTTCACTGGCTGCCTATACTGTATGTTACCAGTAGGGTTGGGCCCATGGACAAAAAGTTGTGTTGGGTCAGTTTGCCATGAAATGGCTCTAAAACCCGTTCCATAGAATTTAAGGAAAAGTCCCTATAAATCCACACAGAATCCAATTAAAAATTCAGGGGGGGGGGGAGTTGTGAGCGCTGACGAGTTGATCCAAGGACTGACTGTCCTTTAGTATGTTTTTTAATGGTTTCAACTGCCTAAGTGGTTAGCTAGTGTGCAGGACTTTTGCTGCTACATGCACTGAAATCTCCATGTAGCAAGCTCCCTGGAAGTGACTGCCGTCACTCTCAACAGGAGTTCCATTTATTTTAAATTGAACTGCCACTCAGTCTCAGGAATTGGTTCATAATAAGAATCTGTTTTTCTTTGGTTTAAGATTGGGGAAGGAATCACATCTATGTATACCTCCAAGACAGTTGCTGGAAATGGTGTGGGACAGAAGCCTTAGAAGTTAAGTTCCAGAGTAGGCAAAGAATATTGCATTCAGTTTTCATATGACTTCCAATTCCTTGGGCCTGTTTACAGCCACCTGAACATCATTAGCAAAATATAGAGGAGAGTTCTGTATCCCAATTTGCCCTTTCTTCAAATTACAACTTAACCACTATTCTTCTCAAACAACAACAAAATAGTAGCTAGCTCTGTGGAGGTGATGGGTGGTGTGTGTTGGTTTTCTGCAGAATTTTAAGCTTCAGTGAGTACATATCATCGTCTGAGAGAATACAGTGATACCTCGGGTTACATACGCTTCAGGTTACAGACTCCACTAACCCAGAAATAGTAACTCAGGTTAAGAACTTTGCTTCAGGATGAGAAGAGAAATTGTGCTCCGGCAGCGCAGCAGCAGCAGGAGGCCCCATTAGCTAAAGTGGTGCTTCAGGTTAAGAACACTTTCAGGTTAAGAACGGACCTCCGGAACGAATTAAGTACTTAACCCGAGGTACCACTGTATGTGTATGATTATTAAGATTTGAAAGAGGCTTGACTGAGACTTTGCTGCTTTGCTATTAGAAGCTTCTGATGAAACTTGTGAGACTCTTGCTCATACTTCTCTCCGCTGTCTAGAAGTTTTCTAATTACCTGAACTTCTGTTAATGAAACCTAAACTTTCAGGATTCTACTGTTGCAAAAGAATCATGTCTTGGAAGCCTTGTAGTTTGATATACTACTTTATGAGTGTTATGCTATTACACTACTTGTTCGAAGGGAACAATATGCAATGCTCTGTTAGTTATGGGGGAGTCTTAAGTGCTGACCCGCATCACATTTATTTCTTAACACATCTTGCTATTTGAAATATTCTCTGCAGGAATTAAAAGATATTGGCCATCGTGATCAGATGGCAGCAGCCAGAGGAATCCTTCAGAAAAATATTCCTATACTTTACACTGCTTCCCAAGCATGTCTCCAGCACCCAGATGTAGCTGCTTACAAAGCCAACAGGGATTTGATCTACAAGCAGCTGCAGCAGGCAGTCACAGGAATCTCTAATGCAGCCCAGGCAACAGCTTCTGAAGACTCTGTTCAGCAGCAGAGCGGTGGCGGAGAATTGGCATATGCACTTAACAACTTTGATGTAAGTACTTCATTTTGCAGGAGGGAAATGTATGTTCCCTTTTCATAGTCAGTTGGTCGTAAGTTACCTAGAAACAGTTAGATCTCCTGAGGGTGATGAGTAACCATATCCTTGGTTTACACATGGCTATTCAGAAACTAACAGATTTGTAAACATCTGTACCATCTGTGTGAATATGATGATAAATTTACATTTCTGTAGATACACTTGGGCACCATGAGAACACACACAGTTGATTACATGACTGCTTAAACATCTGGAGATGTGTAGTTAGCAAGACTGGTACTTAGCTCTGGATAATCCACCTTCCTTATTATGACATGTTGACATGGTTATTTTCAGAGAACTATTAGGGGGTGGCAGTAAGATTTGGTGCTTAGCTTCATCGAAACAGGGCTGAAATTAGGAAATAAACTCACTTTTCTCGACTTGCGCCATGACCTGATAGGAAAGCTGGAGATTTGGAAACAGAATATTTCCCCTATTTAGGTTGCATTTCACATATTCACTTATATGCTCTTTTTTCCTGACAATGTCTTCTCTTCTTCCTCAGTCCTGTATGAATAAGTTACTTCACAGCTCCCCCCACCCTGCTTTGACTCTGTCTCCTTTTAGCTCTGTACTGCTCCCATCCAGCTTTTGCATAGACTGCTACTACCCCCACCTTGCATTTCAGCTTTCCAGATTTGCTTCCTTGGATCCATTTCCTTAATCCACTTTTGCAAGGGGCAGAAATAAAATTGCTTCTGACAGGAGTGCAGTGTCACAATCTCCACCCCTTTCCCCAGACTAGGCATAGGCAAGCTCAGCCCTCCAGATATTTTGGGACTACAACTCCTATCATCCCTAGCTAACAGGACCAGTGGTCAGGGATGATGGAAGTTGTAGTCCCAAAACATCTGGAGGGCCGAGTTTGCCTAAGCCTGCCCCAGACCATAGAGAAGAACTGGGACTTCTTGATCCAGAACTGACTTTTGAAGATATTTCAAAAGCAGCAAGGCATCAGGTTCCTTTCAGAATTGCTCTTGGGCTTAGTGCAGCAGGGATAAGCCACCTTCACAGATTTGAAGTGAGCAGGGATTTTGTTACCCCACAGTTACATAGGGGTACATATCCCAGACATCTTTGGGTCATAGGAGCAAGCAGGGTCATAGCAAACGCAAACTTTTCCTGTCTACCAAGGCCATCAAAAATGTTTTGCCTACCCTGTATCATACCCTGATCAGCATTTCTATGTCTTCTCTGTGTTCCTGCCAATACCATCCAGCCTTTCCTGTCCTCATCCCTGTTTGAGGCTTCCTCAACATCTTCTAGGAAGCTCTGGCATAGAAAAGTTAACCAACCTATTAAATCAAATCTTGTTTGTCTTCATTGGCCGCAAATACATTCCACTGCTCACTACCAAGTGCTAGTGTAATTTTTAAAACCCGCAACAGCCTTCTTATGGCACTCCTCGACCCAAGTGAAATTGCATTATATGTGAAATTCTTGGTCTCAGTCCATTCCTTTGTAACGTAAAATTTAGGCTGTGATCTTGCACCCTCTTACCTGAGAGTAAACCTCACTGAACTCTGTGGGACTTCTGAGTAGACATGTACTGAATTGTGCTATCAGTAGTGGTCAAAAACCCTTTTCAGTGGCTGTGCTACTGTGTAACAGAATTCCTAAGAGGATTAAACACTGAAAATATTGCAGAGTTGACAAACTGTAACACTTCGTCTGAAGATCCTTTTTAACATGTTAATATGACACTGAAAAAGATTGAAGTGCAATCTGCTGTAGCTTTAACTTGGTATAAACTATACTGTTGCAAACTCTGTTAAAGAGGCTTTTAAGTCGGAAGGAATTGAGTTTGATGTACTACTTTGTTCTTAGTCCAAGGAAGATTTTAGCCCTGCATAGGTTGAAAAGATGAAACTGGGTGACATGCTCGATGTCAAAAGTATGAGTTGCGTTTCCTAATATTTCTAAGCTGTGTTCATCAAACTGACCCAGCGTAGTATGACACTTACTTGGAGTTTAAAACTTTTTCTTCCTGCCAGAAACAAATCATTGTGGATCCTTTGAACTTCAGTGAGGAGCGTTTTAGGCCTTCCCTGGAAGAGCGCCTGGAGAGCATCATTAGCGGTGCAGCTCTAATGGCTGACTCATCCTGCACACGTGATGACCGACGGGAACGCATAGTTGCTGAGTGTAATGCAGTGCGACAAGCCTTGCAAGATCTGCTTTCCGAATACATGGGAAATGTGAGTAACCAAATTATGTTGTGTGTTTATTTGTAAGTGAAATTTGAAGAGAGGCCGTAAAACGGTATGGTTTGAATTTGACTGGAATCTCTTAAGAAATCGAACTGGGAGTAAAGTTGGGTCTTTTGTAACTTTTTGCTTTTGGATATACTCTCTTGGGGTGTTGGTATAACTTTTCCCTAACTTCTAAATTACTCCGTATCTATTGAATTGAAATGAGGGTTGGATGGAAAAGCTGGATGTTGAGTATTCTGTAGCTCCAGCTTTCTGCAGCCCTAAATAGATGTGTTGTGGCCTTACATTGTGCAATTACTGTTGTGTATGAAATGGATCTTAAATATAGCAAGAGTCCTGCTGGGGAATATCAGCAGTATATAGTACTTTTGAAGAAGTAGGCTCTTGTCTATAAAAGCTCATGCTACAATTATTTATTTAAAACAGCACAGCTGCTCCTCTGAAACATATGCCGCAGCAATAATAAAGTATTTTTTGTACAGGATGTATTTTCATTCCAATGTGTGGACTATTTCAGTGACCTTCCCACATTCTACACAACTTGCATTGTGAACAAAAACCACTGTTCGGTCAGGTCTTGAGACAAGTGCAGCTCTAGAGACGCACTGAAGAAACACTCAATGCTTTAAGTGTTCCAGGAGATTTTTTTAACATATGCAGCAGATATTGACAAATGCAACCATATGAGTGCATGTTGAGGGTTAAAGTGACTAAAGTGATGTGGTCTTTTAATAAATGACGACATAGCTTAAGATGGTGTCGATGCTGCAAATATAGCATCAGTGACATCTGTTTGCATAAGATACATTTCTGTTCGTTCCACATACTGTAAAGAGATTTAAAAGATGGCAATAGAACTGAAACAATTCAGTGCTGACATCCAACATTTAAGCATTTGAATTTAGGATGGGTTTTTGACAGCAAAATAAAAATCCTTGCTTCAAGTCCACATAAGACTTAACTGCATTTCACAGTGATAACTGTCAAGCCTACTGCTGGTACCTGTCATATACTTTCAGACTGAAAATGTTCAATCTTCCATCAAATGTATATTTGTATATCCTTACAATATTTGTAGTAAACTTGTTAAAATTTGTGAAGAGTTTGTGAGGAGAGTTTCCTTCAGCAAATTTGGTGTCAACACTAATTACAAATGTAGGAAGTAAAAAAGATTTGTCTAAGGAGAATGAATGAACAAAAGGCATGTGCAGTTTGGGTGGCTGCAGTGTCAACTATCTGCTGCTTGGTCTTCCTGTTGCAAGTTCCACTCATTTCTGGATTTTCATGTATCTCCTCTCACCCACACCCGTGAGTACAGACTAAATCAATTAAGACTGCAGTTTGAAAACAACTAGGTTAACGAGCATCTCTTGTTTGCTTTATTGGGAGAATGAGTGTCTGAAATACTTTTACGACATTTACAGTTCTTACTGTAAATTGACTTGATATATAACAACACAGGATGCATAATGATTTTTAAGCGTATGGGAATAACAGTGTTTGAAATAAAATTTGAGAACTGATGGTCACTGCCAACAAATAAATTATTGGAGGGGGGAGTTGTTAAATGCCTACGAGACTGAATAGTAGTTATAAATGTAGCTTCGAATGTGTGCATAATATGGCTCTAAATTAATTTTACCTCATTTACAAAACAGGGCAGAGGGAATTTGGTAAACTGCTGCTCAAATTGTGTTGCAATCCATGAGTGTCAGATGTTTGCTCTAAACTGCAGGCATGGCCAAACTTGGCCCTCCAGCTGTTTTGGGACTACAACTCCCATCATCCCTAGCTAACAGGACCAATGGTCAGGGATGATGGGAATTGTAGTCCCAAAACAGCTGGAGGGCCAAGTTTGGCCATGCCTTCTCCAAAGGTTTCTTTTGCTTCAGCAGTTAGTAATCTCTGATTGGTCATTGTAGTGTTTATTCCTTCCTAAGTAAGGTGTTAAGGGGGAGTAGCAATAAGGCATCATTAGAGAGCTACCTATGGCTCTGCTTGGGTGGGGTGCAAAGAAGGAATAAGAAGAAGGTGTAGTAGTGGGAAGATTAAAGGCAAGTATATTATAAGCAGGGGAAGACTTGGAGGATTTTGTGCTGGGTTGGCACTGTTTTAAAGGTTCAGGTTAGGATTACTGAGATTCCATTGGAGGGGTTGGTCTAGATCAGGCATGGCCAACTCCCATCATCCCTAGCTAAAATTACCAGTGGTCAGGGATGATGGGAATTGTAGTCCCAAAACAGCTGGAGGGCCAAGTTTGGCCATGTCTGGGCTGTTAAGGGTCCCTTTCCAATTCTGTGATTCAAGGAAATCTTAATTCTATAACATTTAAGTTTATTGAGCTGGTCAATAAACTTATTGAAGATGATTGTCAAGCAGTATACCTGGGGTGAAATCTAACAATAGCTGTCCACAACTGAAAGATACTGTTGGCATAACAGATTCCTTCTCCCCCTGAAAGCCCCCAGTATTAGCTGTGAGGGGCAGGGAGGAGGATACTTTACAATTTGTGGGAAGGGAGCTGTAGAATAAAGGTGTCCCCTTGCATAATACTGGATGTTGCCCAACTTCTATTAGAAGCCTTTGGGGAAGAATAGTTATTCTATGAAATGCACATTCATGGTGTAAGTAAATTGACCTATTTATGGATTGGCAGCTAGATTTTAAAAACCGGAAGTCGAGTGTAGGAATCAATTGCAGTGGTAGGGAAGCTTCTTCATCTTTAATTTTTTTGATGCCCTTATATGCCCCAGAAACCTTCTCCCAAAATTGGACTTCAGGCAGCATTCCAGGAGGTGTCATTACTTCTATGAACCTCCCCCCCCAAATCCAGATCACCAGATCACAGCAAATAGAAGTAGATCTTATTTCATGGGAACATAGCTTTACTGGTTCACCTCATGCAATAACATCCCTAGTGAGCAAAGCTTTCAGATCATTAGCACTATTGCAACAGGTAATATCCACAAAACTTCACCTAAATATAAGCACAAGATAATAGAGGCAGCAAACGATTTGCACAGGGGTTATTCTGGACCCCTACGTGTGTCACTGGGGCCCACTTAAGGCTGCCCCAATCCGCCCCTTTTCATGACATTTCTGGGTTTGGGCCATGCGCATGTTTGCAGTTGCAGACATCGGAGAAGCGTGAACCAGTCTTTGCCTGTAGTGTGAATGAAACTTGTGTAATTAAGTAAAATTATTTGGATCCATGAGAAATCTGAAGATGAACTCTCCGTAAAAACACTTGGCAGAAAGTAATCTTATGGTGTCACTTGGCTTGCATCTTGGACAACTCATGGCGTTTGTGTTGAGACAATTCATTTCCTTCATAAGAAAGCAGAAACCAAAGTGGTTTAATCTAAAACACAATTAGGCATCTGTATCAACGCAACATTAGCAGAATGGTGGTCAGAATCTAGAGAGTTACATTTAAGTGTATCCGAGGCTTTGGGCATATCCAGTGGAATTTGGCTTCTTTTTCTTTGACTTGCGATCCCCAGTACCATATAAAAACTACTTTAAAACTTTTCAAACCAGGCTTGCAATAAAGCATTGAAAGGGAGTACTTGAGCACAAATCCAAACTTTTGTTAGATGTATAGAGCTAGCTGCAGTTGTTCAGGTCCTGGACCATGTGTCTACTTCATGAAGTCCTCTATGCCATTCTTTTGTATGTTGAGGGAAGATAAATTGCTGAAGAGCTAATTTACCAGGTAATGCTTCGTTTCACAGTGCTTCTGCTTATATTAGAACATTATAGTCTTAACTTTGAAATCAAGGCAGAATTGTTTTTTAAGAAACAGACAAAACCACCCCAACTTCAGCATCATAGTAAGAAACCCTATTTTAACTGACTTGAAGTGCATATGAAGGTTAACTAACCACATTTAGGCACTAAATCAGCAGTGTGTTTGCGAGTGAGACAAAGTTGCTAAAGAAAACCAAAATTCTGTAGTTTGTTATGCCATTACAAAATAATACTCATTGCAGTTGTTTTCCTCTCTTCACAACCCCAATCTAGAGCCGCATAAAAATAAATAAATAATAGTATTCCACCCATCTGACTGGGTTACCTTAGTACCTTGCTCATGCCACATGTGTTTCCGTAAAATTAGGAAATGCAGACTCAGCCCCCTTTCCCAGTCCTCTCGTCTTACACAAGATTGGGAAGGAGCGTACTGATGGTGAGCACAAATAATGCTTTTAGTATGGCATGACTATCCTACTGGGCAATCCTATCCTTATCAAATGGACTGCCAGCTGTACCCTTTCAAATCAAAACGACATTCGCATTGTCCATGCTAGTTCAATTTAATGGTTGCAGGAAGAGTATTTAATCTTTACCTCTCAGACAGTAGTCTGACATAGAATTCTGAACATCCATTAAAAATGTTAGTTTTCAACTGTAAGGTCAGGATTCATTATTTGGTTCAGGATAAGATCACAACAGCAGTACAATCACAATTCATACATATATGATAAAAAGATGAAGTAGGTTCCCAAATGCATATTTGGGCTTAAAGCAGATTCAGTGTCTGAAATTTTGAAGACTTCTGCCTGTGAGCATATTGTGAAACTTAAAGGTGAACAGGTAATCCTAGCTAGGCAGATAGAGAAGAAGAAGAGAATTTTTTTTGACATAGTGACAGATTCACAAAAACCCATTCATTGGGTTCCCAAATTGTAACTTTAAAATGGAAGCCAGTGCAGTCAAGCTGGCTGAGCTTTAGCAATCACAGCCAGTCTAGGTCATGTTTGTTGAACAGCTAGGAAACAACCAGTTTATACACAAATCAGAATAAACACACAGTTCTTTTCCAAATATTTGGGGTTGTTTTTTTACTACTTTGTGTGGCACTTTCTTGTTCATGAGTCACTTTAAGGTGCCATCCTAAACTCATTTGGAAAGTTGGGCAAACTCAAATCTGTGTCTTGAAAATAAAAGGATTTAAATCCAGCAGGTCCCAGGCTATTTCATGCTTGTTAGGTTCTTCAGGTCTTTAATATCAAACTATTAACCCAAAGTGTTTCCCATTTTTTAATCTCTCCACCCGCCTCCCTGATTCAGTAATTGCTGGTTTTCACTGCTTCTTCCATTTCCTTCCATTGTTTGTTGTTCAGCTCTTGGTTACATTATTTTTGTTTATTACTATGTCATGAATTGCTGTGTTTTTATATTGTAAACCACTCTGTGATCCTCAGATGAAGGGCAGTTTAGAAATTTAATAAATTATAATTAATAATAACAATTCACTTGAGGATCCAGAAAGTTCGCAGTGGCCAAAACGGTGCCCTCCATAAGTTGTCAGACTACAACTCCTATTAACTCTGACAGCAGGGAATGGTCTATGCTAATGTAGCTAATAGTAGCATTTCACTGGTGTGTAATGGAAGGTACCATACTCGGAGCCTTTCTAGACAGCCTATATTGCAGGCTCAGGTAATTTATAGCTGGTCCTGAAGACTGCCCTTGTTACATTTTGTCACCAAATAGATTGCATTAACAGTATTTTTCATCTTGAAATGGCATCAATAAAGAGGCAACTTCTATTTTTACAGTATACACAATTTTAATGTTTTTTGTACACTGCAATTACTGCATTATGAACCTTTATCCTCCACCAGAAAACGCATCTTGGAACATTATTGGCACAAGTCATTTGGAATGTCTGTTAATACTTGATTTCAGAATTAGATGAAAAGTTCCAGGGGGAAAATTAGTAATGAGAGAAATGATGGACTAGAAGTACTGGAGAGACTTCTGAAGTTTGCATCATGGATGTAGCTACCACCTTGTTCTCTTAGGTGACATGACCTGCATTTATGTTGGGTAATGGTGTAATCTAAACCTTTATACCCCTGTAGAGTGAGTGTGTTTGTGTGTATCACACACAAATCAAGTAACTACTTGAATATTAAAAATGATTCCAAAGTATTTAATGTTGCTATCAGTTGAAGGAAGAGAATGATTGTGAAGCAAACTCCCATGTATCTGATCTTGGAGTGCAGAAGATTGTGGCACCAAACATGATAAAACCTCGCCACCTTCTTCTTCCCACATGCAGCAACAAATTGTAATTCTGAAGCTTGCTTGCAAGGACCTTAATGGACCGTAATGGCAGTAATTCATATACTGAGGGATTTGTTGGGCAGTGCAGTTCCACAAATAAGATGTGGCTCTGCTTGTTTGGACCCCTCCCCTTCTAAGGCTCTGTAAGAGTAGCTGTAGAAGACATGAAGGAAAGCATTCTGATATTAGCAAATAAGAGAAAACTTCAAGCATGTGTAGAAACCGTCACTGATGAAAACACATAGTGTATGAAGGTTGGGGGAGAACTACAGCTGCATGACACAGTGCATTATGCTAGTCTTGAGGTTGATTCACATGTGCATATCTCCATGATACATGTTTACAGTGCAGCTTCTATCCATTTTCACTGTAAACAGTGTTCTGCTTTGATGTTGGTATTCTTATGCTTTATATTTCTTATTGCCAAAAGAACATATTTTTTTGGGAAGAATTAATGTTATGCCTTGCACAAATTTGGTGTGTGTGTGTATATATATATACACACACACACACACACACATATATATATATATATATATACGCATATGGTTATAAATCCCTACTTTTTTCATTCTTTAACTTTTGAGGGAGGCAGAAATAAAGGGAAGTGGCCAAAGGGAGAGAAAGGATATTAATCTCATACTAGTGAATTAAAGGTGCCTGACCTTTTGTAAGCTAAGAGGAAACATAAATATTACTCCTCCTAAATAAATTTAGTAATTTATTTAATGATAAAAGGCCACCTGGCACCTTCACTGCATGGGTTTAGGCGCCAGACGAAAACTTTTCTCTATAACCAGGCCTTTGTCTGATTAACATTCTATGGTCTTTTACACATGTTTGTGGGAGGAAGATTATTGGTTTGTTTTTGTTCTTGTTATGTATTTTGTGTTCTAATTTTGTATTTTTACGTTGTGAATTGCCCTGTAATGAAGGGCAGTATATAAATTTAATAAATAATAATGCATGAAACACTCTCCATTCACTTATTTGATATTTGACTTATATTGGTCAAATTGTAGAAACCTGTCTTAACTGGAAAATTTTGTGTTTGAATTCAGTCTGTTGGCATTTCATACATGTACATCCTTCGTAGATGCTATTGTCAGTGTGATTATGCAGGTTTGAAATGATACTCATACTGTATGTTCTGTTGGTTACAATAATACTCCTGACATCTTTGCTTATACAAGACTGAATGTGACTGTAGTAGCAGTCAGTTTTCACTCAATAAAAATACCCTCTTTTCTAGATAGACAAAGCAAAATAGAATTTAGAAATATAGCGAACATAACTAGTGGGCGGGCTTGCTGTGTACAGCTCAGTGTTGTTTGAAAGACTGGCCTATTTTTATGGATGCCAGTGAATCATCACGTAAGCCATATGATTCCTCTTACTGTGCTTTGAGTGATTGCAAGTTCAAACTTAGTAGCCCACATAGCTTTTGGTTAAAGCAGCCAAAGGTCACTATAAAGACAAGTATTCATTGTGGCTATGGAAGTATCTGCAAGACATGTCATATCTTTGTAATCCAAACCTGCTTGAGTATGGAAATAACATTGGACTGTCCTTGCTTAGGTGTCTACAAATACCAGCTCAAAGGGAAAGGATAGATAGTTGGGTTAACATGGCAGGGAGGAATAGAGAATTTCCTTGAAGGGAAAAGTAAACACAGATCAGACTATACCAGCAGTTCCACATACTCACTTGCTGCAGAATCCCCCTGTTCCACATGTTAAACACGAATATCCCTTTCCTACCACACATTTGGAGAAGATAATGGCAGCAGTAGAATTCTAATGGCGTCTCTTGCAAAAGCCCAGCATAAGCCATAGAAAGTAGCCAGGAGGGCAGGGCTTGTTGGGAACCAGAAATGTTGGCTAAATAAGTCCAGCCAGTTTCACAGCCCCTATGTAATTTTTAAGTAATTAACTGGGATAATGTTGGGCTATTTTCAATTGGAAATATGCTATAGGAAGCAAAAAGGGTTTGTAGTGGTAATGATCTTGGGCATGTAAATGGTTCTGTGGAAAAACTACTGGAATTTACATTTCCCACTTTATACTAAATTCTACAGAGTTAGTGCATTGCTACTCAGCATAGTGAGGAACTGCAGACTTTTTTGAAAGAAAAGCCTGTTTGCTACCTGTTAAAGAAGGGACCGGCTTCTGCTGTTAAGCATTTATCTTTCATTGCCAGGTACCCACCTATGTCCACCTTCCTAACACTTGTAGAGTTATGCACAGCTGATTCTTGGCAAGACATGAAATTATCTGTGTCTCCATATGGAATGGGAGCTGGGAGAAGATGCTGACAGTTTGTAAGAGTTTGGTATATAGAACACTAATCTCAGTGAAGCTGAATAGATTCTTGGTGGCTGCAGTGTTTAAATGCAGAGAGAAATCCCCTTTACCCAGATGCATAGAATACACCGTATATGGCTAAAATAATGGCTTACTACATGAGATATTTGCAGATATCCTTCCATCTGTCCATCCATTTTCACTCTACTAGTAAACAGTCAGTGGCTTAATAGAACTAGAAAAATAGGAACCCTCCTATTAAGTTAAAATAGAGTCCAATATGAAAAGCTTAAGCTCATGGGTAGTGGACTTTGACTCGGTGGCTTTAAAGTCTTGCATCTCCAGACTACTCACTTTTATGTTAAAGCATTGAAATATATTTATCCAAGTACTTCACTAAGAGATATTACGCATATAAAAATGGATTTTTGAGCCAATGGTTAGGTTGAAAACTTTGCAGCATAGTACAACACACAATACTATATACTGATTTAAGAAATCCAAGCACCAATGTACTTTTCCCTCTGCATGTACTTGTAAATACTGTTGCAGCTGAACGTGGCATGATATGTTAGATCTACATATGTACATTTCCTTCTAACTTTATAGCTTTGGTTATGTGTTCATGATTTTTGAACAATTGTATAAATTCTCCTCTCCAATGGACTTCTGTCTACGTAGATGCACAGTAATATTCAATTCCATAACCCAATCTGGAAACTGTATTGTTATCCAGAAATCAGTTTTGTTCAGAGTAGTTTTGTACTGCTTTAGATATTTCTAAATGTTCTGTTCAGCAAAATAGTGTTCCTAAAATTGCTTTTTTTAGTAAACCATCTCTGATATCCTACATTAAAATGTTCTTATACCTCCCAACATATTTATCTGGAAGTAAGTCTCACTTCTGAATAAACCAGACCAGGATTTGAGCATAAATCTTAGTGGATTGGGATGTTACAATGGTAGATGAAAGCTGTACTGCAAGGACTAATTTGGCCTCCAGAGAAACCAGTAGTTGGTGCATAAAATAGTTTTCTGGTCTAGACAAACAGCTGGAGATGAAAGGAATAATTTTCTGTGTTTGCTTTAAAAAAACAACCATCTCAGTTTTCATTTGTGTAAAGTATATATTGATTCTTAGTCTGAAATGTGTCCCATTAAAAGTCAAGACAGATTTAATAAAAGTTGAAGTGTATCTAATACTTTGAAGACCAAACTGCATGCTACTGATTGTCTGTAGAAGGTTGATATTTCAAAGCAATGGGGATGTAATCCTGGTTTATTCAGAACTGTCAACAGCTATATTCTGAATCTGAAACACATTTAGATAAGCTGAACTCTCAATATGGAGTTAAGAAAATAATAATCTTTTTCCATGCTTCAGTACACTGGAAAATCCCCTCTTTTGCACCTTTCCACTGTAGATCATAAGTCCCAAGAACCAGGTTTTTTTTTAATGAAGAAAATTCCATTAAATCTCTACTTCAAAAGAAAACCGAGCCAGCTGAAATGTTGGGGATCATAGCTACAATGCTTCAATTGGTAAAATGTCCTCCCTTGACTGGGTCCTGTAAATATATACCTAACATCTTTTCATCCAGACTATTCTTCTAAATCAAATCTGGAGGCTTGAGAGTAAAAATTTACACGTATAATTACATAACATGAAGCAGTTTACATATTTTGGGTTGAGCATATTTAGACTTCCAAACATTAGGAGTGCAAATTGAATGCAAACATTGCTGCTTTAACACAGAAAATACTATGGGTTTAAAAAAGCCACCCTTAAATACTGCATCACTCAAAACAAGTAGCCTAGAAAAATCCAAGCTTTCTCAACATTTGTAAAAAAATCAAAAATATGTGTAGGATCCCTGCAATTTAAAATAAGTTTATCTGATTTTGTTTTTTTTGATTACCTGTATATATTATACTTCACATTCTTTATAGGGTAGTTGCTGACACTTGCACTGTCCATAACCATTAATGATGATGAAAGGTCCTTCATGGCTGGCTTCATATTCATTATATGGTCCTTGGTCTGACATGTTTGACATATGTAGCCGTGTTTGAGATCGTAGTTGCCTGTGGCTTTGAATCATTGAGCACTGCCTAATTTTTCTTAATGTGGGAGGGCAGCACTTCCTGGAGATGAACACTACAAAAATGATAAAAAAGAAAGAAAATAATAAAGCCATTGTTCCTGTAATTACCTGCTGGCTGAAGATGGCATTGTTCGGCTCAGGCAACTGCTCTTCTGTAGTAATGGGTATGCCTGTCGTAGTTGAAATTTCTTTGTCTCCCATATGGAAATTTGAGGAGCTTATCCTTTTTGTATATTCAGTCGTTGGAGCTCTGTAACTTGTAGCAATGGATGTAACAACAGTTGATAAATTCCAACAAAGCTGAAAACCATAAACTGCATCTAGAATATCCTCTCCCTGGGTGTGGTTTGGGCTATGACAAAGTATCGAATGCTCCCACCGACCTTGGAAGCCACTCAGCCATGTGGCTAGTGCACATATTTTGGGACTGCATTCCCAGGGATTGCTGGAGAGGCCCACTGTAGTAAGGGTTGTAAGTGAATATAAAACCTTGGACTCCAGAGTGGTTAGCTTGTTGTTATCCATTAGGAGTACTTTAAGATTAGGCATTGTTTCAAAAACTGTCATATCAATGGCTTTGATCTCATTTCCGGACAAATCTAGCTTTTCTAAAGTGCCCCAGGTCCATTCCATCCCGCATGTCAAGTTGCTAATTTTATTCCCCTGCAAGAAGAGCATGTGCAGATTGCTTAGCCGTAGGAAATGAGCAAAGTTAATCTTTGTCAGCTGGTTGTGCTCTAGGTGAAGTTCCCTCAGTTTGATTAATCCTGCAAATCCATTGCGTGCCAAACTTCGCAAGCGATTTGTGCTCAAATCCAGAAAATCCAAACTACGGCAGTCTGAAAATAGACGGACTGGGATAGTCCTCAGGGAATTGGAACGTAAACTCAAGGTTTGCAGTTTGCGAAGGCCATAGAACAACTCAGGATGCAAAGCAGACAATTCATTGAAAGAGAGGTCCAAATGTTGCAGGTTAAGCAGTTGGCTAAAAGTTGTGTTTGGCAAATAAGAGATTTTATTTGAACTTAAAACTAATTCCTTGAGTTTATACAGTCCTTGGAAACCATCTTCTCTTATTGTATCAATTTGATTATGGTCTAAATGAAGCCAAGTAAGTTGACTGAAGCTTGCAAACTGATCCCCTTCAAGTTCCATAATAACATTGTGCCTCAAAGACAAACCTAGACAGCCCTTGTCAGTGGTGTTTGGCACTGAGTGAAACCCCTGAGAGTCACAGTAAAAGAGCAGCTTCTCGCAACGGCATTTTGGCGGACAAGCCGTGCCCAAGGCAGGCAGCATTTTAAAAACAATACTCATTGCATATACTGCTGCCAGCATAGGAGCCCCTAATGGCCACTTGAAATGTAAGCCTGCAGAATATAATTCAGGGAAACAACAAAATAGGATATTTTTATCAGATGTATGCTTCCAACAAAACGGAGAAAGAATGCTACAGATAAATCACATGCATTAAAATGCTTCAGGTCTTAAGAATATAAAACAAAACCTAGTGAGCATCTCTCTGAATTATTGACATTACTGAAAAGGCAACTGAAAAGTGCCTTTTAAATCTATTGTTGTCTAAATGTGCATTTCTAAAGCAAGGTTGACTGCACATAGTGCAACAAGCAAAAATATATAAACTTACCCATTCTTTTGAGTACGTTGGCGGTTGCATTCAGTCGCAGTTTTAGACTCAACACAGTGAGTCTGTAAAAGGCTCTAACGCTGACAACCTTTGAATAATTTACTTTCTTCTACTGTCCTCATCCGAGGGAAAAAATGACTTGACATCCTCTTTGCTCATATTCCTTTTGAATTCATTTCCTTGATTTCCAGCGGTAGGTCTGTTAATTCCTTAAACAGTGCTGAATTGGGAGTTCTTTTTGTACTGCTGCTTAATTGAAAATGCTTTCGACTGCTATGGCTTTTTTGTCTTAACTTGTTGATGGCAGAAGGGTGGCTTATTGCTGAGAGAAGCTTCTGTAGTCGCTTGAATGCATTTGCTGAAAAGCTTTCAGGGATACGGTACAGGAATGCATTTGCTTATGTGCTGCGACCACACAACTGTATATAGGCTGACGTCATCCTGTGACGTTCCTTTTTGTTTGGGTTTTCCAGAAGCTTTGCAGTTTAAGACACAGTGGTGCATACTGTGAATTGTGAGATTAGACTACCACTAAGAGGAAAAACTAATTGTAGGAATTTTTCATCCAGCATTCAAGTAATAGGAATGACTACATGAATCTTTCTCGCAACTTACATGTTTATTACAATAGCCCTGAGCTATATATCTGAATTTGTGAAGTTACAGTACTGATTTTTGTGACATGGTGGTCCTGCTGGCATTCTTCTGCCTACATGTGTGAGAGCAGGGTGCTAAAAAAAAATTTTTTTAATCAGCCAAGGGAGAGTTGCATGGGATTAGCATGTCAGAAATTATTTGTATTGCTATATAATTAAAGATCTAGTTTAAAAGGAGGATTTTTTATTTTATTTTATTGCTAGCAATGGAGAAAGAGTGTTTTGGTAAAGACCACATAGGAGAGTCAATCAAATGCAATAGCTTTAATAAATCGCTTTCTACTTTAAAATGTCTTGTTTTATAAAATAAAATAAGATAATGTCATTTAAAGCTCTAATGCTTCTACTTCTGGATAGTTCGGATATTATTTGAGAACAAGCAAACTTGAGTCCTATTCCAATGAAACAAATGTGATAATGAGAACTTGAAGAACAAAAGCAAACCTGAGTGGACAAAGAGTTGACAGGGGAACTTGAAATAGATCTTGAGGATGTTTGCAGGCATCCTGGTCAATTTTCAGCCTTTTCTGGGGAAAATAAAACTTTACTTTCCTCCCTACCTAGCCAAAGCAAATATTAATTGCACGAGTCTGGGTTTGTTTGGCAAAGAATACCATAAATATTTAATTTTGCTGTGTGGTTATATAGTACAGGTAGAAAAACTACCTGCAATTCTAATAAGCAAGAAGCTTGTGGCTTTTATTTTTGTTTTTAAAATAGAAGTGTTAATTGGAGGAATTTTGTTCAAGTTGTGTAGCAAATTATATCAGTGGTTCAAATACTAGAATAAATAGGCTGTGGCAGTAAGAATGAATGCTAACTAACAATGCTGTCTTAAGTATTTCGAGACTTGTTCTGTCATTATCTATATTCTGCAACTTTAAAATGATTTTACATATAACAAACTCAGTTGCTAAGTGAAAGCTTTTCAGTTGTCATGCTCACTAGAGGGCAGCACTGCACTCACAGTGGTAAGCAGACATTTCAAAGCCTGCTTGAAATGCCAGTCTCACCCAGTAGCTCCGTCGGTTATTTCCCTTTTTGTACCTCTGGAAGGAGGCTTTCCCAGCATAAATTGCCTCCCCCACCCCCAAGAAAAGAATCCTGTTAGGTTCTCACCTCAGGCTGCCTGCTTTGGATTTTTTAAACCCCAATGCGAAGGACCTCTCCCTTCACTCCATCTCTACGAGTATTAAACAGTTTGATTTTATGTTCCTACTGGCCAGAGGACAAGGGAAACTTCACAAGGTTTGTGAAGTTCTAACAACACAAAGAGTAGCATAGCCGACATGCATGTAGGGAAAGTTTTAATGAAAAATTCCGGCGTTTTTCCCTAAAACCAGTGACACCAAGTGCTAAGATATGAAGAATTATTATTTGGGGAAAGAGGGAAAAGGGAAGAAAAAACGGAAGGCCACAATCACTCATAGACTTCTTGACAAAAATGTAAAGTTTTTGCAATGTCTGAGTCTCAAAACCTGTGCAGAGTTGTCACTATTATTTATTAACTTTAAATACCACATCTTGGAGAAAGGCAGTTCTAAGAGAGTATGTCTTTGGTCACCTAACTAGATGGCTTCAAGAGCCAAAATATTGAAAGGATGCTTCCCCTAGTTATAGAAATTTGAAACCACTATAAACCCGTGACTCTCTAGATGTGGTTGAACTCCAAATCCCATCAGCCCCAGTTAGCATGGCAATGATCAGGGATTGTGAGTCCAGTGGCAACTGGAAGGCCACAACCCACCCCCACTGTGATTTTAAGTATTTTATCATAGAACTAAGTTTTTGACAGGTTCAGCTATGTATAAGTGCTTCATGTGTTCAGCAGTGCCATTGTGTGAGAGCAGAAGTCTGCTGGTGCAATGTTTGATTCAACCCTATGTCTGTATCAACCAGTGTAAGTATTCAGTCCCATAAAGGGGCTCCTTGTGCATGTGACCTGAGCTTGCAAAGCATGGCATTCTGTTTGGACTTCAGCGTTGTTAACCCATCATCTGTGAGGCATTGCCCTTGACACTGGAGTCAGCAGAGAAACCAGGGTGTTCAAATCCTTTGGAAAAGAGCCGTTGCAATGGGTACAATACATTAATGAAGCTTGTTTGTTTTATCTAATTTTCTAGGCTGGACGCAAAGAAAGAAGCGATGCTTTGAATTCTGCAATAGACAAAATGACAAAAAAGACAAGGGATTTGCGTAGACAGGTACAGTATTAAAAATGTATAAAGTGTTCATGGAAACAGTTACACTACATAACATTCCATTTATCATGTTAGCCTGATTCTAGCAGTCTTTACTGTTCTGTTCATTGTAGTAGAAAACTAAAAGATTGGATTCAATTAGAAGTTGAGTGAGCTGGCCTTGGAAGAAGGGAGTCGCAGTGTCTTCACAGAAGCCTCTTAGGTGCAGCTTTGCTGGAGGCGGGCACATGACAAGCTCTTCCTCCTCTTCTCTTCAGCAGCAAAGGCCAACCTAATCGAGCCACTGCTTACAAGGATTGTCTTCCTAGAATGAACTCTCTTCTTATGAAGAGAGAGCATCGAAGCGAGCCATTCGCAATGACTGTTTTATTTTTGTTTTTGTCTTTTTCCTTGGCCACACGGAAAGTCGAAACTGCTATTGTGTCAATCTAATCTTGTTAAAGGGACACGGGTGGCGCTGTGGGTTAAACCACAGAGCCTAGGACTTGCTGATCAGAAGGTCAGCGGTTCGAATCCCCGCGACGGGGTGAGCTCCCGTTGCTCGGTCCCTGCTCCTGCCAACCTAGCAGTTTGAAAGCATGTCAAAGTGCAAGTAGATAAATAGGTACCGCTCCAGCAGGAAGGTAAACAGCGTTTCCTTGCGCTGCTCTGGTTCACCAGAAGCAGCTTAGTCATTCTGGCCTCATGACCCAGAAGCTGTATGCCAACTCACTCGGCCAATAAAGCAAGATGAGCTCCGCAACCCCAGAGTCAGCCACGACTGGACCTAATGGTCACGGGTCCCTTTACCTTTTTAATCTTGTTAAAACATGAAAAGTGACCAGTTTCTATACTCCCTGTCATGGGTCGCCATACTTTGTTATAAAGTCACCAACATCTCACAGGTAGTGGGACAAATCAGATCCAAAAAGGCCAAAACATTGTCGTCAAACCTTGGATACATGGAATACATCTCACAGCTTTTAAAACATTATTTTCCCAACAAGTGAAATCTGATAGAACTTCTGCAGTGCCTTGACTTAAAACTTGATAGGGCTGCTGAGAACCAGGTTTCGTGGGCCAGATCCAGCCTATGAGCAATACAGTGGCCTTACCTCATTCTACCTAATTGTTTAAGCAAGTACTGTGTTTCCCCATTAAGATTATTATTTTGAGGCTAAAACGATTATGTGACATGAAACATTTACTGGGGGAGTTAGCTTCAGAATAGTCTCCATACAGCAATGCCAATTGCATTAAAGTGAAGGATTATGTGCGTTTAATAATAGGGTTGCTGACAAAGTGAACTTTTTATTAATGCAGTTTACACTGAAGGGCCAACATTGTTTTGTTCTCTGTTCTTAGCTCCGCAAGGCTGTAATGGACCATGTTTCAGATTCCTTTCTGGAGACAAACGTGCCACTTCTAGTGCTGATTGAAGCCGCCAAGAACGGGAATGAGAAAGAGGTTAAGGAATACGCACAGGTTTTCCGTGAACATGCCAACAAACTGATAGAGGTAGAGTAATAATTTAAAATTTGAATAACTTGTATCAGGTTAATTATGTGTTACGTGAAGTATTTACCTTCCATCTACAACCAGCCAGCTTCATTGGATCACTTCAGGTTCTGGTATGCTGATAGAGAAACCTCACTCTTTTAATACCAAGAGCATTCTGTCCTCTCTTCTCTTTTATAAAAACAACCAAACAAATGAAGTATGTATCTGGAAATTTCCCTAGCTAGCCTTATTGCTACAATACTTGATTTCTAAAAATTCTCCTTTTACTTACAGTTGAGTTTTGGGCAGCATGTTAAATACAGCTTTTCCTGACTGGTAATACTATGTGCATTATAGAGTTTTATGGGGTTTTTTTAACAAAGTTGTGGAGAGAAGTTTGCAAGTGTGACAGCCTAAGTGCTTAAGAGAAAAGGAGCCAGCTGGCTAGTGTCAGATAATAGAACATTTCAAGCTTTGGTAGATTTGGACCAAAATGATTACATTTGAAATGGCTGTAGATTTATCTGTTTCATAACTATGGGAAAAAGTATTTTTATTATTGAGGACATAAAAGCCAGAATTTCACAGATCGCATTCCTGCATTTTGCTAACATTAATGCAAGATTCCAAGTGGCTTTACCAATGCCACATGCTGCTATTAACACAAATGTAAAAAGGCTTTGTACTAATATGGAATTCAGAGTTATAGAGAAGCTGTAATTTTGAAGACAGGCATTTGTCACACTTGAAAGCCTGTTTAATGCATACATATTTATAATTCTTTGTAGTATCAAGTGATAACCAATCACCACAGACAAAAGACACCACACCAGCCAACACCAGTTGTTACAGTGCTTTTCAGTGGAGATGGTCAGTACATGTGGTTGAGATGTCAACAGGGATTTAAAAATACTATAGACAATTCCATCATACAGAAAGTATCAACAGATCAGCACACAACTTAATGTAACTGCTGAGGAGGAATTTTAGGGAACTGCTAAATTAAAATTAAATGCAAAATCTGTTCAGCAAAATTTAAGATTCTCAGTTAATTAAAAATTCATGCAGGCCTTGTGTGAGAATACATCTGTGTGTTATCTATTAACTATGTTTATCTGCCTTAGCCCAAGTGCCTCAGGGCTTTTATAGAAGAAAATGAGAGGCCCAGGCCTTGAAAAACAATGTTGTAACTAAGTTGCTAAAAAAAATTTTTTTTAAAGATTTTGCAAATACAGAGAGGAAAGCCATAAGGTCAGTCAAGAGCAGCATATTACCAGGTGTCACTATATAGTGATTAACATTCAGTATAGTTAAGTATAATCAGTGATATATACAAGATTTCTACAAATATATTTTTAATAAACCCTTTTGCAACCTAATTTAATCCGTTGCATTTTCAGCCAGGGCTACCCTCCACACCCAGTCATTCCATGCAGTAAAAGACAAGTTTAAGGCAAGCTTCCAGTTTTTGGAACTCCTTCCATACTAATCTGTTCCTTGAAGACTGTCCAGAACGTCGAAGGCCAGACAAACTTGAATGGTTTGCTGCATAATATCACAGCTTGGAATGCCAGCAACCAGAGGAGCAAAACAGGAAGCAGACCACTACATATGAAGGAGGATCCTTTTTTCCTTTATGCCCCCTCTAGCATAAGGGCCTCGGACTTTTTTTAGATATAATGAAGTTGAACTCATGTTGGGTGCCATCTAAATTTAGCCGAGTGACCCTTCTCTAATTAGGGCTGAGGTAAACTTGATTGATATGGCAATTCCATTGCCATTCACTGATTTGTCATGCTGATGTCAGTTTCCCAGGCACCTTTCAGGCCCATGGTAGAAGAGAAATCCACTTCAGATAAATGTTACATATTACTGAGAGGGGCAGCTTTGAAAAGACAAGTTCATCCAATAGCTTATGTTTTATATAGTCTTGAAAGTAACTCAATAGATTGATTTTAATTTATCTGCTGTTATGTGATTCAGTATTTTATAAAACACTGTGTCTTGTAAACTGCAATATGATGGCTTGTGGGTAATGGTGAGCAATTCAATACTCTGAAAGATATTTGTTTTTTATGATCAGTAGAGAGAAACATGGTTTAAACACAAATCAGGAAGTGCTGAAGGCTGGGACTTCAATCTAAAAGTGTGTTGAATGGGGTAGCTAACACAGAATCATAGAATCATCAAATTGTAGAGTTGAAAGGGACCTTGAGGATAATCTAATCCAATCTCCTGCAATGCAGGAATATGCAGCTGTCCCATACAGGGATCCAACCTGAAGTCTTGTCACTTATAAGCACCACGCTCTAACCAACTGAACTATCCAACTCCATCCATGTTGCCGTGCAGATACTTTGGACTACAATTTCTATCATCCCTGAATATTCACCATGCTAGCTGGGGCTAATGGGAGTTGTAGTTGAGTAATATCTGGAGCGCACCATGTTGGCTAATGTGGGCCTATATCAACATTTCCTTGCTCAAGGAACTGAGCCTTGTGCTTGCTTTCTACAAGTAAACTTAAAGAGTTAAGAATGCCTCACTTGAGACATCAACCTAATTTCCTGCTCCAGTGTCATTGTTAATGAATTTCAAAGCAATTTTTAAAGAGCTGATCCACATATAGAATGGACAGCCTTCTAGTAGACTACCCACCGCTTAACGTTCTGTCACCAGCACATTAGCTCAAATCATAGTGCAGTGTTTTAGGGAAATAGTTGTAAGTACGCATTTGTTACTATTATATGTGGCAGGATTGTCACTTGGGGGTAAATAGAAAGTTGTTCATCCAAATGCTAGCAGCACCAGTAGGCAGCCCGAGGTCATCCATGCATCTTAAGATGTAAAGGGCAGATTCTTGGAGATGGGTTACAGAATTGGCTCAAAGAGTGTTTTTTTGATAACTGTATTAAAATTAATTTCTTCCGCCTGTATTACAGGAAATACTTCCAAACTCGTAACTACTCATTCCTTTTGGATTAGCTAAATTATCATTCACAGCATATATGTCACTTCTAAGCCTGGGGCAGGGGGTATGGTCATTGATTTGCTGTCATTGTGTATGTATATTAGCCTGTCACATAGAATAGTGTACGGGGCAGGTGTCTGGCAAAAGCAGCAATCTTAAATTGTGTGCATTTGGCCGCTTTTGTCCCACACTGCAAATGTGCAGTGTTGGCTATTCCAAACATGGAGAATATATAGCAGGGATGGTCAGCTTTAGGTTGGGAGGCTAGGTTTTCCACAGTCAAATTCTGAAGGACTACAGAACAGAAACACACACTGATGACATTCCCTAGTTTTAGCAACCAGGTCAGTGGGGTGATTGAATACCACTATCTCCTGAGCTGAATAACCTGGAGTTGGAAAGGCCAAGAAAATCATGTAAGAATCATACTTAACTGTCCTGGCTGTCCATTGTATTGGGAAATGGGGAAGCAGCCATGACGTGGGAGCTTTTAGGATTTTCTTCAGTTTCCCAATAGGAGGCTGTGTTCCTCAGCCTAGTGAGGAACAGTGCTTTGCCATCTCTCCCTGGGCTTGGTTGCATGAAATGTCCTGGACAACTGCATCATGCTGAGGCACACAGTTCAAAGTTTGCACTGTTTCTGCTGCTGTGCCACCAGGAAGCGAGTCAGTGTCTGACTTGTCACAGTGCCCAAACATGTTTCAGGTTTGTTCCTCTCCAAACAGCCACAAGTGGTAACCAAGGTTTATTCTTGTCTTACTGCTTGTGGGTTTTGGGGGGAGAAGTGTCAGCCCAGGTTCTGGTATTGCGACAAACCAGATTTTGGTTTCTTTCCCAGCAGCACAGCCAGGAACAAGGGAAGAACATTACGGAACTGCAATAGCATACTGCACATTAAACTATAGGGTTTCGTCTTTTTACTGTGTTTTAATGTGATGTTCAAGCCTATTAAGCTTTTAAGATTAGAACACGAGTTTTGAATTTGATAAAACTGTCAAAAGAGTAACAAAGCCTTTATATCCAGAGGTATTACCAAATGTTTGTGTTCTTTTTAAGGTAGTGATTCCAGACTTGT
The DNA here is from genome assembly GCA_034642415.1 of Podarcis siculus. Lineage (NCBI taxonomy): Eukaryota > Metazoa > Chordata > Lepidosauria > Squamata > Lacertidae > Podarcis > Podarcis siculus. Next base: position 571,962 of record JAXCMG010000083.1, read on the forward strand.
CTTTCCAATGTACAGCTGATTTTTTGCCTGTTCTAGAATAGCCAACCCTGTTATTCAAACCATCTAGGTCAGCTCCTGGATGGGTGACTGCCTTGAGTTCTAGGTCAGGAGGATATTAATGTAAGCAAAATAATTTGGAAGGTCAACAAAACATTCACTTAGTTAGAAAGAAGAAACACCTGCATTTCTTGCTATTTTCTCTACGCCCTTTTTTTGGTCTCCAAATAGCAAGAAGAAGGATGAACAAAAAAATCCTTGCATGCTTTTGTTCCACAGATTTGCTCTTAATAAGGTTAGCATCAAATAAATTGTCAACCTATGATCTGTGTGTGTTTTTAATGTAACAAAAAGCTTGATTATTTTTAGTTCTGTAGACTCATCTCTCCTAGCAGTTAATAATAGGGTTGGTGACAGAGATTCACAGTAGATAATACACTTGTCTTTATAATAAACTTGAAAATAATCCTAACAAAAAGCTTTGATTTTTTTAAATGTAAAATTTTTTATGAACAACTTTGTTAATGAGCCAGTTAGTTCTGTCACTGTTCAAAATACCTAATCTATACAATATGATTCTTATGAAAGCATAGATAACAGTACAAACACAGGTGCAAAGATCCCTGAAAATAACTAGAAACCTTTATAATTAAGGCTCTGGTTCTGCCTGGTTTCAAGTCTTGACAGCAAAAACTTTGGCTTTCCTTCCATGGCAGTGTCTGTGCTTCTTTAACAAAACACATTAAAATGCTTTTAATTGCTTCTCTCCTTATTGGTGCAGAATGTTTATAGGCACGATAAATCTTTACAAGAAACCACCTGTTTACTAACCAGAGTTTGGGCTTCCTTTGGCTGGCTGCTTGCTAGAAAGAGGCGAAATTTTGCTGCTTATAGTGGGATGGAACGCACTGTTCTTGTCTTTGTACTAATTTTTACATATTTCTGTGCGCAAATGTAGGCTTTAAATAACAAGCTGTCATTCACCTGTCAGTTAATAACTACAAACCCTTTTAGAATCCCTCCTCCGAGAACAGGTTCCAAAATATAGAACATTTTCACTTAAAAATAAGTGTGCCCTTTCATTCCCCTTCCAGAAAGCAAATGGAAGGACTTGTCTCTAGATAGGAGCTCAAGGTTCCAAGCAAATCTCTAGAAACGGCCAATTGTCATCTTTTTCTGCACCAATTGGCAACAATGTATTCTGTTCTGAATCTTGGATGCACATAAACTGCTTGCACATGAGTGGAGGATGTTCCCACACCAGGCTACGCTTCTGAGAGGCCAAATGGCTAAGTGAAACTACAGATCAGGACTCTCAGTACATCTTTAGCTAAAGTATATGTTTTCTTTAGAATAGCCAAATGAACTGAGTTCTACATGGGCGTAAAGCAATAATATCGGATAGCAATCAGTCTGTCTAAATGTTTTTTACTACATGGAATTTGGAAGACCCAAATATTTTGAGGCTAGCCCTGAAATGTATTACAAATGTTTGGTGGGTTTTTTTTGTAATTTAAGAATTGTTATTGCCAGTTGTAAAAGGCATGCAAACTGTAACAGTTTCCTTGTGAAGAGCTTTTGATTCCAGAAGCAAAAAACACCTTCCTAAAATACCTTTCTGTCATATGCACAGGTTGCCAACTTGGCCTGTTCTATCTCAAATAACGAAGAAGGTGTGAAATTAGTCCACATGTCAGCAAGCCAGCTTGAAGCCCTCTGTCCTCAGGTAAAGTATGAATGTACCTATGAATTCTGTAGTCTAATTCTGTATGAAATGTGGGGAGTGTAAATATATTTTTAGTGTGTATAATAATATTTTGCCTGCTAAAATCAACACAGTAGGGTAGGTGGTTTTTCAGATTGTAAAGAAAAGTTATTGTAGTCTCTTAATATAAAGCATAAGCCAGAGGTAGCTTTAAAGCTATTAACATAAAATATTCTGGTGAGTTGTTCCATCAGTGGTAAATAATATCCTCTGTCATCTGTTTATCGAGCAAAGGGGTAATGTGTGCCTGACATTACTCCATTGTTTAGACGTCAGAAGAAAAACAAAATTGTAAAAAGATGTGTCCGTGACATTGTTATTTAAGTCAGTTGAACATGTGCAGACTCTGTGCCAATCCCAAACATATTTAGATCTAAATTAGGGGAGGGGAACCCTCAGTCTTCCTTGCTTTTTCTTCATACTGAGAGCTGCTGTATCATAAAAGTTAATCAGGAAAATCCCCAGTTTGATTATTGTCATGAACTAGCTCAAGGGAACCTTAACCAAAACAGCTGTAGCTTCTGTTCCCACTCCCCCCATTCAAAAAACCCTACTGATTTGTCAGTTTTGCAGAACGTAGTTCATTTTTAGTACATAAAGTTTGAAAATTGGTTAAAAATGCTTTGCGTTACAGGTAATAAATGCAGCTTTGGCTTTGGCTGCCAAGCCACAAAGTAAGCTAGCTCAAGAAAACATGGAGATGTTTAAAGAGCAGTGGGAAAAGCAAGTTCGTGTGCTTACAGATGCTGTGGATGACATCACTTCCATTGATGACTTCCTGGCAGTATCAGGTAACGGGCTGCAGAATGCTAAGATTTCTTTTATGTTTAGCTTTATTGTTTATCCTGCTACAGTGGCACAGGAATATCCTTTGGAATTCTGTGAATTGCATTGTTGGTTTGCTGCAACAAAGAATGTAATATGGCACAAGTTTTTGTAGGCAAGAGTCTACAGCATTTAGCTTGTGCTATTATCTTTAATAGGGTTGCCATATGTCCTGGAATACTGCAGTCGGAAGGAGTGTTCAGGGCGGAAACCTTTGAAATATGGCACCCCTATCTTTTAAGTTCTTGGCAAAAAAAAACAAAACAGTAGACGTCTGGAGCAAAAAGACAGACAATCCACCTGACATTGATCCCCATATGTTTTGACTATACACAATTTTGACGTTGGGTGTGATCCCTGGAACGTAACCCCTGCATAAGTTGCAGGCTTACTGTATTTCATCAGTTGCTTGAATGAAAATGGATGTTGAAGATGTCAATATATAAATATAAATATAGAAGAGGTGTAGATATACTCTTATCAGTTCTGTGGGAGGAGAACTTGTCTTACAATGTGAGAGTAAAAAAAAAAAAAAGGAAAATTTTCCAATAAGATGATCCAGTCTTCTGAGGTCTGTGAACACACTGAGGCAGACATTTGCAGGCAACCATGGCTGTTTTAGCCCAGAACTCTCTTGGTCACACTGGTCTGGGGGGGGGCATTTCATTTCCACAAATAATTGAAGCATCGGGAAAACCTATATTGTACAGTCAATAGCACTGCCATCAATATATACATCTCCCCCATATTTGTGGTGTACATGGAACAGTACTTCCTTAACATCTGTTATCCAATAAACATTTTCTACTGTTCTGGAAATTCCTGTTTGCATTACGTGCACACAATACAATAAGGTGACAATCGTTATGGTTTGTTGCTGTTGAATGATAACAGTTTTGTACAAAAGAGCGAAGTTTATTGTATAAATTAATGTAGATTGCTGGGAGACTAGTCTATTTAGGCTGCTTGACTTATTTGCTGGCATAATTGTTTGGATAAATGGATAGAAGATACAATGTATGGCAACTTTAATTTGCATGTTATTTCCTTTCAGGCAGCATTTTGAATACTTTATTTTATTAATCACACGGCTTGCAGTTAGGTTTTGTGTATTACTTTTTAAAATAAAATGTCTACCTCAGGCACTTTAGAGATAGCAATCACTAGTCATTTACGGTTGGTGTTCAGCATAGATTTATGTAAATAAAGAAATATACCAGGTCACTAGAACAGCTCTTGTCTTCAGCAATGGCTATGTTGTGTAGGAATGTCAGGCTTGCACTAAAGCGGATGTCTAACATTACCAACAGGTTAAAGGGACTGTAGCGGAGCACTCATTAACAGACATTTCTTTTCCTGTAAACCTCACCTCCATGAGATGAAGTTTTCTTAAAAGCCCTGCATTTCCTCAATCCAAATTTTAGAAAGTACTGCGAGCATATGCAAAAACACAGAAGCCCTCATTGCTGTTGCTACTTTTCTGGATCTCAGGCTGGTAGTGGAAGTGAAAAAATATGCCACTGGGCTGCCTCACTCCTTCCATGTATGGAGCTGCTGTAGACAATGAGGTGTTGAAAATGTATGCTGTGTGAGTTTGGAGCCATTTGCCACATTTCCCACTGTGCTCTGCCACACACGCAACTTGCAACCCAGCCTTACTGCAGACTTCAGCAGTAGTTACTATTTATTATCTTACTACAGTGGTACCTCGGGTTAAGTACGTAATTCATTCCGGAGGTCCGTCCTTAACCTGAAACTGTTCTTAACCTGAAGCACCACTTTAGCTAATGGGGCCTCCTGCTGCCACTGTGCCGCTGGAGCACGATTTCTGTTCTCATCCTGAAGCAAAGTTCTTAACCCGAGGTACTATTTCTGAGTTAGCGGAGTCTGTAACCTGAAGCATCTGTAACCTGAAGCAGCGTATGTAACCCGAAGTACCACTGTAAGCATCAATTAATGGGGCCTCCTGCTGCCACTGTGCCGCCGGAGCACAATTTCTGTTCTCATCCTGAAGCAAAGTTCTTAACCCGAGCTACTATTTCTGGGTTAATCAAACCTGAAGCGTATGTAACCCAAGGTACCAATGTACTGCCAAGCTAAGATGCTTACAACTGCAGCCTTTACTTCTCTGGGGCTGCGGAGGATAATAATAATATACCCTGCCCATCTGGCTCAGTTTCCCCAGCCACTCTGGGCGGCTTACAATCAAGTGTTAAAAACAATACAGCATTAAATATTAAAAACTTCCCTAAACAGGGCTGCCTTCAGATGTCTTTTAAAGATAAGATAGCTGCTTATTTCCTTCACATATGAAGGGAGGGCGTTCCACAGGGCGGGCGCCACTACCAAGAAGGCCCTCTGTCTGGTTCCCTGTAACCTCACTTCTCGCAATGAGGGAACCGCCAGAAGGCCTTTCCTCCCCTTCCGTTAATAATTAGTTTGTTTGTTTATTTATTTGTTTATTTTGTTAACAGCGCTCTATAAAGATCTTTCCTAAAAGCATTGGCCTGGGTGGAAGGGACAGACACTTTAGCCAATGATAGAGTGAAGCTGAGGAGGTTGGAACCTGGTGCTGCACATCCACTTTCACTGGATTCAGTCTCTGGATTTTATACTGTGCTAAGAATCCCCTATCCTAACTGTTCTGCACCCCCAGCTTCTTCATTTTCATTCTGCATTCACTCACTTGCTCTTTGCTGAATAATGTTTGTTACGTAGCTAATGGCGGCATAAAGTTGCTCTCCAATGGTGCCATTTAAAAGACAGTGGAAACTTGAAACAAGCGGTTTGCAAAGGCTATGTGTGGTGGCCTGGCTACAGCTTTGTATAGTTCTGATTAACATTAGACTATTTCAGAATGGCTTAATGTAAAGAATAGGAACATGTGTGAGGGCTTGGAATGAGGGGTGAATGTCAAAAGGAAGAAGAAAAATCTTTCTTGTAGTACATTTCTCACTTTTCCATAAAGGAGCATACCGCTTCAGTGCAAACATTTAATACCTTCAGTGCCAGAAGTATCTGGAAAATTGAGTACCATAAAGTGTGAAATTGTCAGAGCTGCCTGAGGAACATGGACAAATTATTGCCAATAAGAACTTGAGCATCTTCATCTTTCTTGGGCTTCAGAAAGATCCTTTTGTTTCCTGAAGAAGTAGATGTAGAAAAGTGAAAAGCATTCTCTTCCCATCAAATCATTATGAATGTTCTTGGGTATTTGATTTTGTCTGCAGCTCTCACTTTGTTGTCCGATTTGATCTATAAAACTTTTTAGAAGAGGGGTGCTGGAACCTGTGGCCCTTGGCTTGGTTTTCTGCAGGTGTGGGGAACCTAGAGGGAAGAGAGCAGGAAGGGAGAGCAGAACAGGATAACCTGAGGGAAAGAGACAGGGGAGCCCTCTGCAAGTGATCTTTTGCCCCCAGCAGACTATCACTGAGGGAATGACGTTCTCAACAGGATAGGGGAAGGAATTAAAGATTCCCACCCCTGTTTTAGAATGTTGATTGGAACGTGACTTATTTCATGCCCGTATTGCAAATAAAATAGACTTTGAACTGGTGAATGATTACAGTTTCCTTCAGTCATGAAATGGGAGTATAGGGGATTTTTTCCTAATTGAAATGTGTATTAATTGCTGCATTTTGTACTCATCACGTAACAACAAAAGACTTGGATTTTTCACAGTCTTGACCAATCCCCTTCACCCTCCTCACTGATGCTGTTATACACCAACCTAGGGCAGAATGTTAATTTTGAATTCTATTCTGTTCTATTTTACTACCAGAGAATCATATTCTGGAAGATGTAAACAAATGTGTCATTGCTCTCCAAGAAAAAGATGTTGATGGCTTAGATCGCACTGCTGGTGCAATTCGTGGTCGTGCAGCTAGAGTAATTCATGTTGTCACTTCTGAAATGGATAATTATGAACCTGGAGTGTATACAGAAAAGGTTCTGGAGGCAACAAAGCTGCTGTCAAACACAGGTAAGATAAACTACCTCATCAGGCTTTTAATTTCAGATACTTACCCTGTTCAGTGCTTTCTGCTTACAACTTTGTGTCGGTAGGTACAGCAAATTTATTAACTGTTTAAACCTCAGTGCTAAATCTAGTGTTTTGCTGGAATATTTGCTTGAAATGTGGGTCTTTTTATCCATAGCATTGTTCTGTAAGCCCCATGCTAAGTACAGATGATAATAGCTGTCATGGAGATCTGAGAGTCTTCAGATGTTGTTGAACTACAAGTTCCACCAGTCCAAGTCAACACCCCATCCCTGGGATATAATCACTGAGAAATTACTGGCTTGCAATACTAAAATTCATGTCCTAATAGAACAAGTTTGCTCTCTTGGAATAAAAAAAATATAAAGTCACAGATGAGAGCTAAGCGGGACTGTAATTGGTAAATTTAAAATGTCATTAATTTAACGTACACACTCAATACATTTCTGGTCTGGAAGCAAGTTTGATACTCTGTTGAACTGTAAAATGCAAACCAGAAGGAATTTTTTATGACCATTCTGTCCATGTGTAAAACCACAGCAGACAATTACTTCATTTTGACCTTGAATTAAAATGAATTAATCATAAAATCAATATCATCATTCAGAGGGATTTCTTAGTGCCATATGACTACTATATTCAGTCCTAGAGCACTATGAACAGTGCTGTGTTTGTGCTAGTTAGTAGCTTGAGCTTAAAATAATTTGCCAATGCATCTTTGTGCAGAGCCGCAGTATAGTGCATAGGATGTTGCAGAATTTAACTTCATTTTTTTTATTTAGGCTAAATGTGCTAGTTTTCAATTGTTTGAAAGATTTTGCAATCAATGGAGTTTTCCTTCTAGCATATGAAAGGAGAATTCAAACCAATTCATCTACCAATGTGACTTCCAGCATTAATTTTCACAGGTTAATTGTGTAAATCCTAAAATCTGGCGCCAGATTAAATCTTTGTGCCACTACTGCAGCCACATCTGGCTCTGGTGTGGCTGTGCTTGCCCTGAAAATGGAAGCAAGAAAAGAGTAGGACACCAGCTCCCCCACTGTACAAAATGCTGTGCCTTTCCACCTGGTATACAACCCAAGAGGGGTGGAGGCCTCTTGGATAGAGCCCAAAGTTTGTGCCCCATTTACTGAGTTGGATTGAGTTTGAGCTACAGAAGCGCATCTTAATAGTTTTCCCAATGAACTGAATGTGGCATTGATTGTACCATCAAAGGTCTCTGGTGGTGCTGATGACAGATAAGCCAGAATCCTTCTGGCAGACTGATTACAGTGGTGCCTCTAGTTCTGTGCACCTCTGGATACGTATCCTTCGGGTTACACACGCGGCAAACCCAGAAGTATTTTTCCGGGTTTTGCTGTGCATGCATGCACAGAAGCGCTCTACAGTGCCACGTGCATGCGCAGAACAGGCACCTCTGGTTGCGAAAAACTCGGGATCCGACCGGAGCTCCAGAATTGATCCTGTCCATAACCAGAGGTACCACTGTAGTTCCATTTTGCTCCAACACCAAGTTCCTGTATCATTATCCTGCATTCCTCTTCTGCAATGATTATCTTGGTAACACACATTTGGGGTCAGCATTTTTAATGCTTCATTGCAGATCACTGTGGCTACTTAAAATTCCCTTAGTTATCATCATCAACATCATGTATTTGTATGCTGCATTTCCATAGTAAACTATGCTGAAGGGGAGCTCACAACGTGGAGAATAATAACTTGATGAAAACATTTTCTTAATAATAATAATTAATAATAATTTATTATTTATACCCCACCCATCTGGCTGGGTTTCCCCAGCCACTCTGGGCGGCTTCCAATAAAACACTAAAATACAATAACCTATTAAACATTAAAAGCTTCCCTAAACAGGGCTGCCTTATATAATTTTATTCAGTCTATTAAGAAATACTCAATAAAATTATATAATCCCCTTATAATTAATTATAAGGTCTAACAACAAAATACAAAAGCATAATCATGAAAATACAATGGACCCCCAAAATTAAATCTTGTCCCCAACAGCAGCCCCAGAACACCCCCACCCTGATAGTCTCTAAGCATCCTGAGCAGCATACTTTTCTGGACTGACAGCAAGAAGGTCCCTGGTACCTTCAGCAACTACTTTGGTCTGGACCCCACACCCCCAGGCCAGGTGGAAATTGACCAGCAAAGCAGAGAGCAGGTCTAGCCAGGACTCAGGGCAAGAAATGCAAAATTGAATATACATTATTTTATCTGCCGTTGCACTGGCAGACTCCATTTTCTTGCTCGTCTTTTTGTCACACTAACCGCATCTTAACAAATTAGTATTCTTTATATGGCCCAACAAAATAACTTTCATTAGCAGCCATGGAATTGTAGAGTTGGAAAGTGATCGCCAGGGTCATCTAGACCAACCTCTTGCAATGCAGGAATCCTTTCCAGGGCCAGCCCTGGACAGGTGGAAGCAAACCACCAACCTTCTGGTGAACGCACCAACCCGTTTATTAATGGCATTTGTATACCACCCAGCAACTCATGTTTTCTGAGTGGTCAACATCACCATGTCTCATGGCAAAACTTTTTCATATGTACATGTTTCAAATGCACAATACAATTAATGTACAAAACTAGCATGAATGTAGTCACACCCCCACCTTTCTTAAGTGTCTGTCCTGTGTGTATTGTTTGCCCTTCATAGCGATATGATTAGGAAATCTGAATGTGTGTGTTTTGTAACATTTCAATGAAAGAACAGTTGTACCAGTAATGTTAGTGGATTAAAAAACTGCATTTCAGTACTGTGTTACTGCAGAATCCGCATGCTAAGAGCCACAAATTTTATTGTATTCTGGTAAGCAGAATGTTTTCCCCCCTGTGTTCTTTAGTTATGCCACGTTTTACTGAACAAGTAGAAGCTGCTGTAGAAGCACTGAGTTCTGACCCTGCTCAACCAATGGATGAAAATGAATTCATCGATGCTTCTCGGTTGGTATACGACGGAATTCGTGACATCAGAAAAGCAGTGCTGATGATCAGAGTGAGTCAGCCTTTATTTCCTTAAAATAGCATTCACTGGTTTTCTCAAACACATTTTTATTAAACAATAGGGCAGAACAATAGCACCAAGAGTGTCTGTATAAAATATACACACACACGCATTCTAAATTTATACAGCTGCTTCACAGCATAAGCCCTCCGGGCAGCTCTCAAGGCATATATAACAATTAAAATACAAAATGAAACAATAAATGCTGTTCAACTAAAAAAACATGACACAGATTTAATCTTAAATACTGCTTGTACCCCTAATTCCACCCATTACCTGCAAATTGGTATGGGATCTTGTTTATATATTATGTAAACAATTGTGATCACTTCCCAGATGTTTTAACCGTGATAGGTCATAGGTCATTATGACAGTTAAAAGACATATCAGAGACAAATAAAGTCAAGTCACAGTTAACGTCGCACATTTGTTGGCTGAACTGTTTTTAGTTCATTAATGCTTTCATAACTGGCTACTACAGTGTGCTTCATGTGTAGCTGTCATTTGGCAAGCATTCGAAAGCTGCAACTGGTACAGAATATGGTAACCTACCGTATTTTTCGCTCTATAAGACGCACCAGACCATAAGACGCACCTAGTTTTTGGAGGCGGAAAACAAGAAAAAAAATATTCTGAATCTCAGAAGCCAGAACAACAAGAGGGATCGCTGCGCAGCGAAAGCAGCGATCCCTCTTGCTGTTCTGGCTTCTGGGATAGCTGCGCAGCCTGCATTCTCTCCATAAGACGCACACACATTTCACCTTACTTTTTAGGAGGGAAAAAGTGAGTCTTATAGAGCAAAAAATACAGTATTCCTTTTATCATAACATATACTTTGCTTTTTAAGAATTCAGAAACAACTTGCATCAGTATGCAGCAATCACAATAAGACAATATCAGAACATAAATTCATTGGAATACTTCTTACAGGACAATTGATGCCGGTGCCTCTGATTAGAGGGGCACAGTGGTGTGGAAACCTAACATTTCTTAGACTGCATTACCTAATTGTTGGCTCTCTAATGTCAGTTGGCCCAAATTTGGGGGAGCGGGGGCACTGAAGGTTATTCACCCCTGCTTTAGACATATATGTGATTTGTGTTCAGATCAAGTATCTTTGTGCTAGAAATATCTTTTTAGGAGTAGTACGACCACCTACCTATTTTCGTTCTTCCCCCGAAAAGTTTTTAATTATTTAACTGAAAGATATTTTAAGTTTTTATCTTGTTATGTGATTCTGTACATGTATTTAACACTCTTAATTTACTACAGCTGCTTTGAAACTTTTAAGAGTCAGATAAATAGCTTTAGGATTGACGACACAGAATAGAACTGTCAAGGCTAAGATAAAAAAGTATGTTTTGATAAGCTCTTAGGTCACAGCAGGGGGAATAAATCTAAGAAAACCCTATAACGTTAAGATTACATCTAGTGCTTCAGGAAGCAAATTCAAAAGACAGCCTGTTTGCTACTTCAATTTTACCAAATGCAGAAACTCAAACTCTAATGAATCAGTAGACTATTAAGTTAAAAGTGTGTCTCATCTTCTTGGGCCTATGTTGAAGAGCTCTTTTATTGAAAGCTTCACATTTCAATCTAAAATGCAAATTGGAAAGATTGTAGAAAGCTTTCAAAGCAAGTATAAGAATGAATCACAAATATTGGAAGTTTTAACTAATACCGTTCATTAATTGTCAACATTTAAATATAAAGCATGTTAATATTAAGCATTTGTGTATACCTTGAATTAAGCCAATACGTACTGAGAATGTAAAAGCTAGGTGGAGAAACCTTTTTTATCTAACAAAGATTAAACTACAGGACAACTGATGGCAGATCTTCATTTCCTCATGTTTTGTGTTTTAAAATCGGGATCTAGATTAAAGGGGCTTTAAAATTACAGTGACCTGCTGTGACATTACCACGTTGGCATCACTTGTATTCATTGGCATGCATTCCCAGATGAGATTATGAGGGTTGCTTCATGTAATACTTCCCCAACTTATTTTTTCCATTCTATGTTCCTGTAATTCAAATAGAATATATACTTTCCCCAAAAGTTGTATCAGTACTGGAGAGAAAAAAATTACATGAGCCAAACCTGAAAATTGAAATATTGCACCTTGTCTCAGCAGCTGTAGATTCTTTTGTCAGAGCTTGCTTCATACCTATTTGCTCCCCTGCTGCAAGTATTCCAGTTTTTAGACACACACACACACACCAGTGACAGACTTGGGTACTATGGCACCCTGTACAAGGCCACAGTCCGCGCCCCCAGCCCTCACGCTGCCTTCCCAAAGGTGAGTAAGGAGGCACCTGGCTTTGGGAAGGAGGTACAAGAATGCTGGCAGAGTCTTAGAACCCCTCCTGCTTCCTTCCCAAAGCTGGGAAAATGCTAACTGGGCTTTGGGAAGGGGAAGGGAGGACTCTAGGACCCTTTCAGAGTCTCACACCTCCTTCCCAAAGCCTAGCGCTTCACTTATGGGGCTTTGAAACAATGCCCCCCTCATCTCAGCACCCCGTGCGTTGAGCACCACTCACACAGCCCTAAATCCACCCCTGTGCGCACACACTGGTGAAAGTAGTTTATCCAGTACGTTTCCGAGCACAGTTCAAAGTGTTGGTGTTGACCTTTAAAGCCCTAAACGGCCTCGGCCCAGTATACCTGAAGGAGCGTCTCCACCCCCATCATCTTCTGGTGGTTCCCTCCCTGCGATAAGTGAGGTTACAGGGAACCAGGCAGAGGGCCTTCTTGGTAGTGGCGCCCGCCCTGTGGAACACCCTCCCACCAGATGTCAAAGAGAACAACTACCTGACATTCAGAATACAAGAATACATCTTAAGGCAGCCCTGTTCAGGGAAGTTTTTAATGTGTGACATTTTAGTGTATTTTTGGTCTCTGTGGAAGCCGCCCAGAGTGGCTGGGGAAACCCAGCCAGATGGGCGGGGTACCAGTAAATTACTATTACTATTATTATTATTATTATTATTATTATTATTATTATTATTATCCAAGCAAGCTAAACTGGGAGAGTAGAGCTGTCTCTGCCTTCCTTTCTCACCTCCATCCTAATACACTAAATTGGAGGTAGCCATGTTCAGCTCCCAACATCTCTGACCATTGGTCATGCTGGCTGAAGCTGATGGGAGTTTGAGTCCAACAATATCTGAGGTATTATGTTGGCCACCCCACCCTGAGCCCATCTAGGTTTCTGTCTCTGGTTAGATCATGGAAACTGCCACCATGAATCCCAAGGCTAAATTGACATACAATCTTGTTCACAGAAATTATTTCTGTGCTGGGAAACAACTTTTATGTGATGAGTTTGCATGTCTGCTTTTTGTATATACAAGCATTAGTAAGCTATAGCAGATCACTGCTTGGCACAACACAGCGTCAACAACTCATAATGCTACTTCTTCCTAGGGAAGCCAAGCTCATGCATTCACTGTTGTGTTGGCCTTTACATGAGTTCATTCCACAAGTAGAATAAATGCAAAAGTTTACTGCAACATATATTGTATACTAGGTATTACTAATAAAAGTTCAAAATGGAGCAAGGGCTTCATTATCTCATTGAGTAGGAAGACAAACATTGACTTTCTTCAGTTGACAGGGAGATAAATTTAACCTAAGATGAAACTAGTATACCTTGTTGTCAAGCCATTAATACAGTCAAACGCTTTGCTACTGATGGCATCTTGATTATTAACAACAGAAGAAAGAAACTGATACGAATGAAATGGTAGCTGCATTTTTCCAAACTAATGAAAAGCAATATATTAACTGGGTCGACTTGTAATCCAAAGTAGTAACGCTCTGAACTCTTGGATTACCTTCAAAAATTAATACTAAATTGTGTGTGCTGCAGATAGAGCTATAATAACAAAGAGATTGTTGCATTTACTTTCGCTGACTCTTCATCCAGCTCCATGCTTGAGATTCAGAGCAGATTGTAAGGTAACAAAGACAAACATACAGTAGCCAGAATAAATATCAAACTTCCCAAATCTTGAGCCTTTTCTCTGAAGGCTTACATCATTCTAAATGGGGAGTTTCTTATAAGTGTTCTTATAACTGCTCTGCAGTTTAACATGTGCATCCCAAATCAGTTGTCCACAGTTTTAAAAATATTTATTTAAAACATTTATATTCAATCTCTCCATCAAATTATCTACAGGATGCTTTAAATGTCATAAGCCGTACGTTTAGCACATGTGGTGGTGCCATTTCTAACTGCTTATCTGTAAACCACAAAATGTGAAAATTCATTCATGTTTAGTTTTAAAGCTTTTAAATTAGATGCATTCCAGAGGGAATAACCCCAGAGGTGTTAGTTCACTGAATTGCTCTTGACTTTTTGTATTTTTGTTTTCCCAGACTCCTGAAGAACTGGATGATTCAGACTTTGAGACAGAAGACTTTGATGTTAGAAGCCGAACAAGCATTCAGACTGAAGATGACCAACTTATTGCAGGCCAAAGTGCAAGAGTAAGGCAAACTGTTCCAAATCTCGCTGAACATATGCAGAAGATTTGATCATACTTTAATCAAGAGGCTAGCATTCCTCTCTGCTTCTGCATTTTAGAAAGAGAAAAAAAATTGTGTTTCAAGGGTTAGAAGTGTATTACCTTTTTATTGTCTACCCCATAACATTGTCTTAACGTCCATCTTTCTCCAACCATCTTCTTCCTTCTTCTCTGCTTTGGGGAAGGAAGTAGACTCAAAACGGAAAGAAAAGGTTGCCAATGGGGCAGTCCATATTGAATCAGAACATGACATATCCAAGTGCCCTGTTCAACTGTCCAGCTCCACCCCCTCATATCACGCCCTCTGCTATCCTCATCCTTAGTTGCTTCTCCCCTCTGATGCATGTACTTTCCTCCTGCCACACTAGTTAATCCCTAACCTTAAGATAATTTTACCCAAAGATCACGAACTCTTCTGGCCCTATCCTTTCAGCTATCCCAGTGAGTTCATAAACCTATCTTCAAACCCATGAGTCTTAGCTGTTTGTCAATCATTATGTAATCTGATAAATGGCATTTCTTATTCCTGTTTTACCTTTCCTTCTGTCCCACATTTTGTAATAGAACCACAGACCTAATATACAAGATCATCAGATAAGAACATCTAATCTGATAACTGCATTAGAATTCCCTTTAATAGCCAAGGATAAGCTTATTTCTTTGTTTATAGGTTATATTTACATCCTGCCTTTCCTGCAAGGTGGAATACTTGCTTCTCTCCCCCCCCACACACACACTTTTTATCCTCATGGCAACCCTGTAGGTTAGCCAAGGCTGTGAAATGGTGACTTAATCAAGGCCACTCCAGTAAGATATTTGGCAGAGAGGGGATTTGAACCTATATCTCCCAAGTCCGAGTCCAATATTTAGCCACTGCACTACACTGACTCTTCACTAATTAGAATGTACCACTTAGGACTATTCTGTTCTGCTGCCAGCATATAAAGTGCTGCCACTTGAGACCATTATATTTGGTCTCAGCTCTCTCCCTCGTCTTTATTACAGCATTTATTTTCTCTTTGTATTATGCCACCTCAACCTTTTCTCTTCAGATTTCACATTCCTTTACTTTTCCTAAGATTGCATGGCTTCCAAACTATTTATTCTGAACTCTTTCCAGTTCCTCTTCAGATTTCTTTTAAATGATGGATACCAAAATTGAATGTAATACTTCAATAATTGGATTAGCTTCTGTGTTGCAACCAAATAGCCCTTCATATGTATATTTTATGCTAAACGTCAAACTTGGCAACTGTCTTCCTTACAAAATTGTAGCAGACCAGAGGTAATTCTCACCAAGCGCCATTGGTAATTTCTAAGTTTTCTGTGTGTACGTGCATGCAGTGTGTTTGCACAGAACACTACCACAATTATTAAAGGAGATGCTTAAATTCAAGTGGCACTTCTCCAAGGAGGACATGCCAGCACACTACTTGAAACTGCAGGTGGGCTTCTTGTTTGTGAATAAACATGCCTTTTCAAGCCAGGCACCCTGGGTTATCCTGTTGTTTCATACAGCCCAACAGTGGTCTAGCTCTGTTATAATTTACTTTCGCTTGGTGAAATAGCCCTACAATTTTGTCTGTAGACAGTGTGTGTTTAAACTTCCAAAATCCAATCCTAGATTAATTTGGAACATCATGATCTGGTAATTACGTAGGAGGATGCATTCTTGCTTCAAAGCTTTGCTTCTGAGCACTCTTGAACAATATTCAAGAGGTTTTTCTTGACAATAAACATAAATTTAATTTCTAGCTATCTACCTGAAGGTAGGTGAACTCTACAGCAGTGATTCTATAATGGTGTGAAGCACCTTGCTGTAAAGGCTATTGTACTCTACAAAGAGAAAAGGAGGGAAAAAGAAAGAAGGCACCCTCAGGATGCTAGCAATTTCCTCTCAGCAGGACTTCAGAAATCAGCCTTTTATCAGTGACTTTCTTTCCCAATAGTCTGTACTACTAATGGTAGATAATTCATATAGGTGCAAGATATGGATCAAGATGGAAATAAATGTTCCTCTCATCCTTTCAGATATAATTTGATTCTGCCCCTATGAATTAGTTGGCTAGTGAAAATAACCTGAAAAGCCACCTTGCCAATGAATGGAATT
Organism: Podarcis siculus; assembly: GCA_034642415.1. NCBI lineage: Eukaryota > Metazoa > Chordata > Lepidosauria > Squamata > Lacertidae > Podarcis > Podarcis siculus. Next base: position 588,223 of record JAXCMG010000083.1, read on the forward strand.
AATTATATGTGGAACCATTCTTCTTTCCAGGCTATCATGGCTCAACTCCCTCAGGAGCAAAAAGCAAAAATCGCTGAACAAGTTGCCAGCTTCCAGGAAGAAAAGAGTAAATTGGATGCTGAAGTGTCCAAATGGGATGATAGTGGTAATGATATCATTGTTCTGGCAAAACAGATGTGCATGATTATGATGGAAATGACAGATTTTACCAGGTAAGGATTCCTTATTGACATGCCATCTAAATAAGCATTTTGGGGGCAACTTTATTTCATATCCTTTGTCCAACAAGGTTCTGTTAGATTTACATTAGTTCCTAAATGCTATTGACTGACCCTACTAGTATTGTCTGTTTTCAGTCTGGCTTTAGCCCTTGCTTTGGTACTGAAACTGCCTTTGTCAGCCTGCAGGGTGGTGATTAGCATAGAGAGAGAGATCTCCCAGCAGCTTTTGTTAACATCAACCATGGGATCCTCTCAGGATCCTGTCCAAGTTACAGTGGTACCTCGCAAGACGAATGCCTCGCAAGACGAAAGAGTTTTCCGTTTTTTGGGTCGCTTCGCAAGACGAATTTCCCTATGGGCTTGCTGCGCAAGACGAAAACGTCTTGCGAGTTTGTTTCCTTTTTCTTAAAGCCGCTAAGTACCGTTAATAGCGAGTTTGTTTCCTTTTTCTTAATTGTGAGTTTGTTTCCTTTTTCTTAAAGCCGCTAAGTACCGTTAATAGCTGTTAATAGCCGTGCTTCTCAAGACGAAAAATCCGCAAGACGAAGAAACTCGCAGAACGAATTAATTTCGTCTTGCGAGGCACCACTGTATATGTGCATAGTACTTTTCTTCTGTGGTTCTGTGCCTAGGTTACCACTTCCAGGAGGTGGTGCTGGGGGATTTCTGCTCAGTTTCATGCCCCCTTGTCTCATAGGGTTCCATCTCATCCCCCATGCCATTTAGCATCTACACAAAGCCACCGAATGAGATCATCCAGGGAGGGCTAAAACGTAGATTATGGAAGTGCTTTATCAGTGCCTGGCAGTGGTAATGGGATGAGAGCCAAAAGGCTGAAGCTCAATCCAGACAAGATTGAAGTTCTGCTGGTGCATGGTTTATCTGCCCAGATCAGTTGTGGTTCACCCTGTCCTTGAGGAGGTTGCACTCCCTCCTAATGAACCAGGTTCATCACTTGAGGGCACTCACCTGTCTTTGTATCTAGAGGTGTGTCATGAGACACTTTTGACCATCTTAGGCTAGAACTCTCTATGGGGGACAGAGAGAGATTGGCTTCAATGATCCAGGTCTGGGTCATTTGTATCACTACTGTGGCTTGTATCCAGTGAAGTGCTGTTAGTGCAAGCATTTCACCTTGTGCACCAGTACTTCCTTTTCCTGTGTGTCTATGCAAATTTGTTTTGGGTTCCCCCCCCCAAAAAAAACCACACACTTCAGAGCAGATAGTTGGGTGCATGGGTAGAGTTAGAAGTTGTTGCCCAAGTTGTTCCTTGGGCAAAAGTCCTTGCACTAACAGGACAATTTCATTTGGAAACAACCCAGTGTGATGTGTGTGGGCCTGCTTTTAAAAACAGTGAGAAGCTTTAGTTGGTACAGAATATAGGTACAATAATACACACTGGAACTGGGTATTCTGAATATAATATGCTTGTACCTTGCCATCTCCCCTGACTCATGTTCCTCATTTCGTGCCCAATTCAAAGAACTGGTTTTGACCTTTAAAATCCTTCTTGGCTTGAAACCTCAGTATCTGGAATATTACCTCTTCCCTACACTTTGAAATCATTATCCATGGCCCCTTCTCTAAGTGTCCTCTACAACTGGGGAATGCCATGAGGTTTTGAGAGGGCCTTTCCGTTATTTGTCCTTTCAGTAGCAGCTGGATACCTTTTTATTGTCCCTGGCCTTTTAAACTATAATGCGGGTTTGATACTGCCTTAGCTGTGTGGATTTTTTCCCCTCTGTCCTCTTTAGAATTTTAGTGCTGCAAAGTCTCTACTCTGTTTTAATGTAGTCTTTCTGGTTTTCATTGGCTATGTTTCATTTTATTCTCTTTGATTCTGGCAAGCTATCCAGAGATCTTCTGCTGTAGGGTGCCATATAAATTGTAGAAATAAATAATAAATGTCTGAATAACTAAGCTCTCTCCAGCACATGCATCGCTGAACATAATTTCAACATTATTTTGGAAATCTCACGTTTTGTGAAGATTAAAATATAACTTCCTACATTGATTATCTGTGATGCATACATGGAGATTCCAGGAAACGGCATAGAAATTATGTTCAATTAGTGATCTGTATTCTGAAAAACTGGGCCAAAATGATATTTATTTTAAAATAGAGTACAATAAATAAGGTTTCATAGTACTTAAATATTAAGCAGAGAAGGGTGTTTTGTTTTGTTTTGCATATTGCAATAATGTAATGATCTGACAATTGAAATTAGTTGACTTTTGGTTTATTTTTATTATAGGTTAATGACTGTGTTCCAAAGAGTATAGGAGTGTCCAAGAGATTGGGCCTGCCTTGTTTGTTTTTGTTTGTTTGCAGAGATTTAGATAGGTTTGTATATATGCGCATACATACATATGATCCCACCAACCTGTAAAAGATCCTCTTTTTGTGAAAGTGGTGGGGTCTGTGTTCAAGAAATGCAAACGCAGTCTCCTCAGATACTCAGAACTACCTGCACAATTCTTTGGTTCCTTCCAATATGTAGCATGATACAGAACTATGTGAAGAACCTGGTTCACAAGTTTTACCTTTTTATATCTGAAACATACTGTACATTAATAACATGAAGCAATCTTTTACAGTGTGCTTCAGTGCCACATTAGTGCAGCCTAGTTGTAGTCATTCCTGTACAGCTGGAGAGAATTGAGAAACAAAGATGTCCTTGATTTGTGTTCCTGATTCTAATGGACAAATGCTGTGCTCTCTTTTTTTGCAGAGGGAAAGGGCCACTGAAAAATACATCTGATGTGATTAGTGCAGCAAAGAAAATTGCAGAAGCTGGGTCAAGAATGGACAAGTTAGGACGGACAATTGCTGATCATGTGAGTTGGAACTGATTTTTCACAAGCTTTTAGATTAATTTAAACAGGGGTTTTAGGTTCACAGGTACAAGAGTCCTGGAGCTAGCAGCTTGTTTTATGGTGTATTCTGACTCAAATTATTGATTCTTTGTTCTCCTCCACTTCAGCTTTTTTATTTGTAGCTAGTTTGACCTGAGTTTTGGGGAAGCTTGGTGTTCGCTTCAAAAATTGTCAGTGAGTGTAGAGTTCCCCAAAGAAAGCTGTTACTTTCCACTGCTGGTTTTTGTTTTGTTTCTGCATACATTGCTCTGCAACTACTCAATCATTGTGGATGCTTGGATACTTACCAAAAAAAAACCAACCTTGAAAGAACTGCCTCACTGTGTGTTCCCAGCATTAGTAAATGCAGGTTAAGTTGTCATCTTTCAACTTTGTTTTTGAATAATTACTCTCTGAACACTTGCTTTATACCTCCAGTTGTATAATTTCATATTTGAGACACACGTTCATTGTGAAGTTCTGCAAATTGCTCTGGCTTGGCACGGTCTGACCTTATGGAAGATGAGCCTGAAGGCAAGCAGTCACACAGCGCTTAACCATATGCGCTTCTAGAATGCAGTGGAATTACTACATTGGCCTTGTCTTGCAGGCCACCAGCAGAGATGTCAGTATTTTGGAACTTGCATCTGTCTCAAACTGTAGGATTGAAAGCAATAATAGCTTTTTCCATTTGCAGTTACAAAGTACTTTTTCTCACCATTTAGATGAATTTTCACGCATTGTGAGAACTTCATTCATTCAGTATTCCATCCCATTGTTACCTTAATTCATTCTGCCTTTTTTTTTTAAATTCACTTCACAGTGTGTATATTTTGGAATTCTCAAAAGTGAAGACATATTTTGCAGCCAGATTAGTTAAAGCAGGAAAATCTGACCTCCTGTGCAAACTAGCACAATTTTAAGCATTTTAATGCCTTTCAGGTGCAAGTTCAGGATGTTGCCATTATAGATTGAAAGGCAATGAATAGCTCGTGCAATTGCTCTCAACAAGCAATTATTCAAAGTATCTACTTTTGCAAATGAAGTGAACAATATACGTAATAATGAAACATTTAATTCTCAGCCGTTCACTTTCTATTTTCCACTATGCAGTGTAGAAAGCCTAAATGTGTATTCACTAAATAGATACACTATTTATTTAAAATTAGAAGCAAAAATCTTTTGTTACATATTAGGCTGTGGGATCCTTGGGTGACATTTATACTGTGTGGGAAAATTATTGGTGCTTGGTGTCATGGGCTGAGGCTGGAAACCTGAGTTCAATTCCTGCTCAGCCATGAAGCTCACAGGATAAATTCTTTGCAGACTTGTGATAAAATGAGAGTAACTATAAACTGCTTCGAAAGTTTTTCTACCATTAAACCATGTATGCTCTCACCTTAAGTTTTTTGTTTTGAAACAAAAGCAGAATACATTTCAAAAGAGAGAAGCCTCAATTAGGACATACTATGAAATCCATATACCTGTATTATTACTGTTTATAGGTCAATCAGCGTATATAGACAGGCATTTTGCCAAACCTTTTTTACAAGGTGATGACTGACCTGGTGGCCGTTGATATTATCAGTCTTTGTGCAAGAGGTATTCTACAACATCAGCTTTTTGCCTAACTTAGATATTTAGGGTAGCCTGTATGTTCATTGGGGGACTGAAAACGCTATTGATATGTGATACACTGATCAATTTTAATGTCTCAGAACTAAATACCAATTTTATTTCTGTCCTCAGTGCCCAGATTCTGCTTGCAAACAGGATTTGCTAGCCTATCTGCAACGTATTGCTTTATACTGCCACCAGCTAAACATCTGCAGCAAAGTGAAGGCAGAAGTTCAAAACCTGGGAGGAGAACTCGTTGTGTCTGGGGTATGTAAATTTCTGAACACTTCGGTTTTGGCTTCCTTCTACATCAACAGTTGTACAAACTTCGTTTATGTTAATTTTTTAGGATTCTGAACAAACTTTGTGGGTCTTCATTTTGTTTCTGATCTCTGAATATATAAATCTCCTTTTGGAAAGATTCCTGGAGCATCTTAGTTTTGCTCAAAAACTCATTACAATTGTTTCTGATTATCCTTATGTACTTAGGTATTTCTGGTAAGTCAGAGGCCATGCTAGAGTGCAATTTTTCACAGTTGTGCTATGCCTTTTCATTCAGAGAGCAAATTTACTTTTATTCCTGTTTTATACAGGATACATCTAAACTTTGTTCTGCAGCTGTCCAGAGCTGAGACCATTCCACAGCTGCATTCTGAATAATGGTTTATTTTCTGAAAGCATCTTAGAATCTAGATCAAATCCTTTTACTTCTCTCCAAACTACCAATTCCAAGTCATTCTTTTCTGCTATCATGTCTGCTTGTTTCTCATCACTTTTTACATCAAACTGCTTGTCTTTAAACCTCTCCACAAACCTATCCCATTCTATTGTTTATACTTGTGCCTTGTGCTCCTCCCAGTCTACCAGTCAGCCGCTTGGGACTTCTGCTTTCAGGCTCCCCCACTTATTTCTTTTGCTGCCCCTGGAACTTCCTAGCAGAATAACCAAGCAATGCTCGCTCTCTTCCCCTTGGAAACCTGTAGTTTTAACCCTTTGGTCCTCAGCCTAGCTGTGTGCACATCATTTTCATCCCATCTTACCTTCCCTTTTTATCTCATTGCCACCATTGGAAACTTCTTCAGGCAGTAGTGACAGTCTTTTTCTCCTCTCCTCACCTCGCCATAGGTTTATATTATGCCAGGGGTCAGCAAACTTTTTCAGCCAGGGGGCGGTCCACCGTCCCTCAGACCATGTGGTGGGACAGACTATATTTTGAAGGGGGGAAATGAACGAATTCCTGTGCCCCACAAATAACCCAGAGATGCATTTTAAGCAAAAGGACACATTCTACTGATGTAAAAACATGCTGATTCCTGGACCGTCCATGGGCCGGATTGAGAAGGCGATTGGGCTGCATCTGGCCCCTGGGCCTTAGGTTGCCTACCCCTGTATTATGCTGTAAAGCACTTTGTATATTGATGGTGCTAAATCACTATCAGCATTTCCTCACACTTTTGCTATATGCACTGTAGTCTCTTCCACTTCCCCCTTCACTCTGAAAAACTGGAGCAGTTTTGTAGCACTAAAAAAAATTTCATTGGGCGGGTGCGTTTGTGGTTGTGTGAATGCACTGAAGTACAAATGTTTGTACCCAAATGTAAGACTGCATGCTCCCCTACAGCAGTGTAGTTCCCCTGTCCAGTGCTATGCTGACATCTTCAAGGGTTTACATTTAAGGAGTAAGTTTTTCCAGCACAAGAATGCTATCCCACTGTATCAAGGCTCCCCATTTATCCATAAAAAAATTATGCATTAAAACAGTGATTGTGATAGAGACACCTTAGTGGTGGTCGGAACATGGTTCTTATTGCTCCACAAAACTAGTCCATCCTCAACTTCTTTTTTCTGATCATCAAAAGGCTTGTTCTTAGCTACACGTTGTGTTTAGACAATTACTTTCGCAGAAGGGAATTCACACTATAAGATACGGGAGAAATGAAAGGTTCAGATCCTAAATCTTGCAAGTGGCTGCTTGAAAGAAGAAGAAAACAAGCGAATTCCGCCTTTGAGAATAATGGCAAACTAAAGCAGAAACATATAGTAGTGTTGGCAGCAGCACCTTCACGCAGAGTACATTTGGTGTAGCAATAGGCTCCTAGCAGATCTGTCACAACCAGGGGAATAGTGGATGAGCACTGCAGAAAACACAACATGTATTGCTGTGGTATTCTGCATGTGAGGGCACTCTTTGGCAAGGCTCCTGGCATGGGAGAAAGACATAGCTGTTACCCCGACAGCCGGCTAACATGTTCCCTGGGGTTTTACTGAAACTATAAAATGCCTGTGTGACTTACATGGTCTTCTGCCATAAATAATTGTCTGTCTCCAAGCTAGACTCGGTAGAATGTAGTTTAATACACACTGAAAAAGAAAAGTGCATACACCGTGTAGGTATCCCTTTCCTCATCAGCCAGTTGAACAATGACCTAGTTTGTTACAGCACTTGCCTTCCCATTAAGTGTTTGTTTGTGATGTATAAATACAACATTTTGGAATCTGGGAAATAAAAAATAAAAGTTAAAATCGGCAAAAAGAGTCAGGAATCCCATATCACTTGTTTACGCAGTTCTTGGTCCGAAGGGTTTTGTTAAATGCAGGGCACACAAGAATGGTTATTCTCCACTGATATGCAGAATCTGAGAAATGGCTGCAATGGATCCTAACCCAGATTCTCTTTGTAAATGTCTACATTATCTGTGCTGCTGTAGAAATCATAAAAATGAAAAGGCAGTCTTGATCTGTTAATTAAGAGGCCTAAATCAGTTAAAGGTCCCTCAGAATATGCCAAGCAGTTAATCTTTTTGCAGCTTCCCTCATGGAGTCTTTAAATTCTGAATTCAAACAATCTGTGCCACCCTACCTGTTGCCACCTTCTGTCAATCTGCATGTCCTTTTTGACAGTGCAGTGATGTGATCCTTCACCGATGTTAATATGATACATTTCAATGCAAGCAGATAGTGGTCACTATGCAGCGCTGATCAGCTATTGACACAAAGTGATGGGACAGAACAGAATGCTGGCAGAAATTGTGCAGTGCAATTGTGTGCTTACGATTCCATATTTTACCAGTTTGTTAAAATATGTTGACTTAGTAGAGTAGAAATGACAATCCAAATTGACACATGCAAGAGCTGGCTTATCCTTCATTGGTGTGGTTTCATATTTCAAAAATTCTCCACAGGTTGTTGTTTTTTCCTTCACCTTGTCTTAGTTAAATTTTCCTTACTGTCCATCTCATTCTGCATGTTCCTCATGATTAGCAATAGGCCATGGAGCCCTCCAATTGAAAGCCCTGTCTCAAAATACATAGACAGCTGCTAGCAGCAGCGGAATAACCTTCACAGTCTAGACCAGTGGTTTTCAACCAGTGGGCCGTGGCACCCTAGGGTGCCTTGAATGATGGTTAGGGGTGCCGCGGGCAACACTGGCCTCTGTCCCTCTTTCCTTCCCTCCCTTCTCTGATGCTCTCTTATGTCTCTGCCCCCCAACGGCTTGCACAGCTGTTGGTTGTAGCAGCCCTGGCTACAAGCTCACTAGGAGAATGGTGCCTCTGGGGCTGGTCAGGGGGTGCTGGTTGCCAGGAGCTGAGGCAGCCTCAAGAGTAAGCAGGCCAGGGAGTTCAGCCAGCCAGTCCACCAGCCCTTGCTGTTGGGAATGGACAGGCAAGTACTAGTGTGAGGAAGCAGCTCTCTTTGGGGTAGGGGGCAGCAGCAGCGAGACCAGGGGTGGCAGCGGTTGCCTGGAGGACTCCCAAGGAGAGGAGGCAGAGGAAACACTCCCCAAGGGAGGGTGTTTGAAAAAGAGTGGGAGGCTGCCAGCTCTGCAGGCAAGGGGTGACATAACTGGACTCCTGAGCCCCACAGGGATGCAGCAGAAAGAATGGTCAAGGGAGCCGTGGACTCAAAAAGTTGAAAACCTCTAGTCTAGACCATATAGTATAAGCAGAGACAGAACAGAGAAGAAGCCCCGTGGAACAATAGCTCCAGGTTCACTGATATGTCAACAAATCAATTTCCAGAGAGGTGGAGTGGAACGAGATCTTGCCCTCCCCTGTTGCTGCTAAAAATTTTGATTTATAGCCGATGGGCTCAGAGCAGGTAGCAGTTACCACATGAGACAAGTTTTCAGGTGACCTGTTAACATGAGCATCATTTATACTGAGCCAGCCACACCCTGCTGCTCTTCTCACATAGCCACCATTGTAGAGAAATGCTTCTAGTCTACAGAAGCTTACGTCCTGACAAATGTGGTTTTTTTTTGAAATGCCAGCGACTATTTTTGCTGCAACAGGCCAAAACACTGCTATACATTTGGAAATCCCTTCCTAACTGCTTTTTCTCTTAAGTAATTGCTCAACTGAGGGCTTATTTAAATAAGCTCATTTAACTAAATTTTCTCCAATCACCTTTTGACTATTAAGTACTGTACTTTTGCCCAACGGTCCTGTTAAAAGAAACACTCCAGGTTTTTTTAGTGAAGCACTGGAGACTCCTTGGATAGTCCAAGATTATGTCTGCAGCGCTAAGGCATGTATCTATTAGGTCCAGCCGTGACCAACTCTGGGGTTGCGGTCCTCATCTCGCTTTATTGGCCGAGGGAGCCGGCGTACAGCTTCCGGGTCATGTGGCCAGCATGACTAAGCCGCTTCTGGCAAACCAGAGCAGCGCACGGAAACACTGCTTACCTTCCCGCCGGGGCGGTACCTATTTATCTACTTGCACTTTGACGTGCTTTCAAACTGCTAGGTTGGCAGGAGCAGGGACTGAGCAAGGGGAGCTCACCCCGTCGCAGGGATTCGAACCACCGACCTTCTGATCGGCAAGTCCTAGGCTCTCTGGTTTAACCCACAGCACCACCCGCGTCCCCGCTTTCCTTCTTTATTCTCCTCCAATTCTTCTAAAGCAAGCGCCATGCTCAGTTTCAACAGGAAACCTCTATGGTAAAGGAATCTAACGTATGTAAAGAGACAATATCAATGGTTATTCGAAGCATCTTCCGTTCTGCCTTTCCTAAAATGCTGCACAGTGAGCACTATCTGAAACTAAAGGGACTTTCTTCCTGACCTGCTTTTAGGTGGACAGTGCCATGTCGCTGATTCAAGCTGCCAAGAACCTGATGAATGCTGTGGTGCAAACAGTGAAGGCCTCCTACGTGGCATCCACAAAATACCAGAAGTCTCAAGGGATGGCTTCTCTGAACCTGCCAGCCGTGTCCTGGAAAATGAAAGCCCCAGAGAAGAAACCACTCGTCAAGCGAGAGAAACAGGACGAAACGCAGACCAAAATCAAGCGCGCCTCCCAGAAAAAGCATGTCAACCCAGTGCAAGCGCTCAGTGAATTCAAGGCAATGGAGAGCATTTAAACAGAGGGAGTAGTATTTCTGGATTGCATTCCTACTATCAGATTTCCCCTCCCCCAAAATATTCTATGGATTATGTTAGAATTCATTTACACAATATTTTTTGATAAAATCACTTAGGCTAAAAGGAGGTAAGCAAGATATATGAAGCATGAAAATACATCTTTAAATCTGAGAACATGGTTAATTTTAGTATGAAAATGCTGTTTAGAATTCTGTAGCATTTCCCCTCCTAGCTGTTTAAAATAATAAATCCTGCTTTTAAATCTATTCTATAACCAAAGTTGAATTTACTGTAACATTAATCCTTCACATAGCTGGATCATGTAATTCCTTTAGAAGAAATGTGAGCCTTCTCAACTTGGAAGTAGAATGGAACCTGTACTTTTATCAAAATTATTATTATGCTTTGGGTGGATAGAGAGTATAAGTTTGGTATGTTGAAATAATTGATAAAATGGAAAACGCTAGTTGCTGCTTAAAACACTAAGACAACCGTAGAAAATGATTTTGAAAAAGTAATATACTATAGCATTCTTTTCTAATTTAAGCAGGTTTTGACTCCTTTATATGAAACGGAACACTTTGATTCATTTGTTCTGAATTGTTGGGTTGAAGGTTACCTTTCAGCGTGTTTATCTTGTGAAGACTTCCATCGGAGCCCATAGGGGAGCTAAAGTTACTTAGTGTGTAATGCAAAGTGCATCACAAGGAAAACTTTTAATACTTTTTCTTAAGATGGTGGGAATGTTAAGCCTTACTTACACATAACTGATGTACTTTGCTGGAAGGGACTCTAATAAGTGGCTTGTTCCAGCCACTGTTGTAAATGTTGCATGTTTCCCTCGGCATTCAAATGCAAATCTATCATTGTGTTCTTCTCATAATTGCTATGCATCCTGCCCTGGGCTTTTTAAAAACCTAGCAAATAGCATTGCATTCAGACTGCGATTCAGGCATTGTTTGTCATACTGGGAGCCTCATGGTATAATTTTGCTCTTTAAAATTTTTATGGATTTCTGTTTTTATACCTTTTCCAATAAAGTCCAGTATAAAAACCAGTTGTAAGGGTCAGAGCTTTCTTTGCAGTTCATAAAACACTCCTAATTCCGTAATGAAGTGGCTGGGCTATGCAGCTAATTAGTGGCAATTTAAAGGGCTAGTCATTGGTGACTAACACATGAATCACTTGTTCACTTTAGTTAAAATGTACATAATGGAGGGTCTGCTATAGTTTCATTGCACCATGGGCAAAATTAGTATGCTCTTATGGTGACTCATACCGGGGGGGGGGAGGTACTCAAGAGTTAAATCAGCTGAATTTTTGGCATGTTATTGAAGCACTTGTTCCAAAGATTATCTGCTTGTGCTTTTGTTTGACTCTTTGCAACTACTCAGTTCACACACCCCAGTTTAAACATAGTTGAGGGTTTACCATGAATGCACAGGTGGCTCTCACTTTACTCCAACCCTAGTGCTAGTGGAAGCAGCAACCGCAACTCTGACTTCACAGTAAATGCCTTAACCTATGGCTTACTCTGAGATGCAGATGCCACTGATAAGTCCTAAAACCAAACATACACAATTAAGATATATAGTAAATAAGAGAAACCTTAATACCAAATGTGTCCCAGTAGCTGTAATGCCACCATAGTTAGATAGGAAGATATTGAGATAGCAAGAAGTTACAAGGCCACAGTGTTTATTAGAGGATTCTGATGCAAAACCAATGAAGCAAAATTGCATGATCACGTGAAAAGAACAGGCTGGGTGTCAGAGAGAGCCTTCTAGTCACCCAGAGAGGTTAAAATGAAGGCAAGATATATTTTAGTGTGTCATCCTCTCCAGGCTGATAGGGCACCAGAATCTTCTTAAAGGTAAAGGTAAAGGTACCCCTGCCCGTACGGGCCAGTCGTGTCCGACTCGGGGGTTGCGTGCTCATCTCGCTCTATAGGCCGTGAGCCGGCGCCGTCCGAAGACACTTCCAGGTCACGTGGCCAGCGTGACGAAGCTGCTCTGGCGAGCCAGCACCAGCGCAGCACGTGGAAATGCCCTTTACCTTCCCGCTATAAAGCGGTACCTATTTATCTACTTGCACTTAAGAGTGCTTTCAAACTGCTAGGTGGGCAGGAGCTGGGACCGAACGACGGGAGCTCACCCCGCCGCGGGGATTCGAACTGCTGACCATACGATCAGCAAGTCCTAGGCACTGAGGTTTTACCCACAGCGCCACCCGCGTCCCTCTAAGAAGAATCTTCTTAGAGGCTGGTAATTAGTTTTCCCAATGATTGGGGAAGGTCACTATATGATGAGACATTAGGATTGAATGGAGCCCATTAAAGTTACAAGTTTGAAATAGGACTCTGTTTACAACTTATTCCAGATTAATGTAAAATGTGGTTTTGAAATGAAGTGTTATTGTTTGTACAGAGGTACATCTATAAGGGGAAGTATCTCAGGTCAGCAGTAACCACAACAAACAAAGAGCAGGGTTGAAATAATCCAGAAACAGTGGGATAGAAACTATATATACCACCAATAATATTGCAACAAAAATACTGCACTTGTATGCTGTCCAGAAAGACACAGGAAAGTAAACTCGTAGCAGATAAACCTTTTCATATGGATTGTGTTGTTTAAAATTCCTACATTACATCCATAACACTGCTTTTTAATAGTATCTCCAAGATATGTCTTGCTCTGCTTTTATTTTTGGTCATATTTTCTTGGAGGTGAATTCCTTTCATAATTCTTCTCCTGGAAGTGTTGCCTACCTTACCCTCCTAGAGGTAACTTTCCTAGCTTTCATGTGCTCTCACTGTAACCTTCCTGTGAATTTATTCCTCATTTATCACAACTGCCACATGATCTGTCCAGCTCACAAAGCTTGACTGTGCTATAAACAAAGCACACCTTTTCTCCTTATTCTCTGGTTTGGAATATAAAATTATGTTCTGTGCATAAGCAGTCTGGGGGTTTTCAGCTGACCTTCATAATTTGACATTTTTCTAGACACTAACTACAGCTAAGCTGTATTGAACAAAATACCCCAAAGGCTAACAATGAAGGTCAGAGCTTACCAAAACTTGGCCAAACAAGTTCTGGTATTGCACAGCTTCCTTGCCCTGTTCAGGAGCTTTGAACAGTGTCTTATGTCAATAACTTGGACTGCAGTGGACCAAGTAGGTGAGTTTGTAAAATCTTTATTAAACAAAACCAGCTTTTAACAAGAAAGGTACCCCAAGCCCTGTGGAGCTTGTTAGGAAACCGTAAGACTAGCTTGTTAGGAAACCTTAAGACCATGGAACAAAAGATGCTGGAGGGTACCAAATAAACCAGATATATACCGTATTTTTCCATAAGACGCACTTTTTTCCTCCTAAAAAGTAAGGGGAAATGTCTGTGCATCTTATGGAGCGAATGCGTGGTCCCTGGAGCTGAATTGCCCAGGGGCGAAAAGCAGATCGTACTTTTTTTTTAAGAAAGTGGGAAGGAGGTGTGGAAACGAAGCCAATGAGCAGCTGATCGGCAAGTGATCGGGAGGGAGATAAGGCTGCGGGTAAAGGAGGCTGCCTGGGGAGGGGGGTAGGTAAAGACAGCGAAGTTGCAAGGAGAGGAGACAGGAATACTAAAACAAGCAATGAGGAAAGAAATTAGAAGAAAAGGAGGAGCAAAAAACTGTTCCAGCTAAGGAAAAGACGCTAAGGCAAACGAGGGAAGGGGGTGTTGAAACGAAGCCGCTGAGCAGCTGATCGGCAAGCAATCAGGAGGGAGTTAAGGGACGCTAGCGATAAAGGAGGCTGCCTGGGAGGGGGGAGATAAAAGCATATGGATCCTCAGGATTTTTGCATTGGGTCACCCCAAATTCACCATCAGATCACATAGCGTGTCCATGGCCATAGCCTGCACCCAAAAAATCACGCACCCACTGTTTCATGGGGCGCAGAAACGTGGTTACAAAGCACGGATCCACATGGATTCTCAGGATTTTTGCACTCGGCTACCCCAAACTCACCATCAAATCACATGTCTGTGGCCATAGCATGAACCACAAAAATCATACATCCACTGTTTCGTTCAGAATTTTTTTTCTTGTTTTCCTCTTCTAAAAATGGTGCGTCTTATGGAGCCAAAAATATGGTAGTATTCAGGTAAGCCTGCCTATCTTCAGTTTCTCCTTCTGCAGCTTCAGACGTCTTAGATTTTCTGTAATCTGCCTCTCATCCAGGACGGGATACAGTTCATAAGTCTACACCTAGAAATCTCTCCAGGAAAACTTTCTGAAGCCATGAATACCACTTCTCAAAGAAAAAGATATTCTCTCTGGAGTTGGATAAGCATTCACCTTTAGCTTCTCTACCTGTTCAATGCATATATGAAGACAGATGACAAGTTTTGGTGGTGCCAAAAGCATGGAGCCATCCAAATCAGTTTTGATCCCACTCCAGCTGCCCTTGACAGATGAGACAGCAAAGCCCTTTGCGTGAGCAGTGGAATTGTAAAGAGAGAGAATTTATATCTTGTTTTTCCCATGCAGCACAAATCCTGCCATTTCAGTGCCTAATGACAAGGGGAGGGGAGCTTGTCCCTTTTAGAGGTCAGTTTTTATACTTTATGGGGAGGGGGTGTTCCTTAAGAGCAACCATTCAAAGAAGTTACATAAAAACCTAAGAACTGTAAGTGAGAAGCCGAAAACTTAGTACTTGGTTGGTTGGTTCATTGCATTATCAAAATGTCCTTGAAGCATCCACATCTAATAAATAGATAAAAAGTAAATAAAACAGCACACCATCAAATACATCATCCTGGGGCAAGCGACTTGTTCTGTCCACAATATGCAACATTTGCATTTATTAAGCATGTATGCCCATCGTTGCAACTTGTCTTCAACTGCTTTGAAATTTGCACGTGCCAAATCAGGATTTGGGTCTTAAATGAACCCAATTCACCATATTTCAATTAATCTCAAATGTTGCCAAATTTATGCTTATGGGGGCTGATCTAGCGTGTTCCTCTGCTACTTTCTGCAAAGCCAGTTTACCCTTCCTCTTGAAACGCATGTCTAAACCACTCCATTCTTCAAGCCAGCCGGAGAGTGTGAGCTAGCTGTGGATGATGTGCCTTCAGGGGCTTCAGAGTCAACGATGTAGTAAAAATCGGGAGGCAACAAGAGGGGAGGAAAGCGCAGCCACCGTTTTGCAAAGGCGTGCAAGACAGCTAGAACTACCCAGGCTTGCAAGGGGGAAAAGGGAAAGGGGGACAAAGAGCGCAGCACGTTTCACAGCCACAGGACCCTGGATGAAATGCAGTTATGCAGCTGCATAAATGGCCATGCAATTTCCCTCCTGGCAATACAGTACATCAGTGTTCAGAATGTACTTTTTATTTCTAAGTGTTCCACGTGAAGAAAAGTGAGAGCTAGGAAAAGAACATAGGCACAAGAATGTAATGTTAGAGATTAGGAAGATTAGCAATACCCAATACTTCAGTTTTCTGCTTTCCCCACCCTAGTCTACCCCACGCACACAAAAATCGTGGAGTGCTCCATTCCTTTCCTCTTCTACAAAAAATTAGTAGCAGCACATGTGTTTCTAGATTTGCTTTCTTCCCTAGGGTTTGTGGCAAACTGAGTCATGAAATCATGGGTGTCTGCATTCACCTACATCTGGTAGCCAATAAGGGTGTAGGATCCTGAGATCCAGACCAATGAATAGATTCTTTGTATGCATCAACCATCCAGATTAGGATCACATTTTTTCCACTTTCCCCTGATAGGGACGCGGGTGGCACTGTGGTCTAAACTGCTGAGCCTCTTGGGCTTGCCAATCAGAAGGTTGGTGGTTCGAATCCCCACGATGGGGTGACCTCCCATTGCTCTGTCCCAGCTCCTGCCAATCTAGCAGTTCAAAAGCACACTGGTACTGCTGCGACAGGAAGGTAAACAGCATTTCCGTACACTCTGGCTTCCATCACGGTGTTCCGTTGCGCCAATACAGTGGTACCTCTGGTTAAGAACTTAATTCATTCTGGAGGTCCATTCTTAACCTGAAACTGTTCTTAAACCTGAGATACCACTTTAGCTAATGGGTCTGGCACTTGGCTGGCTAGAGCAAACTAAATTAGTTGGACTGATGGTATGACTTTGTATAAGACAGCCTTTTCTGTTCTCTACATCAGAAGCTCCTTGTAGAATCCAAATAACTATGTACTAAAGTAGATAGAATGAGGGAACAAAGTTGATATCCATCCCAAAGCAGCTCGTAAGACAAATGTCATATATAAAGCACAAACACAACAGTAATGTTGTTAAAATGTCACATTCAATCCAGATACTAAAACGGAACAAAAACAGCAACAGCAGAGTCAGCAAAGAAAAAATAAGTTACAGCCAGCCGGGAAAAAAAGGTGGTGTTTTGACACAAATAGTAACTGTATTCTGTAAGTTAAAAAGGTAAAGGGACCCCTGACCATTAGGTCCAGTCGTGGCCGACTCTGGGGTTATGGCGCTCATCTCTCTACCGGCCGAGGGAGCCGGCGTACAGCTTCCAGGTCATGTGGCCAGCATGACTAAGCCGCTTCTGGCGAACCAGAGCAGCGCACGGAAACGCCGTTTACCTTCCCACTGGGGCGGTACCTATTTATCTACTTGCACTTTGACGTGCATTCCAACTGCTAGGTTGGCAGGAGCAGGGACCGAGCAACAGGAGCTCACCCCGTCATGGGGATTCGAACCGCTGACCTTCTGATCGGCAAGTCCTAGGCTCTGTGGTTTAACCCACAGCACCACCCGCATCCTATTCTGTAAGGTAGCTGTTCCTAAATTCCTGGGATCGGACCGCACTTCCCTCAAGTGAATTTAGGAACTGTGGGTCATTCAATTGTTCAGAGGCTGGAGAAAATAAAAGAACTTGGAAATGATTGACAGGCATGGAGCACAGCTCTGGAAGTGGAGTATCCTATTTACTGCTCTTGGGGTGTTCTTTCATTTCTTCAGAGTGCCTTCCAGTTCAGCGGCAAAGCCAAGTCTGCCCACACTGAAGCCGCCCCTCTTGCCATATTTCCCCGAATTGTCAGCTAGCTAGAATTGATACGTTTTTAAGAGGGAAAAGCACATCCCTCTTGTGGAATGTAGAGTTCCCGTCAGACCCCCATCTGTTCTTGTCAGCTACCCCTAGATGAATTAAGGCTGCCTTCCTCTCTCTAAGCTCATCTGTTGTATATTCCCTTCTAACTTTGGTTTATGCATCTCTCCCCCCCCAATTCCCATAACCCTTTGCCTGATGGCGCTACCCTCGCAGCTGCTAAATGGATTTAACATAATGGGCTCCGTTGTGCTGTCCTCTTGTTCTAGTATGGCTTGTCAATGAGCTGATTTACTTACTCTTACTTGGAATATGAATTTTTATGATCCCACGAAGGGCTGTATTTCATGAATGGGATTTCAGCGTTCCAGTAAAATACTAATGGGCATGAAATTAGTGTGGCATGACCTGTTGGCTGCTTGCTTGTATCTTTGATAGTTGCAATCCTAAAGATACATGCCAGAGCGTAAGTCCCACATCAGTCAGTGCGACTCATTTCCAGGTAAACACTGTGATAAAATGGCCGGTGTGCTTCAGGTTTGACATTGCATGTGGGCAGCCCAGGGGCCACACGTGGCCCTCGATCTATCCATGCAACCCGTGAAGCCCTGCTGAACTCAGTCCAGTTGTTCCTTCACCAGCTAAGGAGTAAACCCAACACAAATCGCTAGTAGAGTTTCTAAGATGGTTTGATGGCACCTTTTATCCCTCCTTCTGGCAACCCCTGCAGCCCAGCTGTTGCCAAATCTAGTGCCTTGGCCTATATCATTCCTGAATGCTTACCTGACTCCAGGGTGAAATCTAGACACACGTAAAAAAAAAAAGGCTATGAAAATACTTTTCCAAAAAAAGTTTTGAAAAATATATTGAAATTGCCATAAGCTCACCATCACCATCTAGTGGCAAATTTGTATAATGCACTTAAAACAAACTTAAAGCCTTATATTTGCAGCTGTATAGCTGAGTCCCAGGACGCAGGTGGCGCTGTGGGTTAAACCACAGAGCCTAGGGCTTGCCGATCAGAAGGTCAGCGGTTCAAATCCCCGCAATGGGGGTGAGCTCCCGTTGCTCAGTCCCTGCTCCTGCCAACCTAGCAGTTCGAAAGCATGTCAAAGTGAAAGTAGATAAATAGGTACCACTCCAGCGGGAAGGTAAACGACATTTCTGTTCGCTGCTCTGGTTCGCCAGAAGCGGCTTAGTCATGCTGGTCACATGACCCGGAATCTGTACGCTGGCTCCCTCAGCCAATAAAGCGAGATGAGCGCCGCAACCCCAGAGTCAGCCACGACTGGACCTAATGGTCAGGGGTCCCTTTACCTTTACCTAGCTGAGTCCCAGGTGTCAGCAGTTGCTGACCCCCATCTTGAATCTTGTAGGAAAAGAATCTGCTTGAATACTTACAGTAGAAAATACCGTATTTTTCGCCCTATAGGGCGCACTGGCCCATAGGGCGCACCTCGTTTTTTTGGGGGGGAAATGAATAAAAAAAAATTATTCCCCCCCCAGCCGCAGGGCTGGGGCGGGGGAAGCCCGAGCCTCCCCCAACCCCAGCCCCCAGAACAGGCTGCTATCCACAAGCCTTGCGAGCCCGCGGGAACTCCCACCGGGCTTGCAAGGTTTGTGGATAGCTTCCTGAAGCCTGGAGAGCGAGAGGGGTCGGTGCGCACCGACGCCTCTCGCTTTCCAGGCTTCAGCGAAAGCCTACATTCGCCCCATAGGACGCACACACATTTCCCCTTCATTTTTGGAGGGAGGAAGTGCGTCCTATAGGGCGAAAAATACGGTAGGTGAAGTTTACAGAGCAGGGAAAGAGCTGCTGCTGAAGAAATTTCAGGGGCAGGGGCAAGCCAGCAGGTGACGCAGAGACACACAGGGCTGGTGGCAATTGGCTAGGCATCCCAAACCAGTTAACACATCTTTATCACAGTTTTAAAAAGAGATAAATAATATTTTTGGTTCTCTCTGTTTATAATCTGGAGATAGTATACTCACAACAGTAGGCTCCGAGTTAAGAGTTAGGCGACACCTCAGTCATAAATGAAGTTGGAAAGATGTCTACAAAGAAGCTACTTCCTCTTATCAGAATTAAATCTGGGCAATGTAAAAGGCTGAGGGTGAAAGAGGAGAGCACAAAATATGGTCTGAAGCTCAACATCAAAAAAACGAAAATCATGGCCACTGGTCCCATCACCTCCTGGCAAATAGAAGGGGAAGAAATGGAGGCAGTGAGAGATTTTACTTTCTTGGGCTCTATGATCACTGCAGATGGTGACAGCAGTCACGAAATTAAAAGACGCCTGCTTCTTGGGAGAAAAGCAATGACAAACCTAGACAGCATCTTAAAAAGCAGAGACATCACCTTGCCAGCAAAGGTCCGTATAGTTAAAGCTATGGTTTTCCCAGTAGTGATGTATGGAAGTGAGAGCTGGACCATAAA
>JAXCMG010000083.1:607805-618188 GCA_034642415.1 Podarcis siculus
CATTCTGAAGGAAATCAGCCCTGAGTGCTCACTGGAAGGACAGATCCTGAAGCTGAGGCTCCAATACTTTGGCCACCTCATGAGAAAAGAAGACTCCCTGGAAGAGACCCTGATGTTGGGAAAGATGGAGGGCACAAGGAGAAGGGGACGACAGAGGACGAGATGGTTGGACAGTGTTCTCGAAGCTACCAGCATGAGTTTGACCAAACTGCGGGAGGCAGTGGAAGACAGGAGTGCCTGGCGTGCTCTGGTCCATGGGGTCACGAAGAGGCGGACACGACTAAACAACTAAACAACAGGATTGCAGAATGCAAGAAACCCACAAGATAGTGCCCTGTAAGCAATTCCTCGCTAGGAAGCTAGATGAGCCTGGGGAAAGTTTACATCTCAGTGGAAATCTACTTCCAGTCTTATAATCCCTCCAAATGGCTGAAGAGAAACAAATGGCAATGGACCCATCCCATTCCATGCTTTGCCCCCCCCCTTCTCCTTTTTTCGAGGGAATTGGCATCACGCAACCCAGTTCCGATGCACAGGTCTCCTGCCGTCACATCTAATTTGCCACTTTCTCAAGCTGAAGTAAAGTTGGGATGAGGCCCCAGGCTTTGGAGAGGTGGGTTTTCACCACACACACACCCCCCCCCCCCGTTGGTGGAGACCCCTCAGAAAGCCTTAAAGCCACATTACAACATTAAATTACTGCAGACAGCTTGTGCAGTGAGTTAGAAATGTAAGAGGGTCAGGGCTGAAAACAGGCAGATTCC
Source organism: Podarcis siculus (assembly GCA_034642415.1). Classification (NCBI taxonomy): domain Eukaryota; kingdom Metazoa; phylum Chordata; class Lepidosauria; order Squamata; family Lacertidae; genus Podarcis; species Podarcis siculus. The sequence continues at coordinate 608,570 of JAXCMG010000083.1, forward strand.
CAGCAGTGACAGAGAGTGACTGAACTGAGGAATGCTATCCACAGAGGGTGCCCTGAGGACCACGACTGCAGGTTGCAGGGTTCTTGGAATAAACGGGGAGATGGTACCAGCTCCATGGTTTAACTGCCTCCTTGCTAGTGCTGTGAAAAGCAGTAAGAGCAGAAGCCGTATTTGAAGCAGTCTGTATGCATGAGCCCAGGGCCACGTGCAATTCCTCTTGCAAAAAAAGCACATGGCCCACAAAGCCATGTTTTAGCACCCGCCTATTTGGGAGATAGGGACACGGGTGGCGCTGTGGGTTAAACCTAGGGCTTGCCGATCAGAAGGTCAGCGGTTCGAATCCCCGCAATGGGGTGAGCTCCCGTTGCGCGGTCCCTGCTCCTGCCAACCTAGCAGTTTGAAAGCACGTTAAAGTACAAGTAGATCAATAGGTACCGCCCCGGCGGGAAGGTAAACGGCGTTTCCGTGCGCTGCTCTGCTTCGCCAGAAGCAGCTGAGTCCTGCTGGCTACATGACCCGGAAGCTGTACGCCGGCTTCCTCGGCCAATAAAGTGAGATGAGCACCGCAACCCCAGAGTCGGTCACGACTGGACCTAATGGTCAGAGGTCCTTTACCTTTACATTTACTTATATGCTGCCCATCTGACTGGGTTGCCCCAGCCACTCTTTGTGCTTTGGCAGTGCGGCAGCAGCAGGAGGCCCCATTAGCTATAATGGTGCTTCAGGTTAAAAACAGTTTTAGGTTAAGAACGGACCTCCAGAACGAATTAAGTTCTTAACCCGAGGTACCACTGTAATCCATTCCGGAAGACCTTTCGAGTTCCAAAACATTCGAAAACCGAAAACTCAATATGGAAGCCTCAATACAGAAAACTCAATACGGAAACCGCATGGCGTGTTCATCTTCCAAGGCGTGTTTGAAAACTGAAGCATTTACAGGTTTACGGTGTTTGAAAACCGAAATGTTCATCAACAGAGACGTTTGAAAACTGAGGTACGGGGTCCCTAGCTCCCCGCACTGCAAGGACTGCTGGACTAGCAAACAAGATCTGAAGCTTGCCTCCAAAATGTGTGTGTGTGTGATTTTTATTTTTAATGTTAGGTACATTTTAGTTTGACAGATTCTGTGAAACATGTACCTCTTCATCTTTACACACGAGCAAAAGACTAGATTAAGGTGAATGTTTGCACTGAAATTGACTCACACTGACTCATTGCAAACATCGTTGCTAAATTTAACAATTATGGAACCAGCCCAAAAAAATAAAAATGAGTGCATCAATATTTTGGATTCTTTCCAAGAAATGTGTCATGCAAGGTTCTAATACAGCAGGCACGTCCAACTTCTAAGAGACTGCGATCTACTCCCACTCTAAAAAAAACTGGCAGTGATCTACCTATTAGTCCCTGGATCAACCAGGGACATCCCGCGATCGACCGGTAGATTGCATCCGGCCAGTTGGACAGGATGTAGAATCTTTTTGAGGCTGAGGGCTGCATTCCCCTTCTGGGCTGCCTTCCAGAGGGCACATGATACGCAATAAGTGTCCATTTTACCTCTGTACGGTAGGTTAGCTTCTACACACAGCCCTCTATCCTCCAAGCAGGCAAGAAGCATTATCAGTGTTCAAGGTCACTTTCCAGTCTGGCCATAACAGGGCTAGTGAGGCATGTGGATTGGAGTAAATTCTGAGGACCAGAGGCATTTGGAATAGGGTTTTTTTATGGTGCTGTTCACACCAAAGAGAGGGTAGGGTTGTCTTTACCTAATTCCCATTACAGTGGTACTTCGGGTTACAGATGCTTCGGGTTACATACACTTCAGGTTACAGACTCCGCTAACCCAGAAATAGTACCTCAGGTTAAGAACTTTGATTCAGGATGAGAACAGAAATTGCACGGCAGCGACCTGGCGGCAGCGAAAGGCCCCATTAGCTAAAGTGGTGCTTCAGGTTAAGAACAGTTTCAGGTTTATCCATTCTTAATTTGTGTTGACATGCAATTCGTTCGTATGTAGCTAGTCTGTCCATATTGTCAATCCATGTGCTCAATGAAATCTGTTTGCGGCTCTTCCAATTTATCAAAACAAGTTTTTTTGCTTCTAATATGGCACGGAATACTTAAGCAATAAGGCGGACAGTGGTGGGAAGTAGGGGGAGGTGGGGAAATATTGTTAAAAAGGTGTGGTTATAGGTATATCAGGGACACAGGTGGCGCTGTAGGTTAAACCAGAGAGCCTAGGACTGCCGATCAGAAGGTCGGAGGTTCGAATCCCGGCGACGGGGTGAGCTCCTGTTGCTCGGTCCCAGCTCCTGCCAACCTAGCAGTTGGAAAGCATGTCAAAGTGCAAGTAGATAAATAGGTACCGCTCCGGCGGGAAGGTAAACGCCGTTTCGTGAGCTGCTCTGGTTCGCCAGAAGCGGCTTAGTCATGCTGGCCACATGACCTGGAAGCTGTACACCGACTCCCTCAGCCAATAAAGCGAGATGAGCGCCGCAACCCCAGAGTGGGCCACGACTGGACCTAATAGTCAGGGGTCCCTTTACCTTTACCTATTCGGGATCTAATAATTGTGTTATTAGTGTTATTGTGGTTTTTGTTGTATGTGTTTTTTGTGGTTGTTGTTTGTATTGAAAAAATGATTAAATAAATTTTTTAAAAAGAACAGTTTCTGGTTAAGAACGGACCTCTAGAATGAATTAAGTTCTTAACCCGAGATACCACTGTACCTGGTCTGTTTCCCTGCTCCGAACTCAAATTCACTGGTTCTGCTGTCTGCATGTGCAATGGCTGCCTGAAATGGACACACCTCAGGTTTTTATTTTTATTATTAATATTTGATTAAGATAATTTCATTTATAAACATGTAGAATGAAAAAAGTAAATGAGAATGAAAAAAGAAAAAGATACTGCTACATTCCCATACATTTATAAACAGATGTGTATATTCTTATTATCCTAATGCACATATAATTGTCAGTAACCTAATATATTCTGCACACACTCATTCTAAATTTCATTCTATTTATCCCAAAGAAGTCTATGTCTGTAAGCTGTCCATTCATATGTTGCCGATGTTGTCAAGCCATTTATTAAGGGGAATTGCATCTCTGTTCTTCCAATTCATTAGTAATTAGCAACCATTAGGGCGCATAGAATCCATTTTTGCTATCCTGTTTTTCACACCTCAGCTTAATCGTGGCTTCAGTTTTCTAATCAAAAGGTAGCTGGTTTGAGGGAAAGTGCATGAAACAGAAGAATTTTCTACAAGATGTTTGAAGCGCATCCTGGAGCTTGCTTTGAGATCAAGAGATTTGTTTGCAAAATGGGCCAAGTAACTACTTTGTTTAGAATATGTGCTTGAATTACTTGAGGTTCCCTGCATTTCTGCACAAGGAAAAGACCTTAGCCTCCCTGCGTTTTAAGATGTGAACAGGAACTTTCCCCCTGTGCTTGTGTGTGTTTTTAGGGAAGGGATTAATGGTAATGTTGGCAGAGCAATTTTCTCCATTTTTCCATATCCCCAATGTGTTTTTCACAAAACACCCACCCTAATCCAGTGATGCTTCAGAGAACAGAAGAGATAATCAGGTGAACAGAGCAAAAAGTCGAGTTATTGAAAACTTTATCTTCCATGTTGTGGAGAATCGTTCGCTAAAAGACAACCGGGTGCCCATAATCCCAGGTGAATAATATTTTTAATGCCTCCTGACCTCCTTTGTTTTGCTTGTTTTTAGTACAGTCTTTCAAAAATGGCAGGAACAAAATAAAAATCTGAATACAGTGGTACCTCGGGTTAAGTACTTAATTCGTTCCGGAGGTCCGTTCTTAACCTGAAACTGTTCTTAACCTGAAGCACCACTTTAGCTAATGGGGCCTCCCGCTGCCACCGCACGCTGGAGCACAATTTCTGTTCTCATCCTGAAGCAAAGTTCTTAACCCGAGGTACTATTTCTGGGTTAGCGGAGTCTGTAACCTGAAGCGTATGTAACCTGAAGTGTATGTAACCCCAGGTACTACTGTATTCATAGGAAACCTGTGTGGACCCATGTCTATTGCGTGCTGGTGCCTAAAAACATGCCTGTTCTATCTAAAAGGGAATATTCAAATGTCTGTTGAGTACACCCCAGCCCTTACGAACTCGGTGCACAGCACTGTGAAAGCGTAAAGGCACCACATTGCCAAGAAGAAAATGAATCTGAAATATTTAAGGTTACATGCACCGGGCAAGAGAGGGAGCTGCAATAGGTCTGTACTTGGTGGTCCTCATAAATGACAGTCGTGACCCAGTTTTAGCTGGAACACTTCCCCAGTGGGCTCCCAGGGTCTGTGAGCCAGGGAACATTAGCAAGCGAGACGATGTTACCGAGATAACCCTTTTCCACTCGGAATACTGCTTGCATAATCAATCATGCCCCAGCTTCCCCAATACATTTCCCCATGTAAGCTCACGACTTGATCGCTGTGATTTTTCAAACGAGCTTTCTGTGGGCTGTAAATATCAATCTGCTTAACGAGATCATGAGCTCTACATCTGATGGAGCTGAGTAAACAGGGAGTGGGAAGGGAAAGGCTGGTCTTTTCAGCTCTTCAGCGAGTTCGCCTTATTTTGGGGTTTTCGCGAGGGAGGAGAAACCCTAAAGTTAGAAGTAGCGGAAGAACCGCACTATTGGCAACTGGGGAAATAGCTGGCTGGCTGCTCTGTTGGAAAGGGATGGGGGTCTCTCCTGTGACTGGCGCCAGGCTAATACAAGCCATTGGGCTTGGGCTGCTGGTGATGCTCTCTGTAATTGGACCCGAGTGTGGAAAGGAACTGGATGGATGAAGCCCAGTTCGCAGCTTGGGTTGGGGATTTGATGGGAAAAGCTAGCTGACAGCACTTCAGGATAATTCAGGACCACGTAGGCAGTTTGAGGGAGGTCCACCCATCAATAACTTTTCCAGAATAACGGGAAATGAAAGAAGGGCAGTAAAGGCCACCTTCTACCACTGGGGTGAAGAACCTTTTCAGCCTGTGAGGGGCTGAACCAGAGACAAAAGTGGGTGAATCAACACCTGCTAATGTTACTGTTAAGTTGTGGGTGAACATATCAGACAACACAGTGATTCTTCAAACAGCTCTTGTTTATTCACAGGCCCAGAACAGAACTGGGCTGAAGGGTTCAGCCAACCTGCTTATATAGAGCTCAACTACAATGCAACAGTAACAACTTTCTGTAACTATCCAATCACTGAACGTCACTTTCAATCCCTTATTTGCATATGTGGACCTGAGTGAAAACTATCTACAGTATCCCCCTGCTGGCCCAGGGTGAGAACTTCAGTACATAACAGTTACCTTTGTATAGCTGGCTAGTTTCTGCAAACACTCACAGACCCCACTGTCCTGCATCTAAGCAAGTGCCTTTTACTAGCTTGTGCTGGTCCCGTGGGTCAACCTAGAGGCGAGGTCCGAGTCCAGGCCGAGGCCGAAGGAGCAATATGGAGGCAGTCCATCAAAGCTGAAGCTGGGTGCAGGGCAGGGAGTCCGGTGAGGCCAGGAGCTCAGGCAGAAGAGCAGGACAGGGTGCAGGCAGGAACAGGCTACCAACAATGTTGCTCCCGCAACTTGGGACTGAGGCTGGCTGGCTTTTATCTGCCCCGAGGCATAGGGCAGGCGCAATCCTCTGGTGACTCGCCTCTCCTGGCCTGGAGGCGAGCACTCCTCCTGCTGGAACTTAGTTCCCTCTGCCTCTCTGCCCTGAGCCTCTGCAGCTCAGGAGAGGCTGGAGGGTTACCGGACCCAGAGGCAACCTCCACTTCCCCTGACGGGGCTGAGAGTGAAGCACCTGCAGGTAATGGGTCCTCCATCACCTCAGGAGCCAGAGCAGACTTGGCTGGTGCCTGCACCTGAGGACCCAGCACAGGTGAGGACCCTTCAGGCTCATGCCCCAGCCGTGGCTCAGCTGGTTCTGGAGGCGGGGAATCCTGTGCAGGCTGGGATTCCTCAGGTTCAGCCTCTGAGTCCAAATCCCTGACCTGCACCCAGCTTCAGCTAATACGGACTGCCTCCATGTTGCACCTTTGACCACGGACCGGACTTGGACCTCGCCTCTCGGGTAACCCATAGGACCAGCACAGAGGCAGAGAAAAGTCAGGCTGATGAAGACACATGGACATCTCCTCTTCCAGCTGCAACCAGCTCCTGCCTGGTCACCCAGAACCAGGAGAGAGATGAAGTGGACGGAGCAAAGACAGGCAGAAAGAAGCCGTCTCAGATTGCTTGGGGGAAACCCTGGAGAGGAGGGGACTTGGGCAGTTGTGGGCAGTTCTGTTTCACCTTAGGCAGCAAAACAAGACACGCTGCCCCTAACGGGGCAGACCATCATCATATTCTGCTGCTGGTGCAAGAATTTCACTGGCTACCAATCTGCTGGGAGGTTAAGCTCAAGGTGCTGGTGTTGGCATGCAAAATCCTTTATAGGTCGGGTGTAGGATATAGGCAAAACCTATTTGGTGTTTCGCAACTTTGACTAGTTGCAGGACCTTAGCCAGACCTAGCAGAGTACACGCAGAATCCACGGAAGCAATTGGCGACTTAGCTGCAGACAGGCTAGACGAAGCAGGAACCACAGGAACTTGTAGTTAGGTATTTATTATATACAGTGGACTATTTACAGGAACAGAACACGGATCTTTTGCTAGCTCTTTCTGACATGACTCACAACTCCTACACTGACACAGAACTCTGAACACGAACAGTGAACTCCTAAACTAACAGTCAGTAGGCCATTAATTATCACTCCCTTGAGAGAGCTTGGCCAATCAGGGAGCAGTCTCCATGTCTCTGTTATCACCAGGCAGACTTACTCCTTCAGATTGCCTTCTGGCTGTCTGCCAAACCTTAATCGACTCTGTCTGAGTAGCTGTACGTACACAGTTTCCCAACATAGGGTACCTAAAAGATTGTGTTGCCTCTTATATGCCCAATAAATTACTATGCTCTGCAGGGATGGTATATCTCCTGTAGATACCATTACCTTCAGAAGGTCTGTTCCATACAATGTGAGAATCTGCATTTAGTGTAGCAGGGCCTCCCCTTTGGAACTCCCTCCTGTGACATATCAGACAGGAACCATCTCTGTTGCCTTTTTGTCCCCTATTGAAGTCCTTCCTTTTTCAACCAGCCTTTTAAGTGGGTATTTTTTATCCCATTCTGCATCTGTATTGGATATGAAATTGTTCTGGTACACGAAATTGTTTCAATTGGTTTATATATATATGAAATGGTGTGGGGTTTTTTATATTGCTTTTATTGTCCTGGCACTTTGAAATGTTCCATAGGACAGGATTCATAAATGGAAGGAAATAAATAAAACCCATTCTGCTGAATTTTACGACCCATTCTCAATTGCTGTTTGTTTTTATATTTATTGTTCTTTCTTTATATTTATTTATTTTTATCCGTTTGTTGTAGGCCATCCCAGAGTTTTTACGGAGAGGCAGTACATTAATGTCTCAAACAAACAGGAAATGGGCAAGTTTGGGAAATCCTGGATGTACCTGTGTAACGAATAATGAAGACAAGTGAGTTATAGATTCATCCTACCTCATCTCCCCCACAACCATAGAGGATTCATTCATTCATCTGAGTTTCCTAGGAGAAGGACCAGATCAGGGATGGGGAAACTGTGGTCCCGCAAATATTGCTCAGTTATGACTCACATAATTCCTGACCTTTGACCATGCTGGCTGGGGCTGATGGAAGTTTGACTCAGTGGCTTAGCATTGGGGGCACAGGGGCGGTTGTCCCGGGTGCAAAATGGTTAGGGGCCTACCGCTGCCTCAATACTGCTGCCCACTTCCAACACAGGGCTCAGTTGAAAACTGATCCACGTGAACCAGGAAGTGGCTCCTCCAGACAAGGGAATGACTCCGTGGCTACAATCTGCTGGGTGGCACAGATGCCATTAGGCGGTTGAATGTGTATGTGTACTTCATCCCTTTTCCCTCCCTCCCAAACACCACATACCTTTGCATGGCCCGGGGTGCTGGCAACCCACGCTACACCACTGGCTGGACTCCAACGCAATCTGGAGTGCCACAGGTTCCCCATTCCTGGGCATGGATCCTTAGGACAGGAGCATTAGAAAGCTGCCTTGTTCCGAGTCAGGTCATTGGTCCACCTAGGCGTATCATGCTCAGTTTCGCCTCTCCGGTATGCTGATCATTTTTGTACTCTAATTAACAGTGTTCAAAGGAACTTCCCTCCGGAGTGGTACCTATTTATCTACTTGCACTTTGATGTGCTTTCAAACTGCTAGGTTGGCAGGAGCAGGGACTGAGAAACAGGCGCTCACCCCATCACGGGGATTCGAACCGCCGACCTTCTGATCGGCAAGTCCTAGACTCTGTTGTTTAACCCACAGCGCCACCTGCATCCCACCAAAGTGACTTACCAGTAAGTTAAAATGGAAAGATGTCGTAAAACAGACAGAAACAATAAAGCCAGGTATAATGCATACTGCAAGTGTTCCTCACCAGCAAGGAAAAATACCCTCCTCCACTGTACTAAAAGAAAATAGGCCATAAATTAAACCGAATCGAGATTCAAATGCCTGGAGCTGACAATTTTGGCAGCAGCCTCCTTGAAAATAGTATTTCACAACTGGGAGGGAACACTGAAGAGGTTCATTATTTTGCTGCCAGCCACCCTCCCTCAGACAAGACACATAAGGAAATACAGTGGTACCTTGGGTTAAGTACTTAATTTGTTCTGGAAGTCTGTTCTTAACCTGAAACTGTTCTTAACCTGAAGCACCACTTTAGCTAATGGGGCCTCCCGCTGCTGCCGTGCCGCTGGAGCACGATTTCTGTTCTCATCCTGAAGCAAAGTTCTTAACCTGAATTTCTGGGTTAGCGGAGTCTGTAACCTGAAGTGTATGTAACCTGAAGCGTATGTAAGCCGAGGTACCACTGTACCTCTGTTTCTGATGGATAACAGAAACAGGGTCATCTGGGTCACCAGAGAACCCCAATGATCAGAATCAGAGTTATACAACCACACAACACAAAAGCCTGCCAGCAGCTACACTGAGCCTTTGGCGCTGGGCTGCCCCAATCCCAAATCTGCAAGCCCCTTACCATTCCTGTCCAATTTTTAGCCTCTTCTGCATGCAATGGGAGGATCAGCTTGCCCCTCCTTGCAGACAGTAGATTTGGTTCAGGGCTGCTAGCCACAGACCCTACAGTACTTCAGAATGTCCTCTAAGTTTATTTCTGTTTTTCAAAAGGGCCGTTCTCTACGGGTACCTGTTTTTGCTTGCTCTCGTTTGCTTGTGGCATGCCATAATCTGAAAGTGGCTACTGAAATATACTCTGAGTCGAGAGTGGATTTCATGCTCTTTATTCAGCTCATAGTGGTGAGGAGGAATGAAAGTCCCCTCAAAGTATCTGCTTTATATACATTCTTTACACAATGGGCTGCATGTGATTGGCTAATTCCAGAATTCTCCTGTAGGCCAATCAGGTTGTGGATTCACTTCCATCTGGAGCCAGATTGGGTGGCTCCTGCAGACCAATCATACTGCTGCATTGTTCTAGGACCAATCAGACTGCTGCATTCTGAATCCTATTGTTC
>JAXCMG010000083.1:618198-637136 GCA_034642415.1 Podarcis siculus
CTGCATTCTGAATCCTATTGTTCTAGGACCAATCAGACTGCTGCATTTTGGATCCTATTGTTCTAGGACCAGTCAGACTGCTGCATTTTGGATCCTATTCACTCAGTACATAACACAAACTTATGAGATCATGCCTCTGCCAAAGCACCCGGTGCCGAAAGCAACCTCGACATTTGCACGAAACAGGCCAGTGCAGTGTGCAAGGTTCAGGAGAGGGAAATGAGTTGTTTCTGTTTCTTCGGACATAATGTGCTGCCAGAGTCCGTACAAAGCCTCTTTCGGGATACACAGCTGACCGTCGCAGCTGCGTACAAAACAATGCCTGTGTATAGAGTCTCCCTCGCAGATCCCACTGTATTAAAAACAAAAGAAAACACAGCATTTCAACGTGTGGGTGAAGAGGCGATATGTTTGCAGCCTGCCATCAGGTTTTTCTTCTTATTCTCTGCTCTGTCGTGGCTCACACACTTAACAGACTTCCAGAGCGTCTGTGAGTGTTCATTAGGGCCATCGGTGGCTGGCAGCCCAGGGGCAAAGGATGCCTTGGCTGTTCGTCGCTGCTTAATCAAGCTATTTTTGCCCGAAGCCAACTTTGCATGGCAAAGGCAGATCCCAGGCAGGAATGGCACTCCAACCAAAATTCAGCTTAACTGCTCTTTGAACACCGTATCTCTCTTCAAGAAGAGATGTGAGTGGACAGGGAGAGGAACGTCCCTGGAGGTCTTCCCCTTCTGCTTCATTCATTCCGTGGCATAGAAGAATGTCCTCGTTTCCTTCTCTCTCTTTTCCCCACCTTTGTAAGAAAGAGGAAAGGGACTGAAGGGGCAACGTGGCTGCATTTCCAGAGTTCCTTCAGAGGTCTCCAGCACCTGCTCGGTCAAACGTTTCCTGTCTCAGCAGAGGAACCAAGTTTAGCTGGCCCTTGTCCTTATATTTTGCTGCAAGCCCTCCTGGCTCCAACCATTCCTTAATAAGGAAGACTTGACTAAATGAAACCAGAAGCCCCTGTTGCTTTGCTTTCACTAGTGGAGCCCTCTCACTTCATCTCGGCAGCAGCATATGAACAGCCTTCTCAACACTAAAGCACTAAAACCTACGGCAGTCCTGTTTATGATGCATTATTGCTATAATTTATGACATGTTAAAGGTAAAGGGACCATTAGGTCCAGTTGTGGCCGACTCTGGGGTTGCGGCGCTCATCTTGCTTTATTGGCTGAGGGAGCCGGCGTACAGCTTCTGGGTCATGTGGCCAGCATGACTAAGCCGCTTCTGGCGAACCAGAGCAGCGCACGGAAACACCGTTTAGCTTCCCGCCGGAGTGGTACCTATTTATCTACTTGCACTTTGACGTGTTTTCGAACTGCTAGGTTGGCAGGAGCAGGGACCGACAACGGGAGCTCACCCCATCACAGGGATTCGAACTGCCGACCTTCTGATCAGCAAGTCCTAGGCTCTGTGGTTTAACCCACAGCGCCACCTGTGTCCCTTTATGACGTGTTAGTCGCTTTATAAAAAGAAGTGTCTCAAAGTGACACAGCAAAATAACTGTTGTTGCGGGCATCTGTCTGTCTTGAGAGACAATGGTAAAAATGTGAAAGGTAAAGGACCCCTTGGACGGTTAAATCCAGTCAAAGGCAACTATAGGATTGCGGCACTCATCTCACTTTCAGGCCAAGGGAGCTGGTGTTTGTCCACAGACAGCTTTCCGGGTCATGTGGCCAGCAGGACTAAACCGCTTCTGGCGCAACAGAACACCATGACAGAAGCCAGAGTGCACGGAAACACTGTTTACCTTCCTGCCACAGCGGTACCTATTTATCTACTTGCACTGGTGTGCTTTCAAACTGCTAGGTTGGCAGGAGTTGTGACAGAGCAACGGGAGCTCACCCCGTCACGTGGATTTGAACCGCTGGCCTTCCGATCAGCAAGCCCAAGAGACTCAGTGGTTTAGACCACAGCGCCACCCGCGTCCCTAGAAACAACGGAGTGTGAAGAATCACAGCGTCTGCTGTGGCTGCAGAGACTGGTAACTCATAACTGCTGCTTCCCATGTGGTTTTGCTGTGCTAGCAGCACCAAAGTAACCTCTCCAGGGTCCAAGGCTGGGCAGTGCGTATAGAGGTCCTGGGTTGCCCAGATGACAAGACACGCCCCGCCCCTCGGCCTCGTTGATGTGATTCAAAGGAAAGCAGAACAATATGTTTGGCACCAGCTTGGCTGCGGCTGGAAGGAGACATAAAAGGCACTATCAGAGGGCCTCCACTCCAATTTGTGTAGGGTTTTCTTAGACTTTTCTTCTCCTGAAGATGTCCTGCAAGGCAGTGGGTACTGGTTTTTCCTCAGGGTTTATTCCCACAGGCTTTTTCACAACACAGCAGCGAAGGTTTAGGATCAGAGACCACCTTCTCCCAGAAAAATAATATACAGATAAGAAAAAACATGGGCATTCAAATCCTGCCCTTTCCATTTCAGTTGACTCTTCGTAAAGAATCCAGCAGAAGTTTGGTATTCGCCTAAAAATGTGATTGACATTATCCGACAGGAAATGTGTTTTTCCGCCATGTGCACAAACAGTGGGGAACTGGTATCCCTGTCACATTAAGTATGTATTTATTTTAGGCACCATATTTACCTCAGTGGTGGTGCGCTCGCTCTTGATTTCTTCAGGCTTCTCTGTGTGTGACTTACAATCATACGGACATCTCTATCATGGTACACCTGTAATGTCCGTGCTCTGAATTGGCAGAGCTGGCAACTGGATAATATAAATCCAGCCTCTGCACATGTAAGCTGAGAGGGGGAGCCCCCTCCTCACTTTTTCTTTAGCTGCTGTTGTTGTTTAGTCGTTTAGTCGTGTCCGACTCTTCGTGACCCCATGGACCAGAGCACGCCAGGCACTCCTGTCTTCCACTGCCTCCCACAGTTTGGTCAAACTCATGCTGGTAGCTTCAAGAACACTGTCCACCCATCTCCCCCTCTGTCATCCCCTTCTCCTTGTGCCCTCCATCTTTCCCAACATCAGGGTCTTTTCCAGGGAGTCTTCTCTTCACATGAGGTGGCCAAAGTCTTGGAGCCTCAGCTTCAGGATCTGTCCTTCCACTGAGCACTCAGGGCTGATTTCCCTAAGAATGGATAGGTTTGATCGTCTTGCAGTCCACGGGACTCTCAAGAGTCTCCTCCAGCACCATAATTCAAAAGCATCAATTCTTCAGCGATCAGCCTTCTTTATGGTCCAGCTCTCACTTCCATACATCACTACTGGGAAAACCATAGCTTTAATTATACAGACCTTTGTTGGCAAGGTGATGTCTCTGCTTTTTAAGATGCTGTCTAGGTTCGTCATTGCTTTTCTCCCAAGAACCAGGCATCTTTTAATTTCGTGACTGCTGTCAGCATCTGCAGTGATCATGGAGCCCCAGAAAGTAAAATCTCTCACTGCCTCCATTTCTTCCCCTTCTGTTTGCCAGGAGGTGATGGGCCCAGTGGCCACGATCTTCATTTTTTTTATGTTGAGCTTCAGACCACATTTTGTGCTCTCCTCTTTCACCCTCATTAAAAGGTTCTTTAATTCTACTTTACTTCAAAAATTCGTTGAGCTAACATCCTCATTGACCTCTACGGTGGTCTCTCCTGGGGCTGTTTTCTGAGGCTAGGCTTGCCAGATCGTAAACTAGCTAGACAGCCTTTGAACCTGGGGGTGGGAGGAAAGACCTTCTTTAGAGAGTCCTTCTTTAGTCCACCAACATCAGACGCAATGCCCAAGTGGATGCATCCAAAATAAGATGTGTCCTTCCCAAACTTCAGGCATTGGTAGCAATTATTATTTTTATTATCGCCATCCATTTCAGTAGTTAATTTCACTCTGCAGCATCGCTTTTTGCCTCAGCGCTCAGCCTTCAGATATATGGTGCAAATCCAGCAGAATCCACAGGGATTCTTGCTTCTGCGAGCCTGACAATAATGTGAAACGTGTGACAGGTTCCAAATCTGATATCTCTGCTGGAGGAACGGCGTCACGTTGGGGAATATCCCTCTTCAGCACAGTGCCACTTCCTTAATTTTTCACAAGCATCGCTGTATAGCTGTCAGATACAGAGAATGTCATCACAGGGCTTTTTAATAGCTTATACGTTGGACTGCAAGTAAAATAAAAAGGCAAATGTAAGCTGAAACCGAAGAACTGCAGCTCCTGTCCCTCACTGTTGCAGCTGCAGAGATGGTCAAGTCACAACTGCATAAAAACTGGCAGCTTATATGGGTTTTAATGATATGGCTCCTCCTCCACAGATCCACGTGTACGAGAAGTGCAGAGAACTTGCTGCACCTCTTAGCAGGACCTGAAAGCGTGGTGATCTTTAACCGATGACAGGAAGTGCAGGATTATCCAGCAAAGTCTGACAAGGTATGTGACAGGGCCACTTGATTGCCAAAACATCAAAAGCCCATTCTTCTCTTAAAAGGTAAAGGGGCCCCTGACCATTAGGTCCAGTCGTGGCCGACTCTGGGGTTGTGGCGCTCATCTCGCTTTACTGGCCGAGGGAGCCAGCGTACAGCTTCCGGGTCTTGGGCCAGCATGACTAAGCCGCTTCTGGCGAACCAGAGCAGCGCACGGAAACGCCGTTTACCTTCCCGCCAGAGTGGTACCTATTTATCTACTTGCACTTTGACGTGCTTTCGAACTGCTAGGTTGGCACGAGCAGGGACAGAGCAATGGGAGCTCACCCCGTTGCGGGGATTCGAACTGCCAACCTTCTGATCGGCAAGTCTTAGGCTCTGTGGTTTAACCCACAGTGCCACCTGTGTCCCAATTCTTCTCTAGATCACCACTATTTCCAGAAGTAATGAAAGAAAGAAAGAAAAGAAAGAAAAGAAAAGAACCCCAAACCTCAAGAGGCTTAAGTACAGAACAGGAATTAACGAAAGATTTTTAAGTCTAGAAATTCCATCATGGCTAGTTGCCCGCTGATAGCCTTTACCCTCCATGCGTTTTCCATCCAAGTATAAAGGTGGAAAGATGACAGCAATATCTTTTCTTTTTTAAAAAAAAAAAACTTTTCAGATTTATACATTTCACTGATTTTACAATCATTTTAACCTTTCAAAACTTGACTTCCTCCCCCCACTTTCTGCGGTTCCTTAAATTTATTTTTAATATCTTCTGCATATGCAAATTAACTTAATTTGTTCATTTATTCATCTTCTTTAAATATATGCTCTTATGAAACTGCAGGTTATTACAATAATCCTGCCAATGTTTTTATCTGTTTACAATTTTATCTGCAAATATTCAACAAACCATTTCCATTCCTTTATAAAAAGTTTGTTATCTTGATTTCTTATCCTTCTGGCAAGTTTCACCATTTCTTCATATTCCATAAGTTTTTGTATCCATTCTTCCTTTGCTGGGACTTCTTCTTTCCATTTTTGGGCAAGTAATATTCTTTCTGCTGTACATGAATAAGTTTCTATACATTTTAGGTAGTTCTGGCCCTATAATTCCCATGAGAAAAGCTTCTGGGTTTGTTTTTGCTACAAATGTTACTTTAAACATCCTTTTCATTTCATTTCATTTCATTACATATCATTTCCCACTAAGCCTTAACCTTACTAGCAATCTCACCTACTTTAGAGGGACGTAGTTGGAATTTATTTACTTATTACAGTTTTAGCCAGACTTTCCTCCACCGGGCTTAGCGTGGGAAATACCGAGTTGACCATATTCCTTGCCTTTCAAACCCAGCTGCTCTGGGTAAATTGGGAGTCCTGCAATACTCTTGCACATTTGAAAAAAATGACAACTCAAGTGACAACTGAATCAGAAGCTTGCAACACAACAGGGGGATGCGGGTGGCGCTGTGGGTTAAACTGACTTGCCAATCAGAAGGCCGGCGGTTCGAATCTCTGCGACGGGGTGAGCTCCCATTGCTCAGTCCCTGCTCCTGCCCACCTAGCAGTTCGAAAGCATGTCAAAGTGCAAGTAGATAAATAGGTACCGCTCTGGTGGGAAGGTAAACGGCATTTCCGTGTGCTGCTCTGGTTCGCCAGAAGCGGCTTAGTCATGCTGGCCACATGACCCGGAAGCTGTACTCCGGCTCCCTTGGCCAATAAAGCGAGATGAGCGCCGCAACCCCAGAGTCGGTCACAACTGGACCTAATGGTTAGGGGTCCTTTACCTAACACAAGAGGAGGAAGAAAACTTCTTCCATCCCCTTGCTCTGGAAGGCGTCTCTACTCCCATAATTCCTGCCCATTTGTCTTGCTGGCTGAGGCTGGAGTTGGGAGTTCCAACAATCCTTATGGGTTCCCCACCGGCATTGGGTTGGCCACTGTGAGAATAGGATGCTGGACTAGATGGACCAGTGCCCTGGTCCAATGGGTTGTTCTTATGTCCTTAGCATCATCTGAAAGGCCACAGGTTATCCACATCCTCTACTAGGCAGGAACTGTTGGAAACAACGAGTGTGGCCTTTTCTTGTAAGTGGCACCCTGTGTCTGCTTGCCAAAAGTCTGACATATTCTGAAGCTCCAATGTTTTACTGCTTCTAATAATCACATACTGTTCTCTAGGGAACATTTCCTGTAAAATCCCTTCATCTCCCCCCCCCTTCCCCCCTCCATTAAAGATAAACAACCCAAATGCCACTGGAAAGAAAATCAATGTGTATAATTACTTCTGCTACTTAAATAGCAAGAAGCAAATGTGTGGAATCTGCAAAAAGTAACAAATATTTCCGAGCCTAAAAAGGAAAGGGCTATTAGCTGCTAAGCCTTAAAATAACCCGATCGATAAAAAGCCAAGTGCTATCCATTCACTTTTAGAAGGAGGCTGTCCACTTCACCTCCAACCGGCATAAATTTATTTTGGTAGTTGCAGCCTGTACGTTGGGCTTTCCAGCCCAGCACAAATCATACATCCTTTTCGAGGGGCTGGATGTTTTTCATGCGTTATTGAACATGTGCATGTGGGGCACATGCTAAAATAAAGGTAAAGGTAAAGGGAC
The DNA here is from genome assembly GCA_034642415.1 of Podarcis siculus. NCBI lineage: Eukaryota > Metazoa > Chordata > Lepidosauria > Squamata > Lacertidae > Podarcis > Podarcis siculus. The sequence goes on from JAXCMG010000083.1 coordinate 625,199, forward strand.
CCCTGAACATTAGGTCCAGTCATGGCCGACTCTGGGATTGTGGCGCTCATCTCGCTTTACTGGCCGAGGGAGCTGGCGTACAGCTTTCGGGTCATGTGGCCAGCATGACTAAGCCAGTTCTGGCAAACCAGAGCAGCACACGGAAACGCCATTTACTTTCCCACTGGAGCGGTACCTATTTATCTACTTGCACTTTGACGTGCTTTTGAATTGCTAGGTTGGCAGCAGCAGGGACCGAGCAACGGGAGCTCACCCCGTTGCGGGGATTCAAACCGCCGACCTTCAGATTCGGCAAGTCCTAGGCTCTGTGGTTTAACCCACAGCGCCACCTGCATCCCATGCTAAAATAGCGAGGGATAAAAAGAGGCAAATGTGCATTTTGAAAGCAGGCCAATTGAGTAGGAAAAAGGTGTACCAGGAAGTCAGCAATGAAAAATGCAAGGAACATGCAATGGTACCTTGGTTCTTGAACAGCTTAATTGTAGAACAAATCGACTCCTGAACACTGCAAACCCAGAAGTAAGCGTTCTGGTTTGTGAACGTTTTCCAGAAGCCGAATATCCGATGTGGCTTCTACTTGAGTGCAGGAGGCTCCTGCAGCCAATTGGAAGCCGCGACAGTTTTGGGTGTCGAATGAACTCCCAGAACAGATTAAGTTCGACAGCCAAGGTACCACTGTATAGCTCTACCAGTGCAATTCTGTGTGTGTTTACTTGGATGCAAACCCCACTGATTTCAAATAACAAAAGCGTGCATAGGATCGCAGCCTAAAAATACCTGTCTGCACATCAAATGGCCCTGAGAGCTAATGAATGCACTTCTTGAAATGTATAGCTTGCAGAATTTTAAGACATTTGGGTTTCTCAACCCCCGCTCAATGTTTGAAGTGGGACTCACAGATCTCACCTTCCGAAGATCTATGCACGTCAAAAGGTCACCCAGAGCCACCACAGCTGCACAGTTTGAGGAAATGTACACAGACAATCCATATTTTTTTACAGTTTGGCTTGTGCTGACTGCCTAATTAGGCAAGGGGGAGATCAACGAACCTCAGTAGACAGTGGAAAGATTTTTAAATGAGCAGTTTTCGAGACATACCTTCTCCGCCATGTGTCCTGGCCTTATTGCTTAAGCTACTTCCAGGATTAGTTACTTTTTACAAATTAGCAGACGGGTTCTTCGGCCCACAGCCCCGTTAAATCAGAGACATTTGGATTTTGGAAGCGTTTGTTCACCAAAAGATATGAACTAAGTCTGACATCAACACTGTGGAGCTGTCTGTAATGCCAGAAATAGGATCATGCTCTGATATGTATACATATTAGGCAGAGCCAGTGTGGTGTAGTGGTTCAAGTGTCAGACTAGGACCTGGGAGACCAGGGTTCGAATCTCCACTCAGCTATAAAGTTCACTGGGTGATTTAAACGCTTTGGGGATTTGAATGCTTTGAGTTATTGAGGAAAGGAGTAGAGTCACAGGTGAGATACCACCAGGGCAGTATTGGTCGAGTTGAAGAACGTAGTTAGAACCTTTATAATGGCATACTAAACAAAATAACAGTAATACAGTGGTACCTCGGAAGTCGAACAGAATCCGTTCTGGAAGTCCGTTCAACTTCCAAAACATTCGAAAACCAAGGCGCAGTTTCCGATTGGCTGCAGGAAGCTCCTGCAGCCAATCGGAAGCCACAGAAGCCCCGCCGGACGTTCAGCTTCCAAAAGAATGTTTGAAAACCAGAACAGTCACTTCCGGGTTTCAATCGTTCAGGAGCCAAAACGTCCAAGTTCCAAGGCGTTTGACTGCAAAGCCAAAAATGGCTCAGGGCTGCATTGCCTCTCCCCATATGAACCAACCCAGACTCTGCAATCATCACCTGAAGCCCTTCTTTGCGTGCTTCCTCCACGAAAGGTCTGGAGGGTGGCAACATGAGAACATGCCTTCTCTGTGGTGGCTCCGTTTGTGAAATGCTCTCCCTAGGGAGACTCGCCTGGCACCTTCGTTACATATCTTTAGGCTCCATACAAAAACATTTCTCTTCTCCTTGGCCTTTGGCTAATGAAACAACCGGTGGCCTTATAAACTGTGTTGCGGGGGTGGTGGTGTTGTTTGCATTTGTTACCATGTTGTCTATTTTTGTGTTTTTATGTTGCAAACCGCCCTGTGATCCTTGAAAGGCAGTATAGAAATTTATTTAAGAAGAATTGACAGAGCACATCTTAAAAAGCCACCCCAACCTTCTCCAGCAGCTGCACGTTGCAGTGAAAGTTCAATAATGGACAAGATGTCTTTAAGAGCAACTCATCTGCTTTTACTGTGTGGTGGGGGATAAGTGTTCAGATCCCTGGGCTCTCACTTGTGGGGTGCCTCAGGGTTCTGTCCTCTCCCCCATGCTTTTTAACATGAAGCCACTGGGAGAGATCATCAGGGGGTCTGGACTGGGTGTCCATCAATATGAGGATGATACCCAGCTCTACCTCTCTTTCAAATCAGAACCAGTGAAGGCGGTGAAGGTCCTGTGTGAGTGCCTGGAGGTGGTTGGAGGATGGATGGTGGCTGAGGTTGAATCCTGATAAGACAGAAGTACTGTTTTTGGGGGACAGGAGGCGGGCGGGTGTGGAGGACTCCCTGGTTCTGAATGGGGTAACTGTGCCCCTGAAGGACCAGGTGCGCAGCCTGGGAGCCATTTTGGATTCACAGTTGTCCATGGAGGCGCAGGTCAATTCTGTATCCAGGGCAGCTGTCTACCAGCTCCATCTGGTACGCAGGCTGAGACCCTCCCGGCCCGTGGACTGTCTCACCAGAGTGGTGCATGCTCTAGTTATCTCCTGCTTGGACTACTGCAACACGCTCTACGTGGGGCTACCTTTGAAGGTGACCCGGAAACTACAACTAATCCAGAATGCGGCAGCTAGACTGGTGACTGGGGGCGGCCGCCGAGACCACATAACACCGGTCTTGAAAGACCTACATTGGCTCCCATTACATTTCCAAGCACAATTCAAAGTGTTGGTGTTGACCTTTAAAGCTCCTAAACGGCCTCAGTCCTGTATACCTAAAGGAGCGTCTCCACTCCCATTGTTCTGCCCGGACGCTGAGATCCAGCGCCGAGGGCCTTCTGGCGGTTCCCTCATTGCGAGAAGCCAAGTTACAGGGAACCAGGCAGAGGGCCTTCTTGGTAGTGGCACCCGCCCTGTGGAACGCCCTCCCACCAGATGTCAAAGAGAACAACAACTATCTGACATTTAGAACACATCTGAAGGCAGCCCTGTTCAGGGAAGTTTTTAATGTGTGACATTTTAATGTATTTTTAATCTTTGTTGGAAGCCGTCCAGAGTCAGATGGGCAGGATACAAATAATAAATTATTATTATTATTATTATTACTGATCTTCTCACCTGAGGAACCGCCTGACAAACAGCCAAGGAGGAGCCCTGGGGTTTTTCCGCAGAACATAGTTTGAAAAATAGTTTGAGCTAGTCGAGTTTTTTGGGGAGTACCTTTCTACATAATCCACCGTTCAGTCCCCTTTACTCTCGGGTTCCAGCTGGAAGATCAAAATTAGTGTTGGACTGACCGAAGAATGTTTTTTAACAACGGAACTACGGACAGAAACCAGAAAGTTGAAACCGGCTTTGAAAATACACAGGAAAAAGACAACAGTTAAAGAAAGCATCTTGAACATTTTGAGTAAAATCTTCTTTCACAGGAAGTTGCCTTTCCAAATAAGAAAAGAGTAGGATACACCCGCCCTCTTAATACTCCCATTCTAAAAATATTTCTATTGACGTGACTAAGGCAGCAGACTTGCTCAAACCAACTCCATGCGCTGGCTGAACTCCTTTGTAAAGACCATTTCCCCTTCAGAGAGTTGTTTTGAAATGTGAGGCTCTTCTTTGCACCGCCGATGACTGCAAGGACACCTTAAACCTGCTTCTTATGGCGATTTCCCGAAATAAAACACACCATTAACTGCACATACGAAGCTAGTCTTCGCTCTGTAACGAGCGCATGGGCTCACTCGCCACCTAAGGGACTGCACAAAGCCAAAAGGTTTGTTCAGTGGTTTATTCTGCGCAACGTCCCCAAATTTACCAGCGAACGTCTCAGCAAGGCTAGGGTAAAGTCTTCATTTCAGCTGCTGGGCCAGGCTATTTATAGAGGTGAGGACTTCCTTAAAATAGCCGTCATCATCTCCTTCCTTTTGTTCATCCGCCGCCAGCACTTCGTATTCTTGGCGAAGGAGGCTCAGTGTATGGCTGAGGCTGTGATCCGCTTTGTAGCTGTCCCTGCAGGAAGCTAGCAGCACATGCACGGTCTTCAAAACCTTCTCCCTGGCGTCGTGCTCTGGCATCCTCAGGAGGTTAGGAATTATCCCGCACCAGCCTTGTTCGACAATGGCTGGGAGCAAGATCACTTGGCTGTACTGCTGGGCTCTCTCACGGAACTGGTCGTCGTCATCCGGCGAGTCCTTGAGCGACAGCTGCGATAAAGTTCCTTAAAATTATTATCCTGCACTTTCATTTATTTTATTTTGGTAATAACTTTTTATTAATTTTTCAAAAGCTTAAGAGGTAAAGGTACCCCTGCCCGTACGGGCCAGTCTTGCCAGACTCTAGGGTTGTGCGCTCATCTCACTCTATAGGCCGGGAGCCAGCGCTGTCCGCAGACACTTCCGGGTCACGTGGCCAGCGTGACGAAGCTGCTCTGGCGAGCCAGCACAGCACACGGAACGCCGTTTACCTTCCCACTATAAAGCGGTACCTATTTATCTACTTGCACCCGGAGGTGCTTTCGAACTGCTAGGTTGGCAGGCGCTGGGACCGAACGACGGGAGCGCTCCCAGTCGCGGGGATTCGAACCGCCGACCATGCGATCGGCAAGTCCTAGGCGCTGAGGTTTTACCCACAGCGCCACCCGTGTCCCGATTTCAAAAGCTTAACATACCGTATTTTTCGCTCTATAAGACGCACCAGACAACAAGACGCACCTAGTTTTTGGAGGAGGAAAACAAGAAAAAAAATATTCTGAATCTCAGAAGCCAGAACAACAAGAGAGATCACTGCGTAGTGAAAGCAGCAATCCCTCTTGCTGTTCTGGCTTCTGGAATAGCTGCGCAGCCTGCATTCGCTCCATAAGACGCACACACATTTCCCCTTACTTTTTAGGAGGGAAAAAGTGAGTCTTATACAGCAAAAAATACGGTATATACTTCAATACATAAATCAGTCTTTTTCCAACTTCCCATCCCATTTTCCGTGGTGTTTTAATTTCTCTTCCCACCCCCCTTCTGCACAATATCTTCCATGCTGTATTCTCTCATTCCTTCTGTTGCTCATATTTCAAATTCTGCTCGTGAATTCGTCATATTCACCATATTTTTCGCTCCATAAGACACACTTTTTTCCTCCTAAAAAGTAAGGGGAAATGTCTGTGCGTCTTATGAAGCAAATGTGTGGTCCCTGGAGCTGAATTGCCCAGGGATGAAAAGCAGATTGTGCTCTTTTTTTTTTTTTAGAAAGAGGGAATTGAAAGAGGTGTTGAAACAAAGCCGCTTAGCAGCTGATTAGCAAGCGATCAGGAGGGGAGATAAGGGACTCTAGCGATAAAGGAGGCTGCCAGAGCATGAACCACAAAAATCATACATCCACTGTTTCGTTCAGAATATTTTTTTTCTTGTTTTCCTCCTCTAAAAACTAGGTGTGTCTTATGGTCAAAAATACGGTATATATTTCTTTAAACAGTCCAAAAAAAGCTTCCATTCTTCAACAAAGCAGTCATCGTCAAGTTCTCTTATTTATTTCAACCATCTTGGACGCTGCTTCGCTTTGCAAATGTGCTAGCAGTTTTACTACCGGGCCTTTTGCTTTTTTGAAATCCAATTTGCAAACATCCACGATGTGGATGCCTAGTCTCCTGTAGCCCTTAAAGGAAAGGAGAAACTCTTCTAAGGATTGAAATCAACCAGACCAGAAGCTGGCTGGATCTAGACACATCAAAGAAGCGTTTCAGTTAAACGCGTTGTAAACTTTGCATGAGAAATTGGGTTGGCAAAAACGGAACACCACAGCGCCATCTGGTGTCACAGTGCTATAATGCATATACAACGCACATAAAGCGCTTTTTCTTTGCTAGTGTAGACGAGTCTCTAGTCCAATCTATTTCATCCTTCTGTTGCTTCCACGAGGAAGCGGCAGCAGTTACTGTATTTTTCGCTCCATAAGACACACTTTTTTCCTCTTAAAACCTAAGGGGAAATGTCTGTGCGTCTTATAGAGCGAATGTGTGGTCCCTGGGGCTGGGAGGGGGGCGGGCTTCCCTCGCCAACCCCACAAGCGCGGAGAGCAGCAGAAAGCGTGGAGAGCTGGCGGTGGCTTTCCCCGAAGAGCAGGTCGGGGAGCAGCGGAAAGGCTGCTCCCGAGTTTGTGGGGCTGGCGGTGGGGGAAAGCTGCGCTTCCCCCACCGCCAGCCCCGGGGAGCAGCAGGAAGGCTGCGCGCAGCCTTTCCACTGCTCCCCAACCTGCTCTTTGGTTTGAGCAGCTCTGGGGCAGCCCGTGAAGCCTCCGCAGGGCAGCGGGGAGCCTTCATCCCGCTGCCCTGGGGAGGCTTCGCGCGGCTATCCCTGGCTTTTGCGGGATGTGGGGGAAGGGACAGAGCAAGGCTCTCTCGCTTCCCCCACCTCCTGCAAAAGCCCCCAAGAGCTGCATTTTTTTTTTTTTTAATTCCCCCCCCCCAAAAAAAAAGTAGGTGCGCCTTATGGTCAGGTGCGCCTTATAGAGAGAAAAATGCGGTAAGTGTGAAGAAAAAGGAGAAAACAGACTTTTCCCACACAGGGAGCTCCAAAAATCCTCCCAAAAACCCATTATGCTGTACAATTATCGAGCTCCCCCTGCTAGATCAGGGCTACTGCAGTGGTAGTCAAAGGGGAAATTGCTCTTCTTCCACAGGAAGAATCAATGTGGACGCAGCCAAGAAGCTGAGCTCCAGCGTCAAGACTCACAGATTGGCACGGCCAGCCGGCCAGCCATGTGCAGTAAAAGGGTTGCTTACAGCACGGTGCTGCGAGACACAAACTCAGGGAGTTGGGGTGCTGTATTTTTTTTTTAAAGCATTCCTGTGCTTTTTTTTTTACACTTGGCAGCCTCCTGTGGTAATTGCTATATATGTGCTTCATTAATTAGATCTTAATCGCAAGGATCTCCTAGCTACTATATTATCATTAAGGAAGATTGCTCTTCTCAACCCATCGAAACAGAGTCAAATCAGCCAAATTATAGGGGAACGCGCCCTGGGAACATGCCATGCTCCCCCGCATCCTGGGCTGCGCTAAAGACTTCCTGAGATGCCTTGCTGTAACCTGCATGTTGGGAATAGCCCAACACAGACAGAAAGCCACAGTTGTGTTTGCAGCAGCTGCAGAAAACAGGATGCTAGATCGTGAAATGGGTGCATAAGCCAAAAGGGCAAGCAGAACAGCAGCAATGCATTCTGCAAAGCCAGGTGGCCATTCAGGCCCGAGAGACTCGAGGTGTGGTGAAAGCGCACTCACTCCGATGCCCTTTGCAAGACTTGCCAACTCTGCCACCCAAACCCACCCTCCTGGCCTTTCCTACTTGCTATATCATGAATTTGATGCACAGAAGTGCAAGGCGAAGCTCTACCTAGCAAGTCAGAACCAGTGAAGGCGGTGAAGGTCCTGGAGGAGGTGGGAGGATGGATGGATGGCAGCTAACAGATTGAGGTTGAATCCTGACAAGACAGAAGTACTGTTTTGGGGGGGACAAGGGGCGGGTGGGTGTCGGGGCCTTCTCGGTGGTGACGCCCGCCCTGTGGAACGCCCTCCCACCAGATGTCAAGGAAATAAACAACTGTCTGACTTTTAGAAGACATCTGAAGGCAGCCCTGTTTAGGGAAGCTTTTAATGTCTGATGTTTTGTTCTGTTTTAGTCCTCTGTTGGGAGCCGACCAGAGTGGCTGGGGAAACCCAGACAGATGGGCGGGGTATAAATAAAATTATTATTAGAATGGTACCTCGGGATGTGAACGGGATCCATTCTGGAGCCCTGTTCGCATCCTGAATAGAACGTAAGACGTGACGGCACGTGTGCGGGTTGCATTTTGCCGCTTCCACGCATGTGCATGACATCATTTTGAGCATCTGCGCATGCACAAATGGCGAAACCCGAAAGTAACACACTCCGTTACTTCCGGGTTGCCATGGAGCGCAACCCAAAAGCGCTCAACTTGAAGCACATTCAACCTGAGGTATGACTGTATTCTTACTCTTACTCTTACTCTTATTCTTATTCTTATTATTAAGCCAATGGTTTTTGAGGAAGTAGGTAGAGCCCAAGCTCATCTGCAATGGGTTAAACAACATAGGCAGGTTCAACTGCACCTTGAGATGCAGTCTTCATCTCCTTCCATCATCAGCTGAGGAATTGGATGAAACTTCTAGCAGGTGATATCAGCCATGCACTAAATTAGGAGTGGAGAACCTTTTGTCCTCCATACTTTAAGTCATTGCTCTACAGCTGATCTCCCATCATTCTGACCTTTGCACCATGCTGGCCAAGGGCGATGCAGGTTGGGGAGTTGAACCTCATATATGGAGGGCCACAGGCTTCCCCCATCTGTCCACTAAACAAGCCTATGTACAAAAATGTCACACTACGTTAAGGTAAAGGGACCCCTGACCATTAGGTCCAGTCGTGGCCAACTCTGGGGTTGCAGCGCTCATCTCCCTTTATTGGCCGAGGGAGCCGGTGTACAGCTTCTGGGTCATGTGGCCAGCATGACTAAACCGCTTCTGGCGAACCAGAGCAGCGCACAGAAACGCCGTTTACCTTTCCGCCACAGTGGTACCTATTTATCTACTTGCACTTTGACGTGCTTTCGAACTGCTAGGTTGGCAGGAGCAGGGACCGAGCAACGGGAGCTCACCCTGTTGCGGGGATTTGAACTGCCGACCTTCTGATCGGCAAGTCCTAGGCTCTGTGGTTTAACCCACAGCGCCACCCGCGTCCCTAAATGTCACACTACTGAGTTCTAGAAAAAGGAAATATTCAATAAACAGAATAATGCATTCAGAGGATGGCCTCTAATTTGTAACTTGCCGCATCGCAGCATGCCAAACGCAATCGTCCACGACTTTTTCAAAGTTTTCCCTGTAAAGAGATTCTGGGCAATGATGAGTCATCGATACAGAGCAAGATAATTGCCTTTTCCAGAGGAGACACACGAGGTTTGAGAAAGCAGATGCGGAGCTGCAACTCTGGAAGATTTAGTCTGAATTTCTGTCTTTGGACGAATTTGCCAGACAGCGGGAAGCCAGCCACCTTCTCGCAGGGGGACGGTGATAATGCCCTAACTTGCAGGTTTCCTGTAAGGGGTGTTAGGTGAATCATTTTGAAAATGGATGAGAGCTGGGGAGACTCTAGCAAGTTGCCACCTGATGCCGTCGTGGTGTCAGGTGACTGACAGATGAACAGCCACCTGCCAATGGAAGGAGGTCACACTTCTTAGGCGCCACCGTTCCAGTTCTTCTATTCCCGTAGTGATGAAAATACAGCTCTCTCACTCTCTTTCACTCTTCCCCCACTCCCCTGCTAAAAGGAGGGTTTGGATGAATTTCTCCTTCCAGGGACCCTGACTCGTCCCTGCTGCACTCCCGCTAATCTGTGCCAGTGTGGTGTAGTGGTTAAGAGCAGTAGACTCGTAATCTGGTGAACCGGGTTCGCGTCTCCGCTCCTCCACACGCAGCTGCTGGGTGACCTTGGGCCAGTCACACTTCTGTGAAGTTTCTCAGCCCCACTCACCTCACAGAGTGTTTGTTGTGGAGGAGGAAGGGAAAGGAGAATGTTAGCTGCTCTGAGACTCCTTCGGGTAGTGATAAAGTGGGATATCAAATCCAAACAACAGCTCCGCTTACCTTTTCCACGATTAAGTCATAGAGAAGCGTCACAATGCGGATGTGCAACATCTCCGTCCCTTTCTCTGTGCAGAGATGCCGAAGCACTTGAAGGCCTCCAAGCTTGAGGAACTGCTGCTGAGCGTAGGGGAACTGCCGCAGCATGGACGACAAAGCAAAGAGAGCCTGGGAACAAAACACAACAAGGGTGTTGGCGACGCTTCTGTTCTGCCCAAAGCTTTCCCGCACAACTCCTCCGGCACGTGCCCCCCAACACCTCCCTTGCCCCTAATAAACAATTTGTCTATACAGTGGTACCTCGGGTTAAGTACTTAATTCATTCCAGAGGTCTGTTCTTAACCTGAAACTGTTCTTAACCTGAAGCACCGCTTTAGCTAACAGGGCCTTCCGCTGCCGCCGCACAATTTCTGTTCTCATCCTGAAGCAAAGTTCTTAACCCGAGGTACTATTTCTGGGTCAGCAGAGTCTGTAACCTGTAGCATCTGTAACCTGAGGTACCACTGTACTAGTAGTAGCTGTAGTAGTAGAATAAAAGTTCTGCCTCTTCCCATTTTTATGAAGCTACATAGAAGGAGGGCACTTTTAAAAGTTAGAAGACGCCAAGTGGAAGGAAGGGACTTTGATCAGATGGAAGAGCAGGGAAACATTAGGCGTTCCGAGCTGCGTAGCATGAGGCTGGGTCTGGCTGGAGAGACACAGAGCCTTTCCACATCTTTCAATTAGCAGCCATAGGAGAGATCCCAATAAAGCTCTCTGGGTAGAATTTTATTTAGACACCATTTCAGGGTGACATTTCGGATGGAAAGTGCATACAACCCGAGGACTGTGGAACTCCTTTGGCTCTTCTGCATGTATTATAAAACGTGGAAGATGGTGCCCTCTGGTTAGAGTCCCAGAAAATCAGAGCTCCCGGCTTGCCCTCGACAGCCAATGTTGAACGTCTTCCCATGCTCTTTCTAGGAAGAAATGAGCAACGCAGCGTCCTGTCCCCTCCAGTTCAGCTTCTTCCTCTATTACTTTCTCTCCAGCAATTTAGTGGATTTTTCTTCTCCTTCTCCTTCTCCCTCCTCCTCTTCTTTATCTAGGCTGCAGCAAAGCATTGCACCGCAAATCAGTAGGAAATAAATCTCAATCATGTTCTCGCTGTACTGGAATTTTGAGGGGTGTAAGTGCTCTGGGTTAAATGCGAATGCAAAGCACAGTCCCGGCGAGTGCTGATCCAATCTTTCTTTTGTTCAGAGCAGGGATAGGAAGAAATCGTGTGTGGAGGGAGGCAGGTAGCGTCAGGTCTGCCAGTTCCTCACTCAAACTGCTGCCTCATAAAAAAGAGCGCCCCTTTGCAGACTACACACGGTCGCTAGCAGCCCTTTTTTTTATTACAGCGGTACCTTGGGTTAAGTACTTACTTCGTTCTGGAGGTCCGTACTTAACCTGAAATTGTTCTTAACCTGAAGCACCACTTTAGCTAATGGGGCCTCCCGCTGCTGCCGCGCCGCTGGAGCACAATTTTTGTTCTCATCCTGAAGCAAAGTTCTTAACCTGAAGCACAAATTCTGGGTTAGCGGAGTCTGTAACCTGAAGCGTATGTAACCCGAGGTACCACTGTACTTTGCAACTTGGGAAAACCAGTCAGCAGTGAGCATGGTGTGAATATTTATCTTTATCTGTGTGTTTGTTGCATTTCTATCCCGCCCTTTTCTTCAAGGGGCTCAAGGTAGCATTACATGGTTCTTTCCTTCTTCGTTTAATCCCCACAATAACCACGTGAGGCAGATTAGTCTGAGAGGCAGTGACTGGACCAAAGTCACTCAGTGAGTCTCATGGCTGAATGGGGATTTGAACCCTGGTCTCCAGAGGTCTTAGTCCGACACTCCAAGCACTGTAGCACATTGGTTCTCAAAGCAATTTGCAGAACAAGCCCTCTAGTGCAGTAAAATGGAGGTGGTGGTGGTGGAGCAGGTGGAGAAGAAGAAGAAGAAGAAGAAGAAGAAGAAGAAGAAGAAGAAGAAG
>JAXCMG010000083.1:637146-650334 GCA_034642415.1 Podarcis siculus
AGAAGAAGAAGAAGAAGAAGAAGAAGAAGAAGAAGAAGAAGAAGAAGAAGAGGAGGAGGAGGAGGAGGAAGAAGAAGATGAGGAAGAGGAAGAGGAAGAAGAAGAAGAAGAGGAGGAGGAGGAGGAGGAGGAGGAAGAAGAAGAAATAATTCCAAACACAAACACACACCCCTCTACTATGAGGATGCTGCTGAACACCTGAGATGGAGACAAACATTAAAAACAAAACAAAAAAAGGACAATATACTGCAATAAAGTAACTTTGGTGGACTGAACGAGGACGTTCTCCACTCTCTGCCTTCCTTCCCTCTAGGAGACGGTTAGAACACTTTGTCAGATTAACAATACACTCAGTGCAGCTTTCAGGAACATGCCGTAAATATATTTCAGCTTTATATAAGGGTCTGCATCTAGTGAGGGATTCTCCCTCAGGAAGCATTTCGCTGTTACATGAACCTATCCATCAGTCTCTTGTACCTTCTTTTGTTTCCCTGTGGCAAGCACACATCCAGAGAAACTGGGGGAGAAGGGAGACCTATCCCAGGGCAGCCTACGTAACATTCTTGGCAGCGCAGCCCTGAATACAGTAGAGCCTCCTGAATTAATACAAGGCGATACCTATTTGCTCTGCCGTTGCAAAAGGGTCTCTGAATTAAACGCAGAGGCTCGGAGGGAACATTTGTGGCTGGCAACAACAACTGTAACTCTGCTGGATAAGATAAGGGTAACTGGATCTCATGCACCAGGGAGTAAATTGATCGCTGAAGAAGCGGCAAAGAACCAACCCTCTCGGGCCCATCAGTCCTGAACATTTAGCTGGGGGCGTTATCAGGCCTTGCCCCTTACAAAAGCATCCGATATCGGTCACTGCTGGAGGCAGATTACTGAGCTGCATGAAGCAATTATCTCATCCCCTGAATGTCCACTCCGATGTTCGTTAGCCTCCGAAATTCAAGCCCGCCAGTGGGCTGAGTTAAGTTTCCCTCCTGAAAGTCTGTACCGTACAGGGCAGTCTGCCCCGCAGCGCTCTAGAAAACAGCCCACGCAATGAGAGCGCCTTGCTTTTTCAAAAGGGCCTCGGTGCTGCAGTCGCAATCACAAAAAGCCAATCCTAGCAAATGGCAACGTAACCCAGGAAAGAGCATGCAATTGTGCTTTCTTTATAATTCCCAGAGAATAGCCTTGCTGGAATTTATTATTATTATTATTATTATTATTATGGGATGCGGGTGGCGCAGTGGGTAAATCCTCAGCGCCTAGGGCTTGCTGATCGCATGGTCGGTGGTTCGAATCCCCGCAGTGGGGTGAGCTCCCGTCTATTGTCCCAGCTCCTGCGCACCTAGCAGTTCGAAAGCACCCCTAAAGTGCAAGTAGATAAATAGGTACCGCTTTATAGCGGGAAGGTAAACGGTGTTTCCGTGTGCTGCGCTGGTGCAGGCTGGCCACGTGACCCGGAAGTGTCTGCGGACAGCGCTGGCCCTCGGCCTCTAGAGTGAGATAGGCGCACAACCCTAGAGTCTGTCAAGACTGGCCCGTACGGGCAGGGGTACCTTTACCTTTTACCTTTATTATTATTATTATTATTATTATTATTATTATTATTATTATTGCAGCAGAGAATAAATTCAATTAGCACAACGTGAGAACTAAAGACAACTGGAATACAGTGGTACCTCGGGTTACATACGCTTCAGGTTACATATGCTTCAGGTTACAGACTCCGCTAACCCAGAAATAGTACCTCGGGTTAAGAACTTTGTTTCAGGATGGGAACAGAAATCGTGCTCCAGCGGCACGGTGGCAGCAGGAAGCCCCATTAGCTAAAGTGGTACCTCAGGTTAAGAACAGTTTCAGGTTAAGAACGGACCTCCGGAACAAATTAAGATCTTAACCCGAGGTACCACTGTACATAAAGACCCTCGCACATGATGGCTATATATTGACTTCAGTTAACAGAGGCAGCATGCCCTTCCTACATTCTTATGAAATGTTGGACTTTCACCCAATTGTAGAGTTGGAAGAGACCCCGAAGGCCAGTGTGGTGTGGTGGTTAAGAGCGGTGGACTCGTAATCTGGGGAACTGGGTTCGCGTCTCCGCTGCTCCACATGCAGCTGCTGGGTGACCTTGGGCCAGTCACCCTTCTCTGAAGTCTCTCAGCCCCACTCACCTCACAGAGTGTTTGTTGTGGGGGAGGAAGGGAAAGGAGAATGTTAGCTGCTTTGAGACTCCTTTGGGTAGTGATAAAGCGGGATATCAAATCCAAACTCCTCCTCCTCTTCTTCTTCTTTAGTCCAGCCCCCTGCGATTGCAGGAATATGCAACTGTTCCCATACAAGGATCAAATCCGCAGCCTTGGCATCATCAGCACCGCGCTCTAACCAACTGAGCTATGTTCAGAGGACACATGTTTGAACCTTCTGGTCGCCGTCAACATTTATTTGAACTGATTAGGTGCCCAGTTTTGCCAGTAGGAGGTGGAACCTAGATATACTTGCTTTTCCTTATCTTGGGATCCTATTAAGATTACAGGACAGAGGAGAAACCAACAAAAAGTGTGTGGAAGGGGGAACGTGTTAATGTGGCCTCTAATATATCTCTAGGCCACACATACTCCCACCTCACTGTTTCCTGCTCTATCAAAGCTAATTTTATTTCAAAATACAGCACTGGAGCTCTGGGGCATGCTTTAGATTGTAACTGACTGAGAATTTGGTTCACGGAGGAATAGGAAGGACATTTTTTTCAGATCCAACAAGGAGAAAAATTTGCTCGGACCTACACACGTGACGTACAAAAGGCGGCAGAGGATAACCAACTTCCTGAGTAAATTTGCAATCCTGATAAGGTGGCAAATAGTCCTGCAAAACCCATCTTCTACAAGCACCCAACACTGAACTAATTCAGCACGAAAAGATATATAATATAGTATTTTCCCTCCATGGTGTCATTTTCAATCTAACATATACTGGGAACCACTGGGACAGGTGCCTCTCTAAGTGGTCTGATACTATAGCTGTGCAAAAGCACGTCAGATAACCGGCCCTCTCAAATTAAATGAGATTATCAAGTCTGGAAATGACTAGGTCTGGCTACTGCAGGAGGAAGACTGAAGCCTAAGGAGCTAAACTTAGCTGTCCAGTGAAGGGATGCAACCATTTTTAATTTGAGGGGTGACTCTTGTTTGGTGCACTGGCCTGATCTGTTTGCACAGCCAAAACACATTCTAGCCTTAGGTCTACGTACGTCCACCTACAGAGGTCCACAGGCGTTCTCGTACAAAATGCAATTATCCAAGCTGCTCCTGAAAGACAGCCAAGCACATATTGCTCTCCCCTTACCTTTTTCTTCACAGCCAGGGGCTGGTCTGTGGCCAAAATCACCAGCAGTTTTTGCAGAGCGCCACCCTCAATCGCAGCGACTTGTATTTTGGGGTTGCTGGGAAGAGAAATGGAACTCATTAGGCTCAGCGATACTTCGGTGTCCTGTAAATTTTGCTGCAATCTGACTTCTACAAAAGACAATTGCAGGGCAGGTTACTCTGAGAAAGATACTGCAAGGATTTAAACGAAGCCCTTGAGTCCTATTGCTATCAGTCGAAAGCGTCCATGTTTATTTTGCCTCCCAAGGCGCCACCTGCTGACTGAAAATGCAAGCAGCTCTAGTTCATTTCTCACACGGAGTATATACCGTATTTTTTGCTCTATAAGACTCACTTTTTCCCTCCTAAAAAGTAAGGGGAAATGTGTGTGCGTCTTATGGAGCGAATGCAGGCTGCACAGCTATCCCAGAAGCCAGAACAGCAAGAGGGATCGCTGCTTTCGCTGCACAGCGATCCCTCTTGTTGTTCTGGTTTCTGAGATTCAGAATATTTTTTTTCTTGTTTTCCTCCTCCAAAAACTAGGTGCGTCTTATGGTCTGGTGCGTCTTATAGAGCGAAAAATACGGTATTTACCTGTGTGAAATACGCACGTCTGCAGAAATAAACAGGAACCACCCCCCCCCAAATGAAAACAACGAAGTTACTTGCCAGCTGTTGCATTCTCAATAGCGCAGGGATCGTCTTGCCTTAACAGGATTTCATCAGACAATTTGGCCGTCTTAGCATCACAGTGCAAGAAAAGACGTTCTTGCATTTCCCTCCTGGTCAGAATGGCTAAAGACCAAAAGGGTGCGTCTGTTTCACACCGCGATAGTCACAAGGGAGGATGTGTAACATCTGCAAGAGGCTGGAGGAGGAGCACGGCAATCTTAAGGCTTCCTCCTCCCCCCTTTGGACCCGTTGTCCCATCAAAATCATTGCACGGGACAAAGGACGTGTCCATTTGGAAACTCCCAAGTCTGGAGCATGTGAGCTCGCAAGGCCGCCACATGGAACTTCTGCGACATCTTGGGAATACAAAACCATGTCCCCCATTCACACGGGAACACTCAAAGTGGAGCATCAAGACTTTACGAGGTTAATTCATTTGAAATAATAGGTAAGGAAAGGAAAGGAAAGGTAAAGGACCCCTGGACAGTGAACTCCAGTCAAAGGCGACTATGGGGTTGCGGCACTCATCTTGCTTTCAGGCCGAGGGAGCCGGCGTTTGTCCACAGACAGCTTTCCGGGTCATGTGGCCAGCAGGACTAAACCGCTTCTGGCAAAACGGGACACCGTGACGGAAACCAGAGCGCACAGAAACACTGTTTATCTTCCTGCCACAGCAGTACCTCTTTATCTACTTGCACTGGTGTGCTTTTGAACTGCTAGGTTGGTAGGAGCTGGGACCGAGCAACGGGAGCTCACCCCGTCGCGGGGATTCAAACCGCCAACCTGCTGATCGGCAAGCCCAAGAGGCTCCGTGGTTTAGACCACAGCGCCACCCATGTCCATATTATTTCATTTCTGCGGATGGGAATTAGGTAATAAACTGAAATAAGCCGAAAGGTTCTTTGCCCCTTACATATGAAAAAAAGGAAGACCAGGCATAATTCTTGAAGTGATACGAGAGCGGTTTAAATGTGTGGTGTGGAAGTGACCTCTTTTTTCAGCAGCTGGCTCCGTCTTCCTTGAGAGGAGGCTCAGACTGTTTTAGCAGTCGCCACCTCTAACAAAATGGCGGGGAGGAAGACAGTGGTTCCTTGGGTCAGAGAGTTACTGGCGCATTGGCTGGTGGTGTGCAGGTGTCCTTCAGCAAGGCCATCTGGGGCTGGCTCTGAGTGAAATCCCCTCCGAGAGTTTCCCAGTCTCATCCCTTGAAGACGGGGAGCCCGACCCCAGGGCCATGACAAAAAGTGACGAGGGAAGAGGAGGATTTAGGCAGCAAAATGCAGGGTGGACATGAATGGATGAAGGCATGTCAACAGAAGAACCGGACAAGATTGCAGTTAGATTGAGAAACGACCAGGCCCTAGACCAGTATCTTTGCTGAGGTCTCAGTAAGAAAGAAGGGAAGTATTTTTGTAATGCTGGAAACGGAAAAGCAGTATCATGTGACGGAAAGAGAAGGATCAAGGAAGGGAGAGAAATCAAGCTTTCTGTTCATGATAGGTGACGTTCTCAATTGATAAGGAGAATGGAGAGTCAGGAGTAGGCAACCTAAGGCCTGTGGGCCGGATGCGGCCCAATCACCATCTCAATCCAGCACACGGATGGTCTGGGAATCAGCATGTTTTTACATGAGTAGAATGTGTGCTTTTATTTAAAATGCATCTCTCGTTGGGGTTGGGGCAACTAAAGAAACCCCAACTAAAGAATCATGGGAAGAAAAATTGATGGACTATGCAGAACTGGCAAAACTGACATACAAGCTACAGGACAAGGATAACTGTGACTTTTAAGATGAATGGGAACCCTTTACAAAGTATTTGAAGACGCAACAAAGCGAACTGGACTCCTTGGCTGGTTTTGAATAAACATCCACAAACTTTTTATTGATAATTATTACGTAAATAGTTTAGAGGATCTATACAACTGTGTAACATGCAGAAAACAGCATTTTTAGAGAAATCAAAGACAGGAACTGAGGGAAGTCGGGGGGTAGGGGGGTTCTGTGGGGGGAGGGAGGGGAGGGAGAAAAAAAGGGGGAAAATAAGGATGATAAGTTTCTGGATAATATGTTTTGTTTTAATTTTGAATAAAAAAGTAATTAAAAAAATTAAAATGCATCTCTGGGTTATTTGTGGGGCATAGGAATTCGTTCATTGTTATTATTTTTTCAAAATATAGTCCGGCCCACCACAAGGTCTGAGGGACGGTGGACCAGCCCATGGCTGAAAAAGGTTGCTAACCACTGGACTCCAAGGCCTTGGGAGAGACTCCATCCACCACAGAAAACACAATGCCAATTGTGAACCAATGAAAGTTCATCGGCAAATTTGCTTTCAAGGCAAGACGCCACCAGAAGTGCCACAAAAGAGAGATACTGGTTTCAAGCACAGCCAAGTTATTTTCTTTGTTCTGCTGCTTTCAGTAGTGTTTCTTGTAGGCTTTATGTAAACTTCCATTGCCAGCAAAGGCATAAGGACCTCGTTGAATATGAAGTAACGGTTATGCACCTTTGGGCTTGCAGTGAACTGCAATGAACATTTCCAGTTCTTATTGAGGCAAAAGGCTTTGGCAGCAAGAGGCATCTGAAAAAAATGGCAGTGGGAAGGAAACAAGCCTTTAAATGTAAGCAAGAAGTGCCAGCTACCACATGAGCGAGAAACATTTCAGGACCGTAAGCAGCAGATGGATGTTGGAAAACCACTGCATAATCGAGCAATGCAATTGGAAGTGAAATATGACTAGCGTAACTTGAACCAGTGGAAATGAGATGTAGGCCGTATGGGGCACATGAGGCATTTGGGCTGAGGCTTTAAGTGTCACAGCAACTTGTTCATAAAACACTCCGCCACAGATTGCTGCTTCAGCGAGGGAATCTCCCCCCCTACCCCAGAGTTTCATTTTTACAGATTATTCCATTAATCTGCTCACTTAAATGTCACATCTGTTCCTTAATATTTTTAATTCAAGCTCATTTTCCACCTCTCCTTGGCTCTTCTGTTTCGATTAACTTGACGATTTATTTAAACACTTATTATCCGGAGCTGCATAATCTTATTCTCGGATCAGTCTTTCAGCTCGGAAAGAATAGGTGCTTCCTCCACAAAAGTCAGGGTGCACCCAGTCATATGCCATTTCCCTCGAGGACTGAGAGAGGAAAAAATGGGCTGAATTCTCTGGAGATCAGTTGGCACTGCAATACTTCCTTATCACACGACTTTCAGACTTCGCCTTTATTCCACGGAGCTAAATGCATCTTAAAAAGTAGAGACATCACCTTGCCAACAAAGGTCTGTATAGTAAAAGCTATGGTTTTCCCAGTAGTGATGTATGGAAGTGAAAGCTGGACCATAAAGAAGGCTGATCGGCAAAGAATTGATGCTTTTGAATTATGGTGCTGGAGGAGACTCTTGAGAGTCCCATGGACTGCAAGAAGATCAAGCCTATCCATTCTGAAGGAAATCAGCCCTGAGTGCTCACTGGAAGGACAGATCCTGAAGCTGAGGCTCCAAGACTCTGGCCACCTCATGAGAAGAGAAGACTCCCTGGAAAAGACCCTGATGTTGGGAAAGATGGAGGGCACAAGGAGAAGGGGACGACAGAGGACGAGATGGTTGGACAGTGTTCTCGAAGCTACCAGCATGAGTTTGACCAAACTGCGGGAGGCAGTGGAAGACAGAAGTGCCTGGTGTGCTCTGGTCCATGGGGTCACGAAGAGTCGGACACGACTAAACGACTCAACAACAACAACAAAAATAGTCAATGTTAGTCATGATCAGAGTAGATCCTTTGAAATCAACAGGCTGAAGTTACTTGTGCAATGGGTCTACTCAGAGCATGACTAGCAGCGGCTATCACCCCCATGTTATGCGCTTAATTTGCCTATTGGGAAAGTGCCTTTCACAACCCTCAGACTCAACTGGGTCCACTGGGAGCCATTTGAAACAGAAGTAGCATGGTTTTCAATAAGCATGTTACCATTTGTCACATAGCAGGGAATTTCCTTCTTAATCGGGCCAACTGGACGCGGGTGGCGCTGTGGGTTAAACCACAGAGCCTAGGGCTTGCTGATCAGAAGGTCGGCAGTTCGGATCCCCGTGACGGGGTGAGCTCCCATTGCTCGGTCCCTGCTCCTGCCAACCTAGCAGTTCGAAAGCACGTCAAAGTGCAAGTAGACAAATAGGTACTGCTCCGGCGGGAAGGTAAACGGTGTTTCCGTGCGCTGCTCTGGTTCGTCAGAAGCGGCTTAGTCATACTGGCCACATGACCCGGAAGCTGTACGCCGGCTCCCTCGGCCAGTAAAGCGAGATGAGCGCCACAACCCCAGAGTCGGCCACGACTGGACCTAATGGTCTGGATTCCCTTTAAGGTGCTCCTGACCTGGACCGTAATGTGTGGCAGAGAAACAAAAGACCCTACCCTGTGATTTCACCACAGGTCCATGTGTTAGGATTAGACCGACAGATACTGCTATTTAACTGTCAAATTGGAATAGGTTTAGGAGAGATGAAATCAGGTCCAAAAACGGTGCTGAATTTGCTTCCCTCCCTGTAACCTCTTGCCAGTGATGTTATACATATGGTCTTTTATCCATGAAACACTTGATCCATATAAATGCACTCAGCTGCAAGAATATTTAAGTCTCCTTCGCACAATCAGACAAAACACGCCCCAGCTCAGTTCTATCCTTCGCACAATGCACTTGCAACCCTGACTCAACAACCCTCATTTTTAAAGATGTTTTGTATTGTGTTTTTAAAGCGTTATCCTACTAGCACTCAGAAATGCCAACAGGATTTCCTGGTCCCCAGTATACTGTCTGCATCCCCTCACCCCAAATCAATCTATTGACAAGATCTGCTGCTTATGTACTTATATATTCACTTAACTCTAGCCTACTTCACAGGGTTTTTGCAAATATAAAAGGGGGAGGATCACGTACATAACCTTGCGCTCCTAGGTGGAAAATATACAAATACATGTCGCACAGTATAGATATATATACACACACAACACTCTGACAACCTCGAGAAACAAAAAATAATCCTTGTGTAAAAGCACAGTCAAATAGGAATTTTAAATATAGGATTTATTTACAATTATTTGCTGCTTTGGGAGGGCACCCTTCTAAGTCCCAGTTGCGGGTGGTCAACATTCCTTCCTCTGACTGCTAAGCAACTGTGATTAAACATCCTTCGCAATGGCGCTGCCTGCTGAGCCAGCATCTTAAAGCTGCCTCTGTGTTTTGTTTTCTAACTTTCTTTAGGAGTGTCTGATTGACTTATTTTTTAAAGAAAGCTAAGTGTCTGGGGTCCCTGCTAGCTTGGGGCCTGGTACATGTGCACCCCCCTTTACCCCCCAAAGGCAGCCCTGCTAGCACTTAACTGTTGGAGGTATGCGAGGGGGGCAGGGAATTATGATTGCTGGTGTTGCTATTTGTATTTGATCGATTTAAGCCGGTTTTTCTTAAGAGCTGTTTCAGCACAAGAGAGGGTTCCCCACTCCTGCTCTGTTGCCTATTAAAAAGTTGGAAACATGCACAGAATACTGAAAGGGACACTATAGTCCCCATCATCCCTCACTACTGGTCGTGCCAGCGAGGGATGATGAGAGTTGTAGTCCAAAGCCACTTCCACCCTTCGGAGGAGGTGGACTTGCGGGCTTCACAGTCCCATGTGTGCGGCGGCTGGAAACCAGCCCTGCACAATTGGGGGGATTCCCGGCTGTGTCACCTCCTGGCCAGCCACTTAGCTGGCTCTGGGGGTGTGGCCTGCCTTATTTAAAGCAGGATGTGGCCAGGGATCTCCCTCTTTGCAGCCTGCCAGCTTTTCCCACCCTCCCGCCCTATAAGGTTTTTGTTCTTTGACCTTGCTATGGACCTTGGTTGGTCGCCGTTGAGGGGCCTGGTAGGAATTTTTCCACTTGGCAAATTGGCACCAGCCACTTGGTTTTTGCAAATCGTCACAACTTTCTTGGTATTGGCGGTTAGGCATTGGTATTGTTCTGTAGATGGAAGAGGGGAGGTAGCGCCATCACCTGCCCTGCGTATTGAAGGGTAGTCCGTTAAAGGATTCCGGGGGGCGTGGCCCTCTCTGAAGCCTAGGGAGGTGGAGCCTAAGGCACGCCCCCTATCGGTGACCCCAGGGGAGTTCCTAGTTGATGTGCATCAGCAGGACTCCCCCTACTGGTGGTTAACCCTTCCCGGACTTCAAGCGGATGGGCTGAAGTCGGATATACAGTGGTACCTCGGCTTAAGTACTTAATTCGTTCCGGAGATCTGTTCTTAACCTGAAACTGTTCTTAACCTGAAGACCACTTTAGCTAAGAGGGCCTCCCGCTGCCGCCACGCTGCCGGAGCACAACTTCTGTTCTCATCCTGAAGCAAAGTTCTTAACCCGAGGTATTATTTCAGGGTTAGCGGAGTCTGTAACCTGAAGCGTCTGTAACCTGAAGTGTATGTAACCCGAGGTACCACTGTAACAGGTTAGGACCAATGCCTAAGCCAATACCGCTCATCACCTGTAACCAATAAAGTTGTGGCCTTATTTAGCCCGTTAACCTTAATAATTGTGTCATGTGTCATTATTTCTACCGGGGGGGGGGCGGTAACTCGCCACGCAAACTAGAGCTGGAGACTGTAGTTTGGGAAACACTAGATTAGAAGAACTCCCCAACCCAGCCTGCCCAGCCTCAGCATCAAACCTGAACAATGCCCGCTTTTAGGGTCCCCTCCTACCGCTGCAGCAAACCCGCCACCCTAACTCAACAACGGCGAGCCTGCGGCCTACTCTGCCATTCACCTCAGGTCTTCCTCCCCATCTCAACACGCATTCCTTCCCAGAAACCCTCCAGCCTTCAGACGCCGCCTGCATTTATTTCTACCCGAGTTTTACAAATGGGCTTTAGAAATGAAATACTGCCGACGTTTTCCGGCCTTGGAATCGTTTTGTGAATGGGATGATAATGAGCCTGTTTGATCGAATATAGAGGGGCGGAGGAGGGTTATGGCTCTTATGAATATAAGCAGGACGGCCAGCTGAGCACAGCATGGGTTTGATCCTGCTCCCTTCTCCACGCCCCCCTCCCCAAGCAAGGTGTGATGCGGCTTGTTTGTAAAGTAGTTCCTTTTGTTCTCCGCCGAACATGGCTCTCTCCTGGTACGGAGGCCTGCCCCCGGCAACTGTTGCCATGGTTTTTACACTTCAGTGCATCGGTGAGGGGAGGCTGCGCATGCAGCAGCTGTTATTTACGTGGCAGCGGCTATGAGAAATGGTCAAGGATGCCAGGAGCCCCCACTATTTTTCGCGTTGGATCCTGCTGCCTCCTCCTGATCCACGCCAAATTAAAAGTTCTACCGCGGAGAAGTCGGTCGATGTGTGCAGGGGAGTCGACGTTTCCTAAGAGGGAAGGGAAGCCTTTGCCCGAAGGGAATGCATATTAGAAGCAATGCTTTTCAGCGAAAACCCACTTTTCAGACAATCCTTCCCCCCTATACAGTACCGTATTTTTTGCTCTATAAGACACACCAGACCACAAGACGTACCTAGTTTTTGGAGGAGGAAAACAAGAAAAAAAATATTCTGAATCCCAGAAGCCAGAACAGCAAGAGGGATTGCTGCGCAGTGAAAGCAGCAATCCCTCTTGCTGTTCTGGCTTCTGGGATAGCTGCGCAGCCTGCATTCGATCCATAAGACGCACACACATTTCCCCTTACTTTTTAGGAGAGAAAAAGTGAGTCTTATAGAGCAAAAAATACGGTATATACAGTGCTATTTTTCTAGCAAAAGAGGTGCCGGAACTCACCATGAACGCCTCCCTTGTTCTCTTAGAATAGGGACGCGGGTGGCGCTGTGGTCTAAACCACCGAGACTCTTGGGCTTGCCACTCAGAAGGTTGGCGGTTCGAATCCCCATGACGGGGTTTTTTACCTTTTACCTTTCTCTTAGAATGGCAATGGCGCCCACCTGAGAGGTGCCAGAACTATCTGAGAAGAAGGCCAAGGTTCACAAGAGACCCATTAAAACATGACTCCATGCTAGCCTCAAATGAGAGGGGGTAAGAAGAGAAAAGAAGCCAGGCCAAGCTAAGTGCCTTAGCAGTACCGAAGCCGTCTCCCCAGGACGCAAGCCTGGGCAGTGTGCAGTGCTTTTTTTTTTCTTTAAAAAATGTTTAGGGATACTCTCATTTTGACTCAAGAAAATCACCATTTTATAGTTCAAATCGGGGGAAATAAAATACAGTAAACTGACAAAAGTATGAAGAACCTGCATTACTCATATTGAAATGCTGCCCCTCAATGAGACAAAACTTTCATCAGTAAAACACCACACATCCACATTCCACACTGCTTCACACATTAAACGCCCGCTTCCGTCTCAGGAAACACCAGGAAAGGAAATGAAGCCGCCATCGGGGGTAGCAACAGAACTAACAATTCACCATGCTAGAGAAGAAACTAATTTAAAAAACCCAGTTTCTTCTCCCGTTAGATTCACAAAATGTTTAGGGATATGCGTACCCCTGTGTCCCCCCCCCCCCCGAAAAAAAAGCACTGGCAGTGTGTATGGAGGTCCTGGGCTGTCCAGATGACAAGACCCCCCCTCTCGGCCTCACTGATGTGGTCCAAAGGAAAGCAGACCAAGACGTTTGGCACCTTCCTTGTTGGAAGGAAGGGACTTAGGAACTTCACTCCAGACTTGGAAGGAAAGTTGGAAGGAGCCATCCAGCCGTCTTAGGGACTCCACTCCAGACATATGTAGGGTTTACTCTTTAGCCTTCTTCTCCTAAAGATATTGCTGAAAGCAGCAGAGGTTTACAGTCAGAGTTTTCCTTCTCCTAGATGGGCTCTGTCAGGAGTGCGTGCAGGAGCTGGGCCCTTCCTAAGTTTGTTCTGGAGAGGCAAGGCAAGGCCGCACAGGTGAGGCTGCTTGATAACTCACTGCAGCTGGTGGCTAGAGCCAGGAAGGGATATAAGGTCAGCATTTCCCTTCAGCTCTTTGCCACAGCAACACGCTTCCTGCCTTGCTGCGTGACTCTTTCCTTCTTGACCCTCGGACCCTTGACTTCGTGACTCCTTGCTTCTCGACCCTCAGACCCTTGACTTTGTGACTCCCTGCTTCTTGACCCTCGGACCCTTGACTTCGTGACTCCTTGCTTCTTG
>JAXCMG010000083.1:650344-667635 GCA_034642415.1 Podarcis siculus
ACCCTTGACTTCGTGACTCCTTGCTTCTTGACCCTCGGACCCTTGACGTCATGACTCCTTGCTTCTTGACCCTTGGACCCTTAACTTCGTGACTCCTTGCTTCTCGACCCTCAGACCCTTGACTTCATGGCTCCTTGCTTCTTGACCCTTGACTTCATGAGTCCCTGCTTCCTGACTCTCGGACCCCTGGCTTCTCGCCTCTCGTTCCTGCTCCCACCCTGCCATCTTGCCCCGGTCCCAACGTCCTCAGACAGGACTTCAACTGCCCGTAGACCGGACCGTGACAGGCTCCCTTTCCTGCTTGACAAGCCCCACCTGCCCCTCACTTTCCTTTATTTATAGCTCTGTGCAAAGAAATGCAGATCCCGGATGTGTTACAGGATCTCTCCGCCCCATAGAAGGCAGAACACATACACTGAGCTGTTTAACCCTGTAGGTTCTCCTCACAACAGCATGTGCAGAAACCGCCTTCTTGACTAGTGGTCCCTTCCGTTCAATCCTCCAGAGCCTGAGTTCGCATGCAGGGGAAGTCCCTAACTCATTGAGAGTTTGAGACCCATCGGTTACCCTCACCTGGTTTAGCCGGCCAGTCAAAGCCATTTCCTGGGGCGTGGCCACTGCTGCACACTGACAGCTTCAAGGACCCACAAGTGAAAGCAGAGGGCAGGTGGGGACCAAAGGTGGACAAACTGCAACGTGTTCCCCACCGGAGGTACAGCCTCCAACGCCCCATATACCATAATAAATTGGTTAAACCTTTAAGGTGCCACAAAGCTCCTTGCTGCTTTTGCTTCGGAAAACAGCTACTCCTCTAGAAATGGTAACGAAAAATAAGCACTTGTTAAGCGGCTAAACGAATTGGAATACTCTATGGATAGCTAAAGAAAACAACCAGTACCTTTTCTTTAAAGTTTAAGGCGCATAAAAAGGCTCACTCCCACATAGATGAGTCACAACGAAGCGCTTATTCTCCTGCAAATTCATGGCAGAGCCAGGAAGATGAAGGAAGCAACTCCTTGCTATAGATCCCGAATAGGTAAAGGTAAAGGGACCCCTGACCATTAGGTCCAGTCGTGGCCGACTCTGGGGTTGCGGCGCTCATCTCGCTTTATTGGCCGAGGGAGCCGGCGTACAGCTTCCGGGTCATGTGCCAGCATGACTAAGCCGCTTCTGGTGAACCAGAGCAGCGCACGGAAACACCGTTTACCTTCCCACCAGAGTGGTACCTATTTGTCTACTTGCACTTTGACGTGCTTTCGAACTGCTAGGTTGGCAGTAGCAGGGAGCTCGCCCCGTCGCGGGGATTCGAACCGCCGACCTTCTGATAGGCAAGTCCTAGGCTCCGTGGTTTAACCCACAGCACCACTCGCGTCCTTTTATATCCCGAATAAAAAGGGGCAATTCCAGCCAGGGGATTCAACGTTTGGATAGTCTGCGGGCTTTAAACCGCAGATCTAATTCCTGTGATGGAAACAGTTGGGGCTGTACCTGGAAACCAACGAGACAATTCTTTGACAAGACACAAGACAAGTGTGGCGAGCGACGGGGCACGGCTCAGGAGCAGAGCATGCAGAAGGTACCATTTTAAAGTGTGGTGTAGTGGTTAAGAGTGGTGTACTCGTAATCTGGTGAACCGGGTTCGCATCTCCGCTCCTCCACCTGCAGCTGCTGGGTGACCTTGGGCTAGTCACACTTCTTTGAAGTCTCTTAGCCCCACTCACCTCACAGAGTGTTTGTTGTGGGGGAGGAAGGGAAAGGAGAATGTTAGCCGCTTTGAAACTCCTTAGGGTCGTGATAAAGCGGGATATAAAATCCAAACTCTTCTTCTTCTTCTCCATTTAAAAACATTGCAGCCAACAGAGCCAGCAAAGGCCTGTTGGTCCAAGGCATGGGTAGGCAAACTAAGGCCCAGGGTCCGGATCTGGCCGAATGGCCTTCTAAATCCGGCCCGCGGATGGTCCGGGAATCAGTGTGTTTTTACATGAGTAGAATGTGCCCTTTTATATAAAATGCATCTCTGGATTATTTGTTGGGCCTGCCTGGTGTTTTTACATGAACAGAATGTGTGCTTTTATTTAAAATGCATCTCTGGGTTATTTATGGGACATAGGAATTTGTTCATTATTTTTTAAAAAATATAGTCCGGCCCGCCACAAGGTCTGAGGGACAGTGGACTGGCCCCCTCCTGAAAAAGTTTGCTGACCCCTGGACTCCAAGGTCTTGGGAGAGACCCCGTCCACCACAGAAAACACAATGCTGGGCTGGATGGACCAATTAAAGTTCATCGGCAAATTTGCTTTCAAGTCAAGACGCCACCAGAAGTGCCACAAAAGAGAAACCGGTTTCAAGCACAGCCAAGTTATTTTCTTTGTTCTGTGGTTGCCACCTCTGCTGCTGCCATTCAGCTGATCACTGTAGGGGTGGCTTTTCCCACCACGGCCAACGTGCTGCGTCTTGAACAACAAAGCCACATGACACATCCCAAAATTCCTCCTCGAAGAACGGTATAATAACCAGCTTTTATTCGCTTGTTTAGGGCACCGGTTGTCTGCGTTTTTCTTTCATGATAACCACACACTAAGCACAACATGGTTTTAATAATGCACACAGCCTCTAGAAATCTGGATTCAGGCATTCAAAGAAAAATTCATGCAGTGATAGAGAACCTTCACTAGTTTTTTTTAAAAAAACACAACCACGTCAATATTATTTGGACTTATTTGGCTTCTACAGAGGCTTTTACTGTTGCTACAATTCAAACACATTATGAAGGAGGCAAAGGGAAAATGGACAAATATCGATGCTGTGGGGAAAACAGTGCTTGAACCACACAGCAAGAACCGGGACCGGCCCAACCTTGAGGCAATTGCCTCAGGCGGCAAGATCCTGGCCTTTGGCTTAGAATCAGTTTGATTCCCTCCCCCTCTTTCTTTTCCCTTTCTCCTCCTGTTAAGAGGCTGCATGCTAATGTTTTAATGTTGTATTTTAATCTTGTTTTTTAAAAACTTGTTTTTATTATTGGTTGTTAGCCGCCCTGTGCGCGGTCTTGGCTGGGGAGGGCAGGGTATAAATAACATTTATTATTATTATTATTATTATTATTAAGCTCCACTGGACCATAAAGAAGGCTGATCGCTGAAGAATTGATGCTTTTGAATTATGGTGCTGTAGGAGACTCTGGAGAGTCCCATGGACTGCAAGAAGATCAAACCTCTCCATTCTTAAGGAAATCAGCCCCGAGTGCTCACTGGAAGGACAGATCGTGAAGCTGAGGCTCCAATACTTTGGCCACCTCATGAGAAGAGAAGACTCCCTAGAAAAGACCCTGATGCTGGGAAAGATGGAGGGCACAAGGAGAAGGGGATGACGGAGGACGAGATGGTTGGACAGTGTTCTCGAAGCTACCAGCATGAGTTTGATCAAACTGCGGGAGGCAGTGGAAGACAGGAGTGTCTGGCGTGCTCTGGTCCAGGGGGTCACGAAGAGTCGGACACGACTAAACAACATTAAGATCCACAGGGGCAGCAGATCTCAATGTCAGTCTTTCTTCTCTCCCCTCCACCCTTGTTCCTGCTGTAGATCTTCCCGAGCGGAGAGGGGGACACCATTTTGGGGTCAACACCAGGTTCCAAAATGTATTGGGCCTGCCCTGGCCAGAACCATGAATTCACATGGACTGAATATTGGAGCAGAAAACAGTTTCATGGATTCAGTCCTCTACAGTGAAGAGCCCACAATGTGGCTTACATTTGCCATGACTTTGGGTACATGACATGAATTTCAGCCATTTTCTAGGCAGTTCACAAAGGCTGCAACCCTATACATGCAATTACCTGGTAATAAGTCCCACCGAACTGAGAAGGACTTATTTCCAAGTAGATTTATGCAGAAGAGTACGCTGTAAATCAATAAGGCTTGCGTTTCTTTCCACTGCCCAGTACTTAATTTCTCTATTGATTTTTTTAAAAAAAAAAGCATTTCTGGCAGGTGTGAAGGTTGTTTGGTAGCCGAAAGAATTTCAGCAGCACGGAAAACTTTCCTTATACCATAAAAAGCGCTAATGAAGTCCCCGGCTGAAAGCAGAGGATTCTGGAACAAAAAGCTTCAAATGAAATTTAAGAATAATATGGACAGGAAGTGTCTTAATATTGCTTTTGACGGCATTACCTTGCAACCGAATGCAGGCTAGCCTCTCAGACACGTAATGCCACAGTAAGTCACACAAGTACTGATGATATTTAGTAAGTGGGAACTTATCGGTGGCTAATAAATAACAGATCCTAAAGGGCTCAGGTAGAAGGTCAACAACACTCACAACCACTTTGACCCATGGCTTACCTGCCACTAAAGTGTGGAGCAACAGCAATCTATTCCCACCAACTGGTA
Organism: Podarcis siculus; assembly: GCA_034642415.1. Classification (NCBI taxonomy): domain Eukaryota; kingdom Metazoa; phylum Chordata; class Lepidosauria; order Squamata; family Lacertidae; genus Podarcis; species Podarcis siculus. The sequence goes on from JAXCMG010000083.1 coordinate 654,731, forward strand.
TTAGTGGTCATGTTTGTTATTCATTCATTCATTCATTCATCTAAACACATTTATTCAAAAGCTACAATACAGCTTTGTCCACTACCATAATACCACAGAGCGATCACACCAGTCCTCAATCCCTCATCACTGCCATGTTGGCTTGCCAAATACCCTCGATAGGAACCCAGCTACTGATCTGGTTTACTAGACGTTTTCAATTCATATATCCCCTCCACTCTGCAATGATGATGGCATTAAAATAACCCGTTCTGGGCTCAGAGCTGGAAATGAGAAATGGTTCCTACCAAGGAGGACTGGCAGACAAAACAGATGGACTTTGCGGAAATGGCGGAACTTATTGGAAGAAAGGGACGCGGGTCGCGCTGTGGGTTAAACCACAGAGCCTAGGGCTTGCCGATCAGAAGGTCGGCGGTTCGAATCCCTGCGATGGGGTGAGTTCTTATTGCTCAGTCCCAGCTCCTGCCAACCTAGCAGTTTGAAAGCACGTCAAAGTGCAAGTAGATAAATAGGTACTGCTCCGGCGGGAAGGTAAACAGTGTTTCCGTACGCTGCTCTGGTTCGCCAAAAGCGGCTTAGTCATGCTGGCCACATGACCCGGAAGCTGTATGCCAGCTCCCTTGGCCAATAAAGCGAGATGAGCGTCGCAACCCCAGAGTCGGTCACAACTGGACCTAATGGCCAGGGGTCCCTTTACCTTTACCGGAAGAATGAGAAACCAAGAAGAAAAAGAAGAGGAAGAACATTAAATAAAGAATGGGGGAAATTTATAGACTATTTGAAAAACTATTGCAAACAACTTAATTCATCAGCAGGATTAATATGAATTGAGCAGTGATATGTGTGTTTGTGTATTAATTCTGTTTACTGATTACTCCTTAGACTTTGTGTGTGTGTGTATGTGTAGAGTCTAAGGAGTAATCAATAAACAGAATTAATTGGGATATGCAGTAGTAAAGGTGAAAGTATAAGAAACCACTGAGGGGGAGGAGGGAAGTCGAATCAATTAGATGTATTTTAGTATATGTGTATTTGTGTGATTATTGTAAAACAAAAAATAAAATCATACAAACACACACACACACACACACACACACACACACACACACACACACACTGTTCTTCTTCAATAAAAGAGGAAAAAAGAGACCAAACTGGAACACGCTCTACTATGCATGCCACATCACCATGAACTAAAGGAGTACTTTGGCAAATTAAAATCTTAGTGGACGCGAAACATTCTAAAGCTGAAGTGGTTCAGTATTTCGCTTCGAGAAGGAAAAACCCGAAAGGTGCATATATGACCTGCAACAGGACTTTGTCCTCTCTGGAAATCTTACCCAAGCAACGCATCTGTCTTCTCTGTACAGCATACGTTATCATTCGGCGTTATGTTTCTGAAGGGCCTTGAATCCTTTCAGCAAGACATTTATTTTTATTTCCAATTTTTAAAATGAATCTCCATCTGATTACCATAGTCTCTGCTCCAGCATCTTGTTTCTTTGCTGTGAAAAATACCTGGCATCCTGGAAACCTCTACCTGAATAATTGAACGAGGTCCCTCCTGTCTGCTTAGTCACACTGAAGCCACTGGGCACCTGTTTGGTCAATTTTATGACCAGCAAGTAGCCTTGTGCAGTTGTCCAGTAACCACAGGACCAGTAACCATCGTTTCTGAAATTACTAATTCTGACATCGAGGAGCACCACGCAGTTGACCACACAGCACGGTGGCCGAATCTGTGCCCACTCTGTGTGATGAGGGAGACTATTATTGCCCATTTCTTAAGGTTAATCTGGCCTGACGCATTCTTTCTCAACTGCATCAAGCAGTTGGTCCCTTACCTTTCCCGCCCCGACCTGGCCACAGTGATCCATGCGACGGTCACCTCCAGGCTTGACTACTGTAATTCGCTCTACGCAGGGCTGCCCTTGAAGCTGCCCCAGAAACTCCAGCGGGTGCAGAATGCTGCAGCGAGGCTCCTCACGGGTTCTCTGCCATGGGAGCATATTCACCCAGTGCTTTTCCAGCTGCACTGGCTCCCGCTGAAGTACATGGTCAGATTTAAGGTGCTGGTTTTGACCTTTAAAGCCCTTCACGGCCTAGGACCCTCGGACCTACGGGACCGCCTCTCCCGGTATGCCCCATAGAGGACCTTAAGATCCATAAATAGCAACACCCTAGAGGTCCCGGGCCCAAAGGAAGTTACATTAGCCTCAACCAGAGCCAGGGCCTTTTCAACACTGGCTCCAGCCTGGTGGAACGCTCTGCCTCATGAGACCAGGGCCCTGCAGGATCCGATTTCTTTCTGCAGGGCCTGTAAGACAGAGTTGTTCCACCTGGCCTTTGGCTCGGAGCCAATTTGATTCCCTCCCCCTCTTTCTTTTTCCTCCTGTGATGAGGCTGCATTTTAATGTTTTAATGTTGCATTTTAATCTTGTTTTTAAGTTGCATTCATTCAACTTGTTTTTATTATTGCTTGTTAGCCGCCCTGAGCCCAGCCTTGGCTGGGGAGGGCAGGGTATAAATAAAATTTATTATTATTATTATTATTATTGTATCCACACAGATACTCACCTGGACAGTGCAGCTCCCAGGACGAAGGACGCATATTCCTTCACCAACGGCTCCGTGCTGTTCAGCCCATTAATCAAAAGCTGGAGGCCCCCAATGGAAAGCAAATCTTTTGCATTGTCCACCTATAAAATAAGTTGTTCCACATTCAAGCAACAATTTCTGCATTTACACGTAAGGGTGAGTGTTGATTTTTCTATTCAGAATTTACACACAATCACGATCAAAACCTGTTCCATCCACTTAAAAAAGATTAAAGGCAAAGGAAAAACCCCTTGCCTTGATTCGTATGATGCCGTCTCGCTACAGGAACATCACGTTCGAATTCTGAAGATACAATAATACAAGATACAAAGGGATCCAGAGTGTTGCTTTGCAGAATAGCTCCTTTCATTTACTGAAAGGATCAATACCCAGCAATATCTACCACCAAGAAAAGGGTGGGAGGTGATTTTTGCCCATTCCCCTGCAACCCCCCCACACTTCTAAAGGGTCTCTCAACTAGAAGCTGTGGGGGGAGCAGGGAGCAACAAAAAAACCCCACCTCTACACTACCAATTCCACCAGCAGAAGTTTCCTGTGAGCAGAGTTCCACTCCAAGGAACTCTGGACCCAATCCTGTCACAATCATCAAATACAGAAGGAATCACTGAAAACCAAAACATGATTAGCTTACTGAAAGCTTCCCCAGACAATATTCTTAACTGAAAGGAACGACGCTATCAAACAAAGATGAAAATTTATTTCTCTAGGAGACCATAGTTGGGAGCCTGAGGAGTTCTGTGTCTCTTACCAATACAAAATGTTTTATATTTTAATTTAACAGGCAGGGTTAGAGAGTCAGAAATACTCGGGGACTGGCAATAAGCATTTGTATTATTGACTAGAAACTCATCAGCCAGAACAAATGAGGTGGAAAGAGGACTTGAGATATTGATCGTAAGATGACTGAGCCGACAATGTGACACGCTAACTAAGGCTGGGCATTTTAGCCATGACAAATTCCGGCAGGCCTGTCTCAGAAGAACAGGGAGGGAGCAGTACTTTTCTGACACAGCACAGGAGAGGCCATATATGAACCACTGTGTCCAGACTGCTCAGGTTCAAGAAGGTTGCATTCCAGCTATACAAACTGCAAAGGAACAGAACTAAAATGATAGCTGGAGTTGAGAATTTATCCTGAACCGAGAACTTGGGTCAGTTCAGCATAGGAAAGGCCGACGGTAGGCTAGCAGTCTACAAAACCTACAAGAGGAATGAATGCACAGGGGGAATTTAAGCTAGGTTATGGACTAGGCATGGGAAGCGGGTGACACTGTGGGTTAAACCACAGCGCCTAGGACTTGCCGATCAGAAGGTCGGCGGTTCGAATCCCCGCAACAGGGTGAGCTCCCGTTGTTTGGTCCCTGCTCCTGCCAACCTAGCAGTTCGGAAGCACGTCAAAGTACAAGTAGATAAATAGGTACCACTCCGGCGGGAAGGTAAACGGCGTTTCCGTGTGCTGCTCTGCTTCGCCAGAAGCGGCTTAGTCATGCTGGCCACATGACCCGGAAGCTGTACGCTGGCTCCCTCGGCCAATAAAGCGAGATGAGCACCGCAACCCCAGAGTCGTTCACGACTGGACCTAATGGTCAGGGGTCCCTTTGCCTTTACCTATGGCCTAGGCTAGGGTACAAGAATCAACAGAACCCTCTCTTGGTTTCCCTTTTCAAATTCCTCATATATTCTGCCTAAGGCACACCGGCGAAAATTTCAATTTGCATTCTGCTCTCAGGGAAATTCTTGCAGCAGCACCAGCATTAACTCAAACATGTTTACCTAGATTTAAGGCCCGTAGATTTTAGTGCAATTTGCTGTTGACTAAGTGCGCTTAGGACTGCAGTCCTAAATGAACACTGTTCTGGAACACTTTCCTTTTGGGCAAACAAGGAACCCATGATTAATTTATAAAAGGATGGATGCCAAGGCTCAGAGCAGCCTAAAAGCTGTACCATGTAAGCCAAAAACGTCTCCTCAAGCCTGGGAGAATCCAGTGGCAACGTCACTTTCCACATTACTTTATGCGTCCCAGGTGATAAGCCCTGGCACTCAAAAACAAATAAATTACAACAATGAATTCTGGCACGCCCTGGCACAAATTAAAGACCCTTCATTGTTGCGTTCAATGAAGACTTGGCATCTAATAATGTCACGTTCCAAATGTTTACAATCCACTTACACAATTTCACACACAACAGTGTTTACACCCAAACACTTACAACTGTGTTCACCTGTCTAGGTAAAATGCCTTGTGAGAAGAAGCTGGGTGCCACAATTCTGCAACATCTGGTACTGCAAGAAATCTATTTTTACGATTCCACGTTCTCGGAACATTGCACACCAGCTGCCAATGTTTATTTTAGAAAATCTTCTTACCTGATGAACGTAGTATTCGAGATCATGAAGTGCTGTTATTTTCTCCTCCAGCGTCGAAGTGGAACTGTTGAATTTGTTGATTAATTTAAACATAATTTCAAAGTCTGTTTCTAGTTGCAGGTTGAGCTCTCTGAACTCTTCCTTAAGTTTTTCAATGGGACGGAACCTTCTCCTGACATCTTCCTGATGAGCCTTGAAATCAAGGGGAAAACAAACCAAAATAGCACACACCAAAATTAAAACACCGCCAAAGTTAATTATTTTGTTTGTGTTTAGGTATATATTAGGTATATATGAGAAAGACATCTACTTCTGCTTCATTAACTATGTAAAAGCCTTTGACTGTGTTGACCACAGCAAACTATGGCAAGTTCTTAAAGAAATGGGAGTGCCTGATCACCTCATCTGTCTCCTGAGAAATCTCTATGTGGGACAAGAAGCTACAGTTAGAACTGGATATGGAACAACTGATTGGTTCAAAATTGCAAAAGGAGTACGACAAGGCTGTATATTGTCTCCCTGCTTATTTAACTTATATGCAGAATTCATCATGCGAAAGTCTGGGCTGGATGAATCCCTAGCCGGAGTTAAGACTGCCGGAAGAAATATCAACAACCTCAGATACGCAGATGACACGACCCTGATAATGGGAAAGTTGGAGGGCACAAGGAGAAGGGGACGACAGAGGATGAGATGGTTGGACAGTGTTCTCAAAGCTACCAGCATGAGTTTGACCAAACTGTGGGAGGCAGTGGAAGATAGGAGTGCCTGGCATGCTCTGGTCCATGGGGTCATGAAGAGTCGGACACGACTAAACGACTAAACAACAAACATATGCGTAACCTCTGTTAACTCGGTGAAAAACAAAGGGCCATGTATAATTTCATTCATGCTGAAGATGCAACTAGATATTCTAAGGGACAAAACAAGATGGAAGATATGTGATTGGATCTTATGGTTGTTTTAAACTTAAAAGCAGCTGTGGGGAGGCAGGTTGCATTAATTCTTCTGACCTCCCACTGCTTCCCATTACTCTCTCCAAAGCTGCGCTTAGACCCTATGGTCAACACCTTGCTCACAGGAGCTGAGCTGCGGTATTGCACAAGTCTCATCTGTCGCACTGCTCACATACGAGTAGACCGCGACTTAAATATTCAGCAGCACCTGCAACAGGTGATATTAAACATATGAATTAGTTTTAGGACAGGAGCCTCAAGAGAAGGAAAATGACTTTCTCCAAGTTCAAAGTCAAGCAGCTGCCAAAATGCAGTGAAAAGACAAGAACTGTGATTTGCAAACAGCAAGCAACACTCCTCATTATTTACTAATTATGTTTTCTTTAGATTCTATTTGCGGCTCTTACAAGATAGTTAATTAAAAATGCTTAACAGATTAGGTTACCGAACAGACATCAGAAAGGGAAATTAGGTGCTCTCCTGTGAAATCTCGTCACTCACACACAGCTCCTGGAAATCAAACCCGACAAGATGTCTTTTCCCTAAAAGCCGGCTGGGACTTCCTCCAAACTTTCACACACAAGGGGCTGGAGACTATTCCCAATACATTTTTAACTGACAATTTCCAGTAACGTCATCTTTAACCCTAAGCATTCAGGGAATAATTGAGCTTCATATTAATGAGTGTTAACGGGCCAAGGTGAAGGGGTGCATTACAGCTTCCGAATTTTTGCTGATTTAAGAGCCTCTTCCTAAAATGAAAAAAATAGAAGGTTCAAAAGCCCCACTTAAAGAGCAAACAAACCTTCCATGAGACTAAAATACCTTTCAACGTCACAGCCAAGCCCCAAAGAATTGAAAAATGATAATGAATTCCTAAGGAACCTACTCTTAATTGGCAGCCGTGGATCATTTTGCTAATGTTTTGTAGCAAGGGAACTGAAAATTAACCTCCATTCCCTAAGGTTGGGGGGGTGGCATTCCCAGACATTGCTGAACTAAAACGCCTGTCTTCCATGGTCATTTGGCCATGCTGGCTGGAGCAGTTGCGAGTGAGGAGTCTCAACATCTTTTTCCATGTGTGGTGGACTTGTAAAAAAGTGGCAGGCTTTCGGGAAATGATACATAATGAATTGAAGAAGATGATCAGGAAGAAGTCATTCCCCCCCAAAAGCCTGAAGCATTTCTTTTGGGAATAATAGGCACAGGGGTCCCCCCCAAATTGGTTAAACTATTTAGGTTTGCTCCTACCACAGCCAGAATTCTGTATGCAGTTCCATCAAAAGAGGGGTGGATTTTGAAATTATTGGACAATGTGGAGATGGCAAAAATAAGAAACAAAGAAGAAGAAAAGAATGGAGACCCTTTTTGGATTATCTGAGGAAAATATTATAGTAAAATGAAATCGCGGGCAGGACTTGAAATATAAGCAAAGGAATGAGAATCATAAAGGAATGTAATGTAGGATATATGTTTTAGAGAAATATTACATTCATGGCAGTAGATTTAAATAGAAACAGCATGGAAGTAAGGATGGGAAGTCAAAAACATTAAGGGAACATTGTATTGAAATTAAATTAAATTGGTTAAATTGATTGACAGCTAATACAAAAAATATGAAAAACGAGTCTCAGCAACATCTGGAGGACCAGAGGTTAACCACTTCTGCTCTCGGTTGTTAAGTACCTCCCTCAGTTTATGAAGTCTAATAGGCTGAACTGGAGGCAGCCTATCAAAATGATGGAAAAAACCAGCACCTCTTGCCATGTAAACTGGAGTATTCCATCACTCAGGACTGGTTTTCTGGCAAATCATGGATAATTACTAGAAAGGTTAGGATATTAGACCAAGTAAAACAATGTCAAGGGAGACAATCAGAAGGTCGGCGGTTCGAATCCCCGTGACGGGGTGAGCTCCCGTTGCTCGGTCCCTGCTCCTGCCAACCTAGCAGTTTGAAAGCACGTCAAAGTGCAAGTAGATAAATAGGTACCGCTCTGGTGGGAAGGGAAACGGCATTTCCATGTGCTGCTCTGGTTCGCCAGAAGCGGCTTAGTCATGTTGGCCACATGACCCGGAAGCTGTACACCGGCTCCCTCGACCATTAAAGCGAGATGAGTGCCGCAACCCCAGAGTCGGCCAAGACTGGACCTAACCCACAGCGCCACCCGCGTCCCAAACGAACATGTACGCGTGAGCTACTCCTATAACCGTCAAGGACAAGGGAAGAAAGGGAAGATAAGATAGTTGCTATGCCGTGTGATTAAATCAATATAAGCTAGTAGAAGAAAGCACTGTAGCCTATGGACAGTATATAAGTATATAAATGCTTCTGTTTCTTCATATTTGGTGTGTCATCCCTCAACCACTTGTTGGCTGAGGTTGTGTCGCGCTGGCCTTGCAAGAAACAGAAATGTCCTGTTTGAGTCTGTAATTTATTGGCCATCCAGGCTGAACTCACAGGGTATTGGGTTACTGAAGCCCAATATTTCCCCAATTCCACCACAGATTTTCACAAAACCAAAGCCAGGTAATGCATCTAAATTGGGTAGCCGGATTTGTTCGTTAAAGTGAGAGGGGCATTTGCTCCCCTCCATACCATACCTCGCTAGAAAAAAGAGACACCTGTAAAACACTCTTGCTGCTACAAGATTTAATCTCTGCAAGAAAAACAAAAAACTCTACACTTGCACTATATAAAACCCTAGGTAAAGGTAAAGGGACCCCTGACCTCTAAGTCCAGTCGTGGCCGACTCTGGGGTTGCGGCGCTCATCTCGCTTTATTGGCCGAGGGAGCTGGCGTACAGCTTCCGGGTCATGTGGCCAGCATGACTAAGCCGCTTCTGGCGAACCAGAGCAGCGCACGGAAACGCCGTTTACCTTCCTGCCAGAGCGGTACCTATTTATCTACTTGCACTTTGACGTGCTTTTAAACTGCTAGGTTGGCAGGAGCAGGGACCGAGCAACGGGAGCTCACCCTATCACAGAGATTCGAATTGCCGACCTTCTGATCGGCAAGTCCTAGGCTCTGTGGTTTAACCCACAGTGCCACCTGCATCCTTTCATATAAAACACTACTCAACAGGAAAAAATATGATTTAGAATATGAAAGACAAAAATGGAGTGAAGAGTTAGGGGTACAGATAACAAATGATATATGGGAGTCAATTATAAAATCAACAGAAATAGCCTCTATGGATCTAAGACTAAGACTTATTCAACAGAAAATAACATTTAGAGTCCACTGGACTCCAGCAAAACTATACCAGAAGAAAATAACATGTGCAGACAACTGCAGGAGATGTTGGAAGAAAAATGCAAACTTAGTACATATGATGATTAACTGCCCGATGATAAGATCATTTTGGTGCGAGGTGAGGATATTTATAGCAAGAGTAATAAAAAGAAATTGTTATTTAGGGGAATTGAATTGAATTCTAAATTATATTCCGGTAACGTGGGAGATTTCAAGGGGTAAAAAAAAAATGGATGTACCGTGCTATATTAGAAGCAAAAAAACTTGTTTTGATGAATTGGAAGAGCTGCAAAAAGATTCCATTGAGCACATGGATTGATAATATGGACAGATTAGCTACATACAAACAAATTGCATGTCGACGCAAAATAAGAATGGATAAATTTGAAGAAATCTGGAAGGAATATTTAAGCGATAAGGCGGATAGTGGTGGGAAGTAGGGGGAGGAGAGAGAGGTGGGAAAATATTGTTAAAAAAGGTGTAAGGTAAAGGGACCCCTGACCATTAGGTCCAGTCGTGACCGACTCTGGAGTTGCAGCGCTCATCTCGCTTTACTGGCCAAGGGAGCCGGCGTACAGCTTCCGGGTCATGTGGCCAGCATGACTAAGCGGCTTCTGGCGAACCAAAGCAGCGCATGGAAACGCCGTTTGCCTTCTCGCCAGAGTGGTACCTATTTATCTACTTGCACTTGGATGTGCTTTCGAACTGCTAGGTTGGCAGGAGCAGGGACCAAGCAACGGGAGCTCACCCCGTCGAGGGGATTCGAACCGCCGACCTTCTGATCGGCAAGTCCTAGGCTCTGTGGTTTAACCCACAGCACCACCCGCGTCTCTTAAAAAAGGTGCAGTCATAGGTATATGAGTGTATTCAAATCTGAATTGTCAAATTGTGTTATTATTGTTATTACAGTTTTTGTTGTATGTGTCTTTTGTGGTTGTTGTTTGTATCAAAAAATGATTAAATAAATTTTTGAAAAGAGAGACAGCTGTAAAACTGAAGCAGAAATTTTCAGGAGTCTGCCGAAACAAAAAGATTCTGTGCTAGAAGTTTGCGTTTCCCATTTCTTGCCAGGCAGCATAGTTTGACAAATCTCGTATGAAATTTCAAGCGAAAGCTCCTTATTTGCAACAGATTCTTCGACCCCAAAATTCCAAAGCAACTCTGCTTTGAGTTGAGATTGCCTCGGAGTATAGGCATCCCTCATCTACTCTCCCCATTTTGAGCTAAGAACATAATAGCTATGCTTTCAGTGCTATGTTTCAACGCTATGTCGCATTTTCTCGGATACTACCTTTTGAGCCAGTGTATCATCTGTCTTCATGCTTTTCTTCATTTTAGACAAAGCCTTCTTGAGTTCTTGCGTTGTGAATGAACTCGGGTCGATATCTATGTGCCCCAGCCTTGCAGAAAACAAAAACATGCGTCACAGAGATGAACAATTGATCCGCAGTGAGGAAGAAACAAATATTTGATGGGCAACCCAAATCCTGGCCCTGTTTATTACTTTATTTACCACAGGACAGACAGCCAATGTTCGATCTTGCGTTCATTTACTACTGTTTTTTTTAAATAATAATAATAATAATAATAATAAAAAGCTGGGATCTGGCAATCCAAGTGCACAAATTGATAACACACTAAAACGTTTCTAAGTTCTAATTGTATCTCCCTAAAGCTCTTGTCTGGGAACAAATAAAATAGGTTAGTCACCTCCCCAAGGCAAAAGCCAGATGTTCACAGTCATGGAAGTCTTAATATTAAACTCTGACATAAACAAGCTCATTTTCAAATGTAACAGATAAACAATTGGGGGGGGGAGAGACATATAAACCTACTATATATATATATATATATATATTTGCTTTCGTAGATTTTCACGGGTACAGGAATGCAGGTTTTGGTGTCCTCGGGTGTCTTCCCGTGTAAAAGTTGGGGTGTCTAGGCGACGTTTCGACGAGGTCTCACTCGTCATCTTCAGGCTGGTGCTTTCGGCTTCTTGTTACTGGAACAGAGCAGGATCTCAGTGTTTGAGTTCCTATAAATACTGTTGAGGAGGTGTGGTGTATAGCCTCCAATGTTCTGGGCAGAGAGGAAGTTCCCAGGCTAGTGTGCCTTTTCTTCTTTTGTTCCTTAATTGCTTGAGGGATATCTTGAGTGATTTCTTGAGTGATATCCTGAGTACCACTTAGGTGGGTCATTAGGTGTGGATTAGTTGCTAAAGCTTTTGTGTCTTGACCTCTTGAACTTTGTGAAGAGTTTTTCTGAGAAGATGGCTGTACTGCTTTGTTGTGCTCTGGCTTGGCTTCGTGTATAGGGGCGAGCTGTGGTTTTGTGGCCTGTGCCAGCCAGATCTGTGTAGGGATTGCAGGGGGGTGCAGCATCCGGAGGTGCCATCGTGGTTTGGCTACTGGATGGTGTCTGTAATTTATCTGTGGAGAGGGTCTGGGTTTGGGTCTGGTGTGGTTGATTGGTGATGGCGTTCTGTGTGCCTCTGGATCTGGTGTCAGTTTTTGTGGGGAGGGCTAATTTCCAGATGTCTGGCAAGCGGGATGTGTCGTCACGCTTGTTCATGTTGTGAGGGTGTTTCTCTATCTCGATGGCTTCCATGATTATTCTCTTGTGGTGATGTTCCATGTTAGAGAGCAATTTGGAATCTGCAAAGTTAATTTCGTGTCCTGTTTCTTTCATGTGTTGGAAAAGAGAGGAAGTTTTTTCTTCTTTTTTGACGGCATTCTTGTGTTCTGCGATACGTGCATTTATTCGTCTGTTTGTTTGTCCAATGTACGTGGCTGGGCAGACTTTGCAGGGTATTTCATAGACCCCTTGGTTTTCCAACTGGATTTTATCCTTGGGGTTTCTGAGGATATTGGCTATTTTTTGGTTGGCGCAAAAGGCTGTTTTGATATTGTGTTTATGGAGGATTTTGCTAATTTTATCTGTAGTGCCCTTGATATAAGGAAGGAGGGCCATGCCATTGTTTTCTTCTGTGTCTTGGTTTTTGGGGGGTGTTTCTTTTTGGATTAGCTTCGTAACCCTGTTTTGCTGGTATCCATTGGCAATTAACACATTTGAGAGATTCTGTAACTCAGTTGTCAAGTGGTCTTTGTCAGCCAGGCGTTTGGTTCTGGAGATGAGAGTCTTGGCTACGGAGTTTATTTGTGCAGGGTGGTGGTGTGATTGTGCATGTAAGTAGCGGTTGGTGTGTGTTTTTTTCCGGTAGATAGTGTGTCCTAGGGAGCCATCAGGTTTTTTGTAGATTAGGACGTCAAGGAAGGGAAGTTGGTTGTTGGCTTCTATTTCCATAGTGAATTGTATTTTGGGGTGTAGGCTGTTGAGATGTGTGAGGAAGCTGTCCAGTTTTTCCTTCCCGTGTGGCCAAATTACAAAGGTGTCGTCAACATATCTGAGCCAAAGTTTGGGTTTGTGTTCTGACTTGTCTAAAGCATTGGTTTCAAAGTGTTCCATGTACAGGTTTGCGATGACCGGTGAGAGGGGTGATCCCATAGGTGCTCCTTCTATCTGTTTGTATCTTTGTCCATTGTGGATGAAGTACGTGTTGGTTAGGCAGTGGTTGGTCAGGTCCAAGATGTATTCGGGGGGATTGTATTTGTTTTGAATGGCTGTCAAGGCTTCATTAATGGGCACTTGTGTGAAGAGAGATACAACATCGAAGCTCACAAGTAGGTCATTGGGATGTAGGTTTTGCT
>JAXCMG010000083.1:677635-699866 GCA_034642415.1 Podarcis siculus
GCCGCCAGCTCTTTAAAGGGGCCGCGCGGCTTCTCCTGGCTTTTCTGAGAGGTGGGAGAAGAGACTGATGCAGCCAGTCAGTCCCTTCTCCCTCCTGGGGAAAAGCCCGCAAGAGCGCACGAAGCTTGTGTGCGGCTCTTGGGGGCTTTTCCCGCCTGCCTCCCCCCTGCATTCGCTCCATAGGACGCACACACATTTTCCCTTGCTTTTTAGGAGGGAAAAAGTGCGTCCTATGGTGCGAAAAATACGGTATTTCTGGGTTAGCGGAGTCTGTAACCTGAAGCGTATGTAACCTGAAGCATATGTAACCCAAGGTACCACTGTACTAGATTTCCTATCTATGGGTCTGGCTTGCAAGGAGATGATTCGATTTCCCGCAATTCAAAAACTGCATTTGATACAACATCAACTCCTGGCGAACCTCCCGCTCCTATCACATGGGGTGGCATCTGAGTGCTGTCCCTCCACCGATGGAAGGTATCCCCCGACAGAATGGAGACGGGGACCATTTTCAGTGGTTCCCCCCTCCACTCTCATCAAAAGTTGCTTCCGAGGGCAGAGGGATACTCTGGGGTGAACTGGAGGGGAGAGCACAGGAGACGAAGAGTTGCCCAAAATTGGCCCCTTATCCATGTTGATACATTGCCATAATAAACTTGAAGCGCACCCTTGAAGCCCATCCTTGAGACACGCCTAAAACATCAGCTTAGCAGATGAAGTTGAGCATGAGACACCCCGTGTGGCTGCCAGAACATGTGAAAGTCTGTAAGCCTGTCTCTCTGGCCAGATAGCTGAAGGGAGCAGAGATCTGTACAGTGGTACCTTAGTTTACGAACTTAATCCGTTCCAGAAGTCCGTTCTTAAACCAAAGCGTTCCTAATCAACTTGATCCCCTTCCCCTCTATCATTTTCCCTTTCTCCTTCTGTAATGGAACTCCTATTTGGGGACTTCCTTGGCTTTTTTCCCTGGCCCACGTAGGACCAGTCTGGATAGTTGGCCTTGGTGAAGATTTGATGTTTTCATCCCCAAAAAGTTTTTGATTTGAGTTTCTATTGAAATGAAGTTGCATTTTAATGTTGTATTTTAGTCTTGTTTTAAAGTTGTATTTTAATCAATTGTTTTATACCTGGCGTTAGCCTCCCTGAGCCCGATCTTGGCTGGGGAGGGCGGGGTATAAATAAAATTTATTATTATTATTATTATTATTATTATTATTATTATTATTATTATTATTATTCTAAGGCATGCTTTCCCATAGCAGTGGGGGACTCAACTTACAAATGGAACATACTCAGCGGGAAGCGAAACATGTTCTGCTTCCAAGGCAAAGTTCACAAACCAAAACACCTACCTCCGGGTTTGCAGCGTTCTTAACCCAAGTTGTTCATAAACTAAGCTCTTCTTAAACCAAGGTACCACAGTACATAGTTTTCTCATTTTATACGTAGACCAGTAGCATTGTGCAACTTGTAAAGGGAATAATAAATACTTTAGAGAAGAACTGGATGGGTGAGGTGGTTACTCCTGTCATGGGATTACACCAAGAGAGGGCTAGACTGCTGCTGCTGTTGTGAAGATGCAGGAAGACTAAACTCTGCTGAAATGGGGGGGAAGGAACCCAAAGAGTTGGGGCTCACACACCAACAATCCTTTCCACTGACAGAATGGAAGAATGGAGCAGCTCTAGGAGGCATCAGGAAACTGCGAAAAACGAGGCTGGAGGCCCCACAAACCACAATGTCTCACAGGTTGCCCACCTGACTCTATGGAAATCCCAAACCGTCCTCAAAGGACGGCAGGGAAAACAGAGGTTCATCTGCTTTCTGCTTAGAAAAAGAAGAGTTATCTGAAGCTACCGTACCCTTTACTTTTCTGAGGGTCTTTCCCGTCACTTTTCTTATTTTCGTTATCTGGAAGCTTGGCTAATTTTTCTCCTGTCTGAAGATTTAATTGCACATGTAAGCCGGCAGGAACAGCCTGACCTGCAAATAATAATACATAGATATATAAATTAGCACACATTTCTTCTTCTCGGTGTTTCATTTCAAGACCAACATTGTCTATCAAAATTATACAGCAAAAGGCAGCAAATTAGAAATCATGAAACATGACTGAAGTCAAAGACAGTGAAACATGGGGTCACATCTACTTAATTCAAGAGGGTTCTGAAAGCTTCTCTGAGTGAGGGAAACAAGCAGAAGGTTACTGATGTTTAGGTTATTCCTTCAGAGAAGCTGAATACAGCTGGTTTAAACTGCTTCTGTTATCTCTTTCTGTCCAGGTCAGGCTGACTGTAATAGTGAGGCCAGAAGGAGCCTGGGTTTCACTTTCTATCTCTTTTCGTTCTGGTGTGATGTCCCGTACAGAGTGTTAAGATCTAAACTTATTATAAGTTTGTAAGGTAAAGGTAAAGGGACCCCTGACCATTAGGTCCAGTCGTGGCCGACTCTGGGGTTGTGGCGCTCATCTCGCTTTATTGGCCGAGGGAAACGGCGTACAGCTTCCGGGTCATGTGGCCAGCATGACTAAGCAGCTTCTGGCAAACCAGAGCAGCACACAGAAACACCGTTTACCTTCCCGCCGGAGTGGTACCTATTTATCTACTTGCACTTTGACGTGCTTTCGAACTGCTAGGTGGGCAGGAGCAGGGACCGAGCAACGGGAGCTCACCCCATCACGGGGATTCAAACCACCGACCTTTTGATCAGCAAGTCCTAGGCTCTGTGGTTTAACCCACAGCGCCACCGGCGTCCCATTATAAGTTTGTACTTTTAAGTTAAGTCTGCTGCAACTGGATTTCTTAAGCACAATGTCAATCCTGAATGTATTGGATTTGTGACTATTATGTTCATTTGTCTTCAGCAGCAGTAAAGCTCTGTGGATGAAATGCCTCTGGTCTATTATTTTTTTTGGAAACTCCGCAATGTGTTTAAATTGTTACTCTGCTGACTATACATTGGAATCTACTCTGGATCAATATTGAGTAGAATTTCAATGACAACCTCTCCTTTGAGCCTTTTTTATTTTTTATTTTTTTTGAGGGGTGGGAGGAATTCTTAAATGGTCAATCCAGTTTCATTGCTAAGCAACTAGACCCCAGACTAAGGCCTTATCCAGCCTGCGGGACTCATTTATCCAGCCCACGGCGACCCCCGCCGGCTGCCGCCACTGCCCCCTCATACTGGGGTGACGCAGCTGCCCACTTCTGGGTCAGAGGAACACCGGAAATAGCTTGTGTGCATGCACATGCGTTATTTCTGGTGCACATCCAGGTCGTAGGAGGCCCATGCACATAAGCTATTTCCGGTGCTCCTCTGACCCAGAAGTGCACCGGAAATAGCGTGTGCGCACGCATATGGGTGCTCGCTCCCCTGGAGACACCGGCCCGAGGCTGACCCCTGAAATAGACCCAGCCAGGTCTGATAAGTACAGTGGTACCTCGGATTACATACGCTTCAGGTTACATACTCCGCTAACTCCGTTAACTCGGGTTAAGAACTTTGCTGCAGGATGAGAACAGAAATCGTGCTCTGGCGGCGCGGCAGCAGCAGGAGGCCCCATTAGCTAAAGTGGTGCTTCAGGTTAAGAACAGTTTCAGGTTAAGTACGGACCTCCGGAACAAATTAAGTACTTAACCCGAAGTACCACTGTATCTGCTTTGTTATGTAAGCTTGGGACTGTGTGCTGCCATAGGAACTAATTAGCTGGAGAACCTTCTGGAAAGTGAGGCGAGGAAGGCATGTGTTTGTATGTGGGTCTGAAAAGAGAATTGCTCTCTGTGCAGAATACAAAGTGATGGTTTTGGTGGTCCCGTTAGAAACCTAATGGGGGAGAGTTAATGCTGCAAGCCTTCCATCTTATGTCCAGCCTATGTATGCATGTAAATAAACTTTATTTCACAGAAGGCAATGTCTGCCTCCAGTGACATGTAAGGTAAAGGTAAAGGACCCCTGGACGGTTAAGTCCAGTCAAAGGTGACTATGGGGTTGCAGCACTCATCTCGCTTTCAGGCTGAGGGAGCCAACGTTTGACCACAGACAGCTTTCCGGGTCATGTGGCCAGCAGGACTAAACCGCTTTTGGTGCAATGGGACACTGTGACGGAAACCAGAGCGCACGGAAACGCTGTTTACCTTCCCGCCGCAACGGTACCTATTTATCTACTTGCACTGGCGTGCTTTCGAAATGCTAGGTTATCAGGAGCTGGGACAGAGCATCAGGAGATCACCCCGTCGCGGGTATTCAAACTACCGACCTTCCAATCGGCAAGCCCAAGAGGCTCAGTGGTTTATACCACAACGCCACCCGCATCCCTCCAGTGACCTGCACCCCAAATTAATCTAACCCAAGAAATGCACCAATTTCCTGAAGGCTCTCCCTTCTCAGAGACAGGAGAGCAGGTAACAACACATTAGTTAACAGTGCCCTTCTGAACATTCAATAAATTATTTCATATTTAGTTCAGCCATTTCCCTCTGTCACTGGGCTGTTTAAATAGATATATGTGAGTAAATTTATATGCAATTATGCTGTTGATTTTGGGGAGGAAAGATATTCCCTATGAATAACGAGAATTCAAAACAGGCTATTAGATAGGTCTCCTGACAGAATTGGGATTAAACTGAAAAATTATTGGCATTTTTTGGTATAGGATGTAGTAGAATGCAGCTTCCACCTGTTTCATTGCAGTTTCTCTTGAGTAGCAGAAATTACATTTTTTAAAAAAACTTTGCCAACTTTAAATTACCTGGCCGGACAGTTTGCCATTGATTCGTCGGGTAGAATACTTCCAAGTCTTCGGAATCAAAATCGTTTTCCTCCACCTCTCCCTCTTGACTCTCCTCTTCCTTCGAATCACCAACTTTTTCTGTGAGAGCAAATTCCTTTGGAAATAAATAAATAAATAAATAATTTATTATTTATACCCGGCCCATCTTAGGACTGTATACAGCCAGCTAGAATGAACGCCTTTTAAGCACTCAGTTAAATAGCTGGTTAAATATTTGCATTGAAAACACAGGATTTTCTCCTGTGCTAGACAGACAGACAGAGATAGAGAGTTAAAACCCCAAAAGAATACAAACGGGTAAACCCACCTTGCCGGCACCAATGAATTCTGATTAGTTAACTTTCCCTGTACTTTCTCATGATTCAGTTATGAAAGATACTCACTGCAACTCTGTCGTTTAAGCACGAAGGGAAACTCGTTAAAAATAGCAGCAAAGCCAGCAAACTGAGGTTAATCACACTGGATTGTGGACAGCCGATGCTGCGAGACATTGCGACCTGAAATTAAGACAGTAGATGAATTAAGATTCCTGACCATTTCAAGTATTGTTAGCCCAGAAATGGAAACAAGAAGAAATTCCGACGAAAGGAGAATGGCAGACGAAATTAATGGACTATGCAGAATTGGACAAAATGACAGGAAGGATTCGAAACCTGCGGGACCAGAGATTTACAGAAGACTGGAAGAAGTATATGAATTATTTGAAGAGCAACTGTAATCAACAAATTACGCTAGTAGGACTACAACAAGTTTTGTAAGAAGAAATATACGAAGTGTTACAAAGCAGAAAAAGATAGAGATATTGGTTTTGTGTTTGAAATGTAATAGGGAAGATAAGAAATGCATACTGAGAGATTAGATTGGACAATTTTCAGACAGGGTTGATGGAAGTCAAAAATTTGGATAAGATGTAAAAGTATGTTTAATGACTGTTGAAAATGATATGTTAAAAAAACTAATAAATATATATATATATATAATTCCTCACCATTTCACCTTGTGACCTTCACAGCATTGTACAATTTTACAAGCCAGCAATACTCCGAAGAATGTAAGAATGCCACTAAGCATTCTTGACACGTAACTGAATGACATGGAAATTAAAGCTACAAATGTGCTTTAACAAAATGGTTTAGTTTACGATATAGGTGTACATTCTGTAACGCATAGGGCGCAACCTATGTCGACCCATGAGCAGTTGAAGGCATTTTGTATTTTCTTGTGTGTCTGGGCAGATACATAATAATACGTGGGAGAGTTTAAGAGGCTTTTTTCCCCGGAATGCGTTTTCACTCTAGATGATAAAAGCATACATGGTCTCCCCACCCACGCACCGACTTTGATGGTATAATGATTGTGCTCTATCACTAGCTGCTATTCACCACTCTCCCGTGCTTTCAGCATGCATGGAGAAGAGAAGCTACAAATTACAGCCCACCGAAATGATTTCAGCTATTATCACCGGTAGGGCAGGTCTGCAGGACCAGACCGCGGAAACAAACAACAGCGTGTCAAAACCCAAACAGGTCAACCTGCCTAGAAAGGAAAGCTGCACTGAAATTTGCAAGGAGGCATGGTTTCAATCATATTTGTGACTCTTGACAGACAGGTTCCAGGTGCCCCTTCTTTTAAAGGGGCTGTCACCTGGTTTTAACCTTTAAAGCCCTATACGGCCTAGGACCCTCGTACCTACGGGACCGGCTCTCCTGGTATGTCCCACGGAGGAGGACCTTACAGTCTTCAAACAGAAACATCTTGGAGGTCCCGGGCCACAGGGAGGTTAGGCTGGCCTCGACCAGAGCCAGGGCTTTTTCGGCCGTGGCCCCAATCTGGTGGAACGCTCTGCCACAAGAAACTAGGGCACAGCGGGACTTGACATCTTTCCGCGGGGCTTGTAAGACAGAGCTGTTCCACCAGGCCTTTGGCCAGGGCACAGCTTGACCCCCTCCTTTGGCAATCCTCACAGAACTCTAGCCCAATGGTTGCCATTAATTTGATTTGAAATGATTTTAGAATGTTGTATTATTTTACTGTTGTTAGCCGCTCTGAGCCCGGCTTCGGCTGGGGAGGGCGGGATACAAATAAAAAATTATTATTATTATTAATTATTATTATAGCACGATTCCTTTAATTCTCCATACCTGTGCATGCTTGGCATTTATGAAGTGGTTAGCTTAAGCCCCACTCTCCACCTGTGCACAGGTGATGCCTGGCACTCACCTGTGTGGCACTCAGGTATGTCTCTCTCACCTACCCTCTATTCCCTGTGAAAATGGAGTAACGACCAATCTCTTTGGACTGTTAAAAGACCAAGCTCAGTATCCCCCCCAACAAAATTACAGCGCTTCCCACCACTGCCTTCTTTGTCCCGCATCTTTTGGTTTTGCTTTTTCCCAGATCTCTTTCCCCCTCTTCCTCCTTCCAAGTCTGCTTCCTTCCCCCCAAAACTTTTCTTTTTCCTCTCTCCTTTTTTTCCTTTCTCCATTATATTTCATCCGCACAAACGGAGTGCATTTCAGGAACCCAAAAGTCGTACAGTGGTACCTCAGGTTAAGTACTTAATTCGTTCCGGAGTGCTGTTCTTAACCTGAAACTGTTCTTAACCCGAAGCACCACTTTAGCTAATGGGGCCTCCTGCTGCCACCGCACGATTTCTGTTCTCATCCTGAAGCAAAGTTCTTAACCCGAGGTACTATTTCTGGGTTAGCGGAGTCTGTAACCTGAAGCGTCTGTAACCTGAGGTACCACTGTACAGTGGTACCTCGGGTTAAATATGCTTCAGGTTACATACACTTCAGGTTACAGACTCCGCTAACCCAGAAATAGTGCTTCAGGTTAAGAACTTAGCTTCAGAATGAGAACAGAAATTGTGCTCCGGCGGTGGGGCGGCAGCAGGAGGCCCCATTAGCTAAAGTGGTGCTTCAGGCTAAGAACAGTTTCAGGTTAAGAACGGACCTCCGGAACGAATTAAATACTTAACCCAAGGTACCACTGTACCTGGAATTGTAAGCATTGTACACTTGTAGCATTTGCAGATCCGGGAACTATGTGCCCTGCTGTCCCGTGGTTGGAATATTTCAGGGCTAAGTTGTAACACCACTGCTCCCCTACTCCTGTGCCTCTGCTACCGTAGCTGGAAGATGACAGAGGCATCACCAGCAGCCCAGTAAGAAGGGAGAGGATAAGAGAGCTTCTTTATGGCCTCGCTTGCACAACTGTCTTATAAGATAGGCTGTTTGTGACCCAAGCAATCTAGTGATGCTGCCCCACACCCCATGACCCCCAAGTGGGGTGAATTCCGGGAGGCCATGCTATTCCTTTGAACGAATCCACCCTGCTCTTCTCAGCCAAATCCGTCTTGATTGATCAGGAACAGCAGGACCAGCATCCAGCTACCTTCCTCACCTAGGCGTTCTGGACAGGCTGCTCTTTCCCCTATGAAATCCCCTGCTTTTACCTATACGGGCAGGCACAAGGGATATTACCAGAATCCTAGTTTGGCATAAGCACGCATCATATCCCAAGAGTCAAATTATGTGAAGTTTTACTAAGAATTTAAAAAAGCAAGAGATGAGGGCAGTAGATGAAGCAGAAACCACTTTTTTCTTTAAAAGTAAAGTGGTATAGGGAAGGGTGGCGCTGTGGTCTAAAGCACTGAGCCTTGGGCTTGCTGATCGGAAGGTCGGAGGTTTGAATCCCCGCAACGGGGTGAGCTCCCGTTGCTCGGTCCCAGCTCCTGCCAAACTAGCAGTTCGAAAGCACGTCAAAGTGCAAGTAGATAAATAGGTACCGCTCTGGCGGGAAGGTAAACGGCGTTTCCATGCGCTGCTCTGGTTCGCCAGAAGCGGCTTAGTCATGCTGGCCACATGACCTGGAAAAACTGTCTGCGGACAAACGTCGGCTCCCTCGGCCAGAAAAGCGAGATGAGCATCGCAACCACAGAGTCGTCCACGACTGGACCTAATGGTCAGGGGTCCTTTACCTTTACCTTTTTAAAGTAGTATAGAAATGAAATAAATAATAATAACAACAATCTTCATCATCACCTTCAAATAAAACACACACACACACACACACACACACACACATATACCTATCTCCTCTGTGACTCTATGTTCAGGGATTCCTCATTAGAGCAGCACTGTAGAAAGGTTTTGCTGAGGCTAGGGAAAAGTTTGAAAACCACCATTTCAGGAGACACAGAAAACTCGTATTTCCACATTGAATCATAATCCCCTCCGCCAATACTGCACTAGATAAGATTAACGCCCAAACCCACAAATGAACTAGACCAAACATAACAGTGTCTACAAGAGCTTTGTCCCATTTCTACAGCAGCTGCAACTTCAACACACCTTCCCAAATTATATCGTAAGCCCAAAAGTCATCTTGATGAATGATAAGTTCCATTTTTCATTCCTCTGTGGAGACTGCAGCCTAAAACAATGTAAGTGGTTCGAGGCAGCGTTTTAAACATAGATTGGTAAACTTAGTAACAAAAACTATTGGTTTTTCAAGTGTATAGAAAACGCAAGTTAAATATGACTTCACAGAGTCCTCCTGAATTCATGCTGCTGTTAATGTTTTAAAAGAGATTATTTACTAAATGATTCTAAAGTTTCTGGAAAGTGTCCCAGTTTTCAACTAACCACAAGACACAGGGCCTCCTGTACGCAAAGGGGTGAGGAAAAAGAAATCGGTCCCCAAATGCATTTTTTTATGCTCCCTTAGAAAAACCATAACACTTCTGGGAATGCTAAGTAGCTTACTAGCAACCGAGGGAGAAATATAAAGGGCTATAAACAAGGGAATGAAAACCAAATGAATGGAAAAAACACACTGGAAAGGATATTAACCAAATGATTTTTAAGTAAGTGCCACGGCAGTAAGGAAAGTGGGTGGCATAATGGCATCAGGCTGGCATGACACTAAAATTGTGGCATCGTAAACATATTATGTTCAAAACGAAGTGGGTGTTTTGCCTATGCAAATACTGCCCAAGTTGGGTTTTCAGAGCTGTGTCAAAAGGCACCTCAACCCGTTCCTGGTGCAGATCTTCCCAAGTAAATGTCAGAAGACCCAAGTCATGTTGCATGCAATGCCTTAAAAGAAAATGTGATGAAAATGTTTCATAGATGGTATATCACACCCATTAAACTCGCAAAAACGTATAAGGTAAGCAACAAATGTTGGAAATGTAAAGAAAAAGAAGGAACATTTTATCATATGTGGTGGGAATGTAAAAAGGTTAAAAACTTCTGGGAAATGATATATAATGAGATGAAGAAAATGTTGAAATATACATTTATTAAAAAACCAGAAGCATTTTTATTAGGCATTGTAGGAACTGATATAAATAGAAATGATTGCAAGTTGTTTTTCTATGCAATGACGGCAGCAAGAATTTTAGTGGCACAAAAATGGAAGCAAGAAGAATTACCGATGAAAGAAGAGTGGAGGATGAAATTGATGGACTATGCAGAACTTGACAAACTAACGGGAAGAATTCGAATCCAGCGGGACCAGAGATTTACAGAAGATTGAAGTAAATTTACGGACTATATAAAAAGTAATTGCGATGATTCGATTACATTCATAGGTTTGCAGGAAGTTTTGTAAGGGGAATAATTTGAATTATTGCCTTATTGAATGAAAAGGTTGGTATTGGTTATGATGTATAAAGGTAATATAAATTTAAGAAATGCAGGAGAAATCGTAAAGACGGGAGATCATCAGAGGAGCTGATGGAAGCCCAAAAGATTGTATAAGAGATGGAAATTGTAAAATGTATGGCAATATAAATGTTTGTAAAATGAATAAAAATTATAAAAAAGAGAAGAAGACCCAAGTCACGTGGCAAACGCCCACATTGCCACTCCTTTCCACCCCAGCACTGCCCCTTCCAGATCTGGGGCAATGGTGGCACAGGAAGAAGCTCCAGTTTGGACTTCTCCTTCATGGCCTGGGGTTTGTGGTGTTACCTTTGTGGCATGGCGGGCAAAGCTTTCTTGCAGCAGACTTAAGAGGGGACTTAAGAGCAGTATTAGAAATTCAGATATATAAGCGAGGTGCCAAATGGCTCCTTAATCCAAGGTTACGGTGGCCAAAATGGAAGGTCTAGTTGCCATTTTGGTGCAAGACAGATCTAAAGTCTTATTTTTCAAATGATGGACTGACGGTGATGGATTATCAGTTAAACATCTGGCTAGTCCAGTTGACAACCTTAAGCTAGGTTGAGAGCTTTGAGAACTTAAAGAAGAAAAGTCATCCAGGGGCCATCCAAATACAGTGGTACCTCGGGTTACATACACTTCAGGCTACATACGCTTCAGGTTACACACTCCGCTAACCTAGAAATAGTGCTTCAGGTTAAGAACTTTGCTTCAGGATAAGAACAGAAATCGTGCTCCGGCAGCGCGGCAGAAGCGGGAGGCACCATTAGCTAAAGTGGTGCTTCAGGTTAAAAACAGTTTCAGGTTAAGAATGGACCTCCGGAACGAATTAAGTACTTAACCTGAGTACCACTGTATATACAGTGGACGCTCGGGTTGCGAACGCGATCCGTGCGGGAGGCACGTTCGCAACCCACAGCGTCACATCTGCGCTCATGCAGGTTGCGATTCAGCGCTTCTGCACATGCGTAAAGCACAATTTAGTGTTTGTGCGCATGCGCGAGCACAAATCCAGAAGCAACCTGTTCCGGTACTTCTGAGTTTGGTGTGGTGCGCAACCTGAAAACGCGCAAACCCGAAGCATCTGTAACCCGAGGTATGACTGTACTAGCCTACTCTTCCCTCTTCTTCTTAATGGTGACACGGACCATTCATAACGTATGGACATTCTTCACAACTGTGAGCACAACTGTAAAGCAAAGACAAGCGACAACAATTAACTATAACATCGTCGGCTGCTTTTGCTCAGGCTGCACAGAAATGGCATTTTGGTTCCCGAAATTCATTCTGATTGTGCAGATAAAATATAACTGATGGAGTATTAGTGTTTGAAAACACTCCAGATCAAAGGATCCCCAGGTATGCACCTTCAGATGGTGGAGAACATCAGGCACCATCCTGGCACTCAGGCATCTTCACTTGGTCGCAAGTGGCCAGTAAGGTAAAGGTAAAGGGACCCCTGAGCATTAGGTCCAGTCGTGGCTGACTCTGGGGTTGCGGCACTCATCTTGCTTTATTGGCCGAGGGAGCCGGCGTACAGCTTCCGGGTCATGTGGCCAGCATGACTAAGCCGCTTCTGGTGAACCAGGGCAGCGCACGGAAACGCCATTCACCTTCCCGCTGGAGCGGTACCTATTTATCTACTTGCATTTTGACGTGCTTTCAAACTGCTAGGTTGGCAGGAGCAGGGACCGAGCAACGGGAGCTCACCCCGTCATGGGGATTCGAACCACCGACCTTCCGATCGGCAAGCCCTAGGCTCTGTAGTTTAACCCACAGCGCCACCCGCGTCCCACAAGTGGCCAGTAGCTAGGTACAAAACGTGGCTGGCTAATTCAAACACTGCTCAAAGAGGGCTTGAATCACTCCACCCCTCAAGATGACCTGAGAAGGAGATGGGTAAGGGCAGATCACTTTTTTCAGCCCACATTCCTTTCTTGGTAATCTTCTGAAGGCCACATGCTTGTGGGTAACAAGCCAAAAACATAAGTTTGACTTTTGTAGAGTAGGTTAGTTTCTAGAGACAGAGTCACACACTGCTCTGTAGCCATCCAAACAAGTATTATCAGAATTCAAGGACACATTCCAGACAGGCCAAACAGGGTACAAGGCAGCGCCAGTGACCTGGATAGTTTTGAGGACCCAATGGAGAGAGGAGGACAACCTTCACAAGGAGGTTCCCCACCCCCAGGACTAGGAGCACCCACACAAGAGCACCCACTAATTTCTAGATCAGCCTTCCCCCAACCTGGTGTCCTCTATAGATGTCATTGGACTACAACTCCCGTCATCCTTGACCCCCAGCCATGCTGGCTGGTGATGATGGAAGTTCTAGTCTAAAACATCTGGAGAGTTGGAGATAACTTTTACTAAAAAACCGGAGGCATTTCTATCAAGTATTTTAGATAAAGAGATCCCCAAAAAATCCAAGAGAGGTATTCTTGTACGCAACCACAGCAGCTCGTATACTTGTGGCCAAGGGATGGAAAGATCACGAGGCTCCAAAAATAACAGATTGGCAAATCAAATTACAGGAATTGGTGGAGATGGCTCAACTGACTAGTAAACTCAGAGGAAACTCAAAGCAAAAATTTGCGGAAAAATGGGATGGTTATAGAAGATATGTTCAAAAATACAATAATAGTTTTGACTCCATGCTAGCATTCGAGGTGGACAACAATTAAGGATTTATTATGTTTTTAGAATGTATTGGAAAATTTATATAGAAAGGTTTCTTGTCTAGTTTACATTCAATTGTAAGATAAAATATATGCAAAGGGACTTGACAGGAAGTCAAAGTTGAAGAAAAGATTTTGGAAGATAAAAGGGGGGGGGAAATATTTACTTTCATTATTATCATTTTGTGTGCCGGTGTGGGTGGGTGTCTGCACATATGTGTGTTGTTGTATGGAATGTTTGGGAGGAAATAAGACGTTAAATAATAAATAAACTAAATATTGATGCATGTAATTATTTCTTAATTATATTTAGTGGTAGTATGGCTGTATTGTTTTTTGTAACATAAAATCATTCAATAAAAATTATTATTTTTTTAAAAAATAAAACATCTGGAGAGCTACCCAAGCAAAACTTTTCCACTTGCCTCCATTAACGGCCTCCAACTTGAGGCAACTAATATAAGCTCATTTATTCTGCTAGGCCTTGTGAATCCTGCACAGTGCTCTTTTGCAAACAGAATCTAAATGTTGATATTTATGCCACTACCATTTTGGCATTCTGCGTTTTGCATCTATGATGCCATATTAAACAATCTGTAGCCTTTTAAACTGTGTGTGCATGGTTATTCTTTTCACTTCTTACTATGTTATGTATTTGTGTGCTTTTATACTATAAACCACCCCTTGATCCTCGGATGAAGGGCGGTATAGGAATTTAATAATAATAATAATAATTGTGTGGTTTTTTGAAATTCTGTTGCAAGTTACTCTATGTATCTATATCATTGAAAAGAAATGTGTTTCAAAAATTAGTGACATGCCAGAACTGTACCACATGTTCACAAGCATGAAAATGGACCAGGGAGGGGCAGAATAAGAAAATTCAATTACAGAGGCAAGTTTTAATGACTATAGTAATGTACACACATGCAAACATCAAGCACCAGCTGCCTGTTAATTCTAGATGCAGGAATCATGAAATTAAGGGCCGAAAATACACTGTGAGTCTGCAAGTTAAGAAAAATACAGGCAACCACAAGCAAGTTACAGTGGTACCTCGGGTTCAGTACTTAATTCGTTCCGGAGGTCAGTACTTAACCTGAAACTGTTCTTAACCTGAAGCACCACTTTAGCTAATGGGGCCTCCTGCTGCTGCTGCGCCGCCGGAGCACAATTTCTGTTCTCATCCTGAAGCAAAGTTCTTAACCTGAAGCACTATTTCTGGGTTAGCGGAGTCTGTAACCTGAAGCGTATGTAACCTGAGGTACCACTGTACATAAAAATTAGTGAAAGCACGCCTCTCGTTAAGAACAGTTTCAGGTTAAGAATGGACCTCCGGAACGAATTAAGTTCATAACTAGAGGTACCACTGTACTGTAAAGTTCATGCCACTATTTCACACCAAAAAGGTTGTTTTTTTGGTAATTAACCTAAGCGTGGATATTATTTTTTTATTGATCTGCAAGTTGCTCTCTGAATTTTTCTGGCTAAAGTGTGTGGTATAAATGTATGAACGCTACTAAAAAAATAAATAAATTCCAGACTAATTGAATAGTATCTGCTTTTAAAAGTACTAGACTGCCATTTGACCAGTCAAACACCCAACCAGTCATGTCACGGGCCTGCTGCAATCACCACGCAGAAAATAAAGAGAATGGCTCCTTTTAAAAAGGACAAGCAAGGTAGGCAAAACCCTTACTTATCCAACACCTACTCCCCCCCTTCCTTCCCAATAGAGATGCTACAGAGGGGTAACAGGCACAAGGATGCTTCTACACCAGCCACCCAATCCTCTCCTTATTACCATCCAATCCCCACGAGAATCTGCAGTCGGAAGGAAGGAAGGGACCCAAGGGTCATCTAGTCCAACCCCCTGCAATAGAGGAAACCTTTTGCCAGTAGACCTGAAGCAGCATCTCCACTCCCATCGTTCAACCCGGACACTGAGCTCCAGCTCCGAGGGCTTTCTGGCGGTTCCCTCGCTGCTAGAAGCCAAGTTACAGGGAACCAGACAGAGGGCCTTCTTGGTAGTGGCTCCTGCCCTGTGGAACACCCTTCCATCAGATGTCGAGGAAATAAACAACTATCTGACTTTTAGAAAGCAGCCCTGTTTAGGGAAGTTTTTAATGTTTGATTGTAATTTTATTATTTTGTTGCAAGCCACCCTGAGTGGCTGGAGAAACCCAGACAGATGGGTGAGGTATAAATTATTATTATTATTATATAACAACTATCTGACTTTTATGAGACATCTGAAGGCAGCCCTCTTTAGGGAAGTTTTTAATGACTGATGTTTTAACGTACAGTGGTACCTCGGGTTAAGTACTTAATTTGTTCCAGAGGTCCGTTCTTAACCTGAAACTGCTCTTAACCTGAAGCACCACTTTAGCTAATGGGGCCTCCTGCTGCCGCTGTGCCACTGCTGCATGATTTCTGTTCTCATCCTGAAGCAAAGTTCTTAACCCGAGGTACTATTTCTGGGTTAGCGGAGTCTGTAACCTAAAGCGTATGTAACCTGAAGTGTATGTAACCCGATGTACCACTGTATTTTTAATCCTTTTGTTGGGAGCCAGATGGGCAGGGTATAAATAAATTATTATTATTATTATTATTATTATTATTATTATTATTATTATTATTATTATTTTGCCCAACAAGGGGCACGAACCCACGACATCCTGAGATCTCACACTCTACCCACTGAGCTATCCCATCAGCTTTATATGCCTTGGTCTAACTTGTGCGTGATTTTAAAAGGGCAACGGGGCTCCTAGTAATAATATCGAAAACTTCGCCGTTATTATGGAAGTGGAAACAAAGAGAAAACCTTAATTTTAGGCTACTCTTCACCCCCACCCCGAAATGCTGGCTTTCTAAGCAGGTAGAGGGACTCCCGAAAAGGTCCCTGCATAACCGGAGCGCCCTTAGCCCCTGCCCAGCCCCGCAGCAGACTGCGAGCTCCTACCTGCAGCCCAGTTTGGGATCAAGACCTCACTGAGGACTAGAATGCTGCGCAGTGCGTCTGGGGAGAGATGCTGCGATGCGCGAGTTCCAAGACCAACCGCTTCCTCCGATCCGCGAGTACCAGGGAAAAGTTAAGGCAACACGCTCCGCCAATCAGGAGCGGCCGCGTCACCCACCTTCCCCTCGCCTTCGTCGCTAAGGGGGCGGGAGGGCGAGTGGCTGGCTCCGCCCATTGAGCGGAAGCCACGCCCCCGCCGTGGTGGCTGACACAGATATAAGAAAGAATAGAGAGGACCGTGCCGTATTTCCTCAAACCGTTGCGGGACTGCAGCTCCATCATTCTTAGTTTGTTTTGTTTCGTTTTTTGAATTTTTGTACCACCCTATACCCAGAGGACTCAGGGTGGTTCACAGAAAAGATTACAAAATATTAAATTAGGGAACTTAATTTATTTTATTTATTAAATTAAATTTAGAGAAGCTTTTAATGTTTGATGTATTACAGTATTTTAATATTTTTTTGGAAGTTGCCCAGAGTGGCTGGGGAAGCCCAGCCAGATGGGCGGGGTATAAATAATAAATTATTATTATTATTATTAAATCAAAATAAGAACCATGTTGAGATTTTTGTTTGTTTGTTTGTTTGTTTAATTTTTTGGGGAAAATAAATAAAAAAAATGGGGGGAAATCAAAATAAGAACAATGACCCAATAACAACACCCCCTGCCCCCCAAAAGAGCCACATTTTAAAAGGGTATAGGATGTCAGCTGTCAATCCGGTCAACCAAAAGACTTCTTATTATTGTTATTATTATTATTTATACTCCGCCCATCTGGCTAGGTTTCGTTAGCCACTCTGGGCGGCTTCCAGCAAAATATTAAAAATACACTAAATCACCAAACATTAAAAACATCCCTTAAAAGGAACGTTTTTCCCTGGCGCCTAAGCCCTGGGGAGAGAAAGTCTTTTCCTCCAGCCCTGTGTTCAAAAGACATCGCTGTTACTTTAACAGCACCTTGAACGTAGTAAACTTAACCATCTGCGCTCTGGAAAAAAGTTCTGCTGACCTGGGCGGGCTCACTCCCAGTAAATATTGTGCAATGCTCTCCTTAGGGAGGTTTGCCTGGTGCCTCCATCACATACCTTTAGGTACCAGGCAAAAATTTCCATAATAATTACTGTATATGAGATAGCTCAGTCAGTAGAGCACTAGACCAGGGGTAGGCAACCTAAGGCCCGGGGGCCGGATCTGGCCCAATGGCCTTCTCAGTCTGGCCCATAGACAGTCCAGGAATCAGCGTGTTTTTACATGAGTGGAATGTGTGCTTTTATTTAAAATGCATCTCTGGGTTATTTGTGGGGCACAGGAATTTGTTCATTATTATTTTTTCCAAAATATAGTCCAGCCCACCACATGGTCTGAGGGACAGTGGACCCGCCCACAGCTGAAAAAGGTTGCTGACCCGTGCACTAGACTCTTAATCTCAGGGTCCATGGGGCAAAAAGATTCCTGCATTGCAGGGGGTTGGACTAGATGACCCTTGTTGTTCCTTCCAACTCTACAATTCTCTTTATCTGATTTTCCCAAGCCTACTGGACTGCAAGAAGATCAAACCTATCCAGTCTGAAGGAAATCAGCCCTGAGTGCTCACTGGAAGGACAGATCCTGAAGCTGAGGCTCCAAGACTTTGGCCACCTCATGAGAAGAGAAGACTCCCTGGAAAAGACCCTGATGTTGGGAAAGATGGGAGGGCACAAGGAGAAGGGGACGACAGAGGAGATGGTTGGATAGTGTTCTCGAAGCTACCAGCATGAGTTTGACCAAATTGCGGGAGGCCATGGAAGACAAGAGTGCCTGGCGTGCTCTGGTCCATGGGGTCACGAAGAGGCGGACACGACTAAACAACTAAACAACAACATTTAAACAACCTATGGCCTTTTAATCTGGTGGTGGGTTATTTTGCTTGTTATGATGGTATGTTTTTTGCTTTTATATTGTGCTTTCATGATATTGTGCTTTTATATTGTAAACCGCCTTGCAATCATCAGACGAAGTGCGGTCTAGAATTGAAATTATCAATACAATAATTTAATTATTAATAATAATTAAACAACAACAATATCCTTTTCAGATTCCTGTTTAAAGCTGCAATGCTGGGGAAGACTGAAAACAGCAGGTATTCAGTTCCGCTTAAGCACATATAAAGGTCGGGTTAAAGGACACCCTCTTGATAATTTAAGGAAATGTAATATTAGCACCAGCCAAAGCGTCACAAAGCCCTATTCTGAATGCGAATGAACCGAGAAACCTGAACCGCGGAGACAAAAGGCAACAGCCGAACACGTGATCAGACCCACGTGATCCCCCTACCCTTTCAGGAACGAGGAAGTGAGAGTGCGGGAAAGGGGGGGGGGGAACCTTTTATCATCTCGCGATAGGCGGAGCAGTTTAAAGTGCGTAGCTTCTCGCGCTGGGGGAGCGCATGCGCACGACAGTCGCTCTTCGCGGACCGGGCGGCGCATGCGCTAGGCGGATTAGCGGTCTAATACAAGCGTTGTGGGGGCGACGCTTACGCAGCTTCGTTTGTGGAGGGTCTTTTTTTATTTTCTGAAGGACGCGGGGTCCCTTTTCCTCACATTACGTTCGTGGTGACGACCGCAAATGCGTGAGAGGCTCGCTTTCTTTCTGAGGTAGGAGAGGGTTGAGCGGCCTGTGCCTATTCCTGTCAGGCCGAGAAAGTGGTGGGGTTTTTTCACCGTTCCAGCTGAACCGTTGAAAAGACGGACGGAGGGTGGGGAAAGGGCGCGTTATACTATAACCTGAGGAGAATAATCCGCGCGTGTTGGGGCCGGGCCGGGGAGGCAATGGCGCCGGGGCCTGAGGAGCGGTCCTGCGCATGCGCGGGCGCGAGAGAAACCATGGGGCCTAGTCGGAGACGGGCATGTTGCGCATGCGCGGGTCTTGGGCGAAAATGGCTTTTTATCCGTTGGTTTCCGCCTCTGGCAGCCTTTTTGTTCTTTCGCTAGGGACAGTTCTCGTATCTCTTTCTAATCTAGCTATTTCGCAGCTCGTAAAAATGGTGTCTTCAACTTAGTTGCTGCTGCTGCTGCGAACTGGTTAAAGGTAAAGGTGGCACATAGTGTTTCTTTGCTGGGTCCCCTTACCAACGCCATCCACAAAGGACCCGCATATTTTGTTGTTTTTTACAAAAAAAAATTACTGGTTTTCACAACTTTATAAACAAACACATAAGACAAACAAACATAAATCATAGCCTTATTGAAAATTATACTTGATAACATTGTTAAGTGACTTCCTTGCTTCCCCTTGGTTGAATTTCATTGCATATCCTTTTAACGGTTTTCCAAATCACTGTTCTTCTAAAATTTAACTTAAACATTAACATCCTTAGATCTTCACATTATGAAATTAAACATATTAATTCATCCCTTAACATAAATAAAATCCTAAGCCAATTAAGTATCTGCAAGCTGTTTTCAGTTAATTTAACTTAACATATTTAACTAAGTTGCTGCTTTCAGCTATATTAACGCTGAGGAATATTTGAATAATTGTAAGCTGCCACGTCTTCGCAGCAAGGAGTACCATTGATTCTTTGTCATGCAGTACGCATGGTAAACTGGGTTTTTATCAAGCAAACTTAAGTCCCCTCACAAAGGAGCCAGTGTTTACTGAGTCACTGTTCTCCAATGTAGCATAGTATACATTTTACAATAGTCCTAGTAAAATGCATTTTAATTGACATTGAGATAGCCAAGTTATTTCTGCACCAAAACACTGAAGACTGCAGGTGGGAGCTTACAAGGTGAAATAATGCATCCCACTACCATTTTTTTATTATTGTATACATACTACTTTGCGATATGCTAGCTTCCCAAGCTAGAACCTTTCTCCTCATTCTAGTTTCTTCCTGTGCCCAGAAAAACAGCAGATGTTTGGTCACACATTCACCATCTGGTTGAGAATTAATCTTGGTCAGCTATATTTGCATCCCTCCTCCAGATTTTAAAGATCTATAAATGGTATTACATTTGCATACTCAACATGTTCCGTGAGAACTGTTAAAATCAAAATGGCAACCATTCATACATGCAGATTATTAAGTTGTGGTCAGAATCTTCATGAAAAACATGCTTATGTAAAGCTGCTTGGCTGTTTTGAGTTGATTGATTACTCTCCTAGGAATCTGTGATATGCAACCAGAGATGTGTGACTTTTTGGATTTTTTTCCCCTGTAGACTTCTGAGTTACATATAGTAAACTAAAACGTCTGTTAATCTTGTTAAATTTACATTCTGTATTAATATTTGAAAGCCCCAGCAATGAAAATTAAGATATAACAATATGAAAGTGTTCACTTGTCATACATTTATATATATATTTAAATGCAGCACTGAAAATTAACATTCCAAACCCTGAAGAGCTGTGAGCATAAATATAGATTTGGCCTGAAAAAGTTCTACATCTTTGTTTTTGAGTTGACTGGTATTGTATCCATTACAGTAGCCAAATTTGACTTCTAGAGTGTGTTCTCATTGTGTTAAATTTTATGAAAAATTTCCAATGGTGCTATTTTCCACCCCATATCTTTGGTTGCAATGATGAATTGGCTAAATATTAATCAGCTAAAAAAAGTTCCCTGGTTAAATCAGGCAACATATTAACCATTTTAATAGACGTGTTTCTAAAAATTGATGCTTAACGTTGTCTTTGCCATTTGCATTCTCCCTTTTCTCACACAGGAGGAATGGCTTTTCTAAGTTGATGCTCTTGAAGATGTAGCATCTAAAAATAAAATGTGTCTCATTCTTAGAAATTAAATATAATAGTTTAATCTCCTAGATCCTTTATGGTGAATCAAACATTGTTTCCAGCTTGTAGGCCTACTTATAATGTGATACGAACATGTTGGAATGGGAGGAAAGATCTAATGTGGTATCATCTCTTATCAAATGTTGATTTCAATAATATTTTAAATGTTCTTAAATAATTTTAATGTTTTGTACTTTTGCAAACTTCTCTTAAAAGGTTTTCATATAATCAAGTGATATAACAATTTTGTTAAATAATCATCTACTCTATTCCACCTTTGTCCGTAGTGATAGCTGCAGTCCTGGTAAATCCCATTGAATGGAAAAGCCAGTTTGAGTCCCGGTCTGGGGAAAAGCACAATATAAATATATATAATAATATAATAATAAAATAATAGTACCTCTGAATAAATATGCCTTGGTTTACGGTGTGTGTATCTTAAGTATATGCTTACTGTCTCCAGCACTCTTGGTTCATGGATTCATTTCCATCTAAATTGCAGATTTTTCTTGTGCCAATACAAAATGCAATAAGTATGTCACTAAAAACTCCATTTAAGCAATACACCTAGTTTGAAAGATACCAAAGTAAAGTAATGCTATTAATATTGGCCTTGATTTGTCTGAATTTTACTGGTTGAGGTTGTGTTTGGAATTTATCTAACTCTAGTTTTAAAATAGTCACATTGCTTGACAATTTGCTTCCAGGTCCAATTCAAGGTGCTCACATTTGTGCTTAAAGCCCTAAATAATTTAGACCCCAAATATCCGACTGCATCCATCCCTCTCTTAACACCTCAAATGGCCTTCTTGGGAGTTCTACCACCCAGGTCTGGGGTGCATAGCAGTCCAAGAGAGGGCCTTCTCTGTTGGAGCCCCTAAACTCTGGAATTCCCTCCTCACAGAAGTGTGGGCAGCTTCATTATGTACCGTATTTTTCGCACCATAGGACGCACTTTTTCCCCTCCAAAAATGAAGGGGAAATGTGTGTGCGTCCTATGGTGCGAATGCAGGCTTTCGCTGAAGCCTGGAGAGTGAGAGGGGTCGGTGCGCACCGACCCCTCACGCTCTCCAGGCTTCACACACCTCTCCGCAAGCAGCGGGAGCCCAGCGCTGGGCTCCCACTGCTTGCGGAGAGGTGCCTGCATGCCGAAGCCTGGGCGCGCTAAGCTCAGCGCGTCCAGGCTTCGCGGACCTCTCCGCAAGCAGAGGGAACGCTCCCGCTGCTTGCGGAGAGCTGCCTGCATGCCGAAGCCTGGGCGCGCTGAGCTCAGCGCGTCCAGGCTTCGCGGACC
>JAXCMG010000083.1:700266-729072 GCA_034642415.1 Podarcis siculus
TTCCCCCTTTATTTCCCCCCAAAAAAACTGGGTGCGCCCTATGGTCCGGTGCGCCCTATGGTGCGAAAAATACGGTAGTTTTTATTGTATGCCAAGTACACACTGCTCCCCTGGCCTTTTATACCTGGATGTTACTATATTTATTTCACTTTGATGAAATAAAACTCTGATGCTCCTCCTACCTCTTGTGTATTTTTTAAGGAAAGCAGTGGCAGTACAGTGTATAAATCTCAAGGCCACTTGCAACTGTGAGGCAAACCTCACACTGGTGCTAATTGAAGGTCAAAAAGTGCCCGTTACTTATTTAAATATTTCTCAAGTAAACTTTGAGAGGACGTATAACAAAACCATGTGCAGCATAAAAATAGAATACCACAATGATATATGTGATTTGACAATATTTTTTCCAAGCATAATAATTCTATTTCAGCAAAGCATTCTCTGAATTCTGGATCTGAAATTTCAATAGACGGTCTAAAAAGTATTTTTCCAACTCAGTAATATCTATTTGGCGCCAGTTTGAGGTTTGTCTTGCAGCTATGTTGAGGTTTTTTTTTTGCCACTTTCAGTGTTTCTTTTCTTGTGCAGATTCTTGTAACCATGATTCTGCAGTACTAAAGTTTTTATTTCCTCAACAAGGCTAAGCTTTCCTACAGAATGTCCAACTTTTCCTTTGTTTTTGTGGGGAGAGGCCATTTTTCTGAATTTTTCAGATTTCATCTTTTCACATCTGTGTTTTTTTGTTATCAAGGGTGCTGGGTTTGAGACATCATTTGGTTACCCATACTTCACAGGTTTGAATAAACCAAATTACATGTTAAGAATTGGGTCAAAGAAATGGGAGGATCAAGATTACATTTGGGGGTTACCGGGAGCAAGGGTCTTCCACTGGCTTGGAAACAAGCATTTTGATTGGGGGTGGAGAGTTTGAGGGCATACCAGTGAATGATTGGATCATTTTCTTAGGAAATCTGTTTGTTTTCCTCATCAGGAGGCTGCACTACTTTATCTGTTTTTCATTAAGCCAGATGAATACCAAGAATTCTTGAGGATACACTGAATGTTACTGTGTATCCTGAAACCCTGAAAGGAATATGCCTGCTCAGGGATACTACAAGCAAACCATTCTTTCTCCCCTCTACTCCCAACCAGTTTTGTGTTTTTGTTTTCCAGCTGGCACTCAAAGCATCTTGTGCCTTGTGGAGGTCCCAATTGAGTTACAAGGGGAGGGGTGCCCCCTCTTAGGTCTCTTAACTTTTCGATTGCCTTTCTGCATATGTTGCAGTTCATCAGAGCATGGTGATTTCTCCCTCTTGTTTCACAGTGACCGTATTCTGGCTCCATTTTTGCTAAGACTCATCACTACCTTAGTTTTCTGTTAAAGGGACTGAGGTATCTGTGAAGCAAATCAAGTCTTTAATTTAACCACAAATAGAATCCATTGCTTTCTAGCCTTGCATAGTTCTTGGTAAATATATACATGGGCTTAATGTAGAAATGGACACACACTAGACTGCACTATATCTACTCACTTATTTTACTGTAGCTAATTTTTTTAATAGTTTGTATTTAGGCTGTCCCTAGGGTTCCAACCTAAAAGCCAAGAATTGCTCTGCACAAGGCTTTTTTTTACAGTTCTGTTAAATAGATATTCTGAATATTAACCATTATTGACTACTTCATTATGGAACTTGCTCCTGCAGGAAGTGAACTTTACTACCTCAATTGTTTTTAAATGGATGCTAAAGAGCTGGTTGTTTGCATCTAATTTTAACTGATTATGGTTGGCCTGGGCTTTTAAGCATAATTTAGTGAGCCAGTGTGGTGTAGTGGTTAAGAGCGGTAGTCACGTAATCTGGGGAACCGGGTTCGTGTCTCCGCTCCTCCACCTGCAGCTGCTGGGTGACCTTGGGCCAGTCACACTTCCTTGAAGTCTCTCAGCCCCACTCACCTCACAGAGTGTTTGTTGTGGGGGAGAAAGGGAAAGGAGATTGTTAGCCGCTTTGAGACTCCTGAAGGGGAGTGAAAGGCGGGATATCAAATCCAAACTCTTCTTCTTCTTCTTCTTCTTCTTCTTTAATTGCTGGTTTTATTTATATTTACTATTTTACTGCTGGTTTTTACTGGATTCTTTTTTAAGTTGAACCGCCTTTGAAAGGGCTGTGCCAAAGATGAAGAAAGAACTGAATGTTCTTGATTATGTTTAACTTACAAACATTTGCATAAAATTATTTGCAGCTCACAGATGGTTATGGTTAAAAAATATGGCTGTAACTTCAGGTGTTTGCATGTGAAATGCAGAGTTTCTTTTTCACAGAGACATACATATCACATATAGAAGATACAACCTCAACTGATAATTCCCATTTAAAAATGGGCACAATTCAAAATAGGCTCTTATGGTAGTACGCAAGTTTGATGAAACATATAAGGTTGACAAAATTAAGTTAGTCTGTATTCTGAAGAGCATTTCCTCTCTTTTTTCTTTTCTTTTTGCATAAGACATAAAATGATGCCATATAGAATGTATCTTTGTCTCTCATACTCCATTGAGATGTAAATTTTCCTGTAATTAAATGCTCTCATATTATTCTGAACATTTTGCTCCTATGAAGTTGTCACTTTCCAGTTTTCAGCCAGTTCTATTCTAGCAGCTACTAGCAATGGCCCACTTATGTGTTGCATCTCTTTTTCAGGTTCTTAAAAACTATCTAGTGTGTTATTCCAGGATCCTTTGCTAGGTGATGGCAATGGTGTATTTTATGTTCTCAAACATATTTTTAGAGATCTCTCTAATAGAGGGACTGAATCACCACATGAAGATCTTGTTTCTCTGCATCCCTTGTAGCATCTGCTTCTGAACCTTAAATGGTGTGAGGTTCCATCATGACACTTGACTAAAAGGGTATCTAAATACTGGCAGTTGACTACTTTCATTCAACGTAGAAGAGAATTTGGCCTCCTATTTGTGTTTGCCTCTTTCTCTGCCTGAATTCACATCCCAGCATGCTCTGAGCCATGTAGATTCATCACAATTCTAATTACTTGTTTTTGACAGACTCTCCAATAAAAGCTTGCATCTCTTGTAAGACAAGTATTTTTTGCAGTTTACCCTGTAGTGCTTCCCCTTAACAGCAGCTGTATTCAAATTCGTTGGGGATTCAAGTACTACTACTACCTCAAGATTTCTGTTCATATGAGATGGTGAAACTGCGTTGTAGAAGTTGAATCAGATTCTAAACTTGAAAAAGTGGAGAAAACCACATGCTGGCATAAGCTCCTTTCTCAAGGGAGTGTGTTGGGTTTGATAGAGGCCCATCTCGTCCATCATTCTGTTATCACAGGGGGCTAACCAGGTGCCTGTGGGAAGCCCATAACCAGGACATGAGTGCAATTGTCCTCTCCCATTGTGATCTCTAGCACCTGGCATTCAGAGAGATTGCTCTGATACTGAAGTAAGTAAGCCAGTATGACTAGTATCCATTGATGGCCTTATCATTCCTTCCTGTTTTTAGGATACTAGAAGAAATACCCGTAAGAATGCTAAAGATATCTTCCTAATGTCTTTCTAGTTCATATTCCTTAATCATGTGTTTCAAAATAAAGTTAGGCTGTATTCCAACTCTTCTTACCTGGGAGCAAGCCCCACTGAATTCAGTAAAACTTCTGAGACGATATGGTTAGGATTGCACTGTTAGCTGAACTACAGAGAAGTAATATTGGCCCTATTTCTATGGGGATATTGTCCCTATTGTCCCTATTCCCTCTTCCCCAACTCAGTTTCTGTCAATGCACTACCTCTTTTTAGTGTTCTGTTTTTAAGGCTTGTTTCTCTCATATCTTCTTTTTCTTTGTAGGTTAACATCGCTTTCATAATAAGCCTGAGCAGTCGCTCCTTGTGTGGAAACCAGGCTGTGCAGTGAAACCATCTGCTGTCCAGCCCAACTCTGTCAGGAGGTACTCTTCAGATGCTCCTGGGTCTGATACTGTCCAAAACCTTCAGCAGCTAACTCAAATCAGAGGTGTAGAGTTCTGAATTTTGTAAGGAACATAACCAGCCTTGCAAATAAGTCTACCCATTTATATGTGGACTTGAAAATACTTCGCAGAATCCGTATAATGTTCTTATTTTAGGCCTTTAGGGAACTGTTCTGGGGTTGCAAAAGTAAAAATCAAAGAAAAACACACAATTGGCGGTGTTCCTACCTTGAAGTAATTTCAGAGAGGTAGTCATCCACACTACAGAAAGAGGAACACATAGAAAAGCCAGCCTGCTGAAACACCTGAAAAAGTGCTTATTGGCTCAGACTTGCACTGTTTTAAAATAAGTTTGTTTATTTCATGTCTTTGAATCTAAAGGTTGACGTCCCTTTCCTTTATGACTGAACTTGAATTTCAGGCTTCTATGGTTACTCTCACCTTTCTTCCAAAAAAGCCTGTTTACATTTTATCAAAAAGAGCTTTTGGTAGTAGGGCTTTGCAGGTCCACTGCACCCTCCAGGGCTTAATGCAAGTCAGGCCTTGTAGTGCATTGTCCCAGCATCTGTTTCTAATTCAAGGTTCTGTCTGAATAAATCTTGCAGTACCAGGGCACCTATGTATCTGCAGAGCCTTCCTACGTCACTGTATAACTGTAGATGACCCATGCACATCTACAAAGATGAAATGTGTGGATTTAAAAAAATCATGATTTAGGTCCCTTTCTTTGATTCTAGCCAGTTTGTTAACTACAGACACCTCTATACATTAAATTGATAGGGTTGTAGTCAGCTAATATATACTCAGAGTAAATGACCCAATGAGATTAATGGCCACAACTAACTTGGGTTCATAAATTTCAATAGTTCTACTCTGAGTAGAGGTTAGTTGCCTACACCCCTTAGTTATTTACTAACCTTTGCTGATGACTTAAGTCTCAGATCAAGCAGGATTCTGGGAAGTTAGGTGGTGAGCTATTAAATTACAAATATTCCAACTGACCTCTGTCATCACAGGTAACAGAATCTGAAAGACAAGCAGTTGCTTTGCTTCTGCAAGGGAAGGTGTTGGCTATATAATCCACATATGTACAGAACGCTAACTGGGCTTGGTAGTGATCTTTATAATTCATCTACTGTGGCTGGCACCTACTAGTCTGGGAGTGAGTCACTTGCTGAATAGACTAGTGGTTGTTTACAAGCCTGAAAAACTTTTTCTTGTGATCAACGAAAGTTCTTGTTCAAACTGTGTGTGATGCTGTTGTTGAGCATGAGATTGCCGGCACCTCATGCACACTTGTTAGAATACCATTTTGCTCAGAAATTCTTTCTGTTTTGCCACTGGTATGGATGGTATTCTTTTCACTTGACATTTGCTCTCTCTTCTACTTCTGTTGACATCTGCTCTGCACTTGCAATATCTGGACCATCCTTCTAGTTCTACACTTGCATCAATGCTTTTCAATTGTTCCCCACCCACATGGTACTCAATTTGACAAAATGTAACTGGACGTTACAGTGAAAATTCTCATTACTATAATAGTGACACAACTGGTAATCAGTTAACGAGAAGTAACCATTTGCATCACAGTGTTTGAGAGCTGTGTGTTAAAATAGCCCCTGTGCTATCTCTTCACAGGTGATAAAAGTGTGCATGTAATACAGGTTTTCAGGCAATATAAATATCCATCTATATGGTTTAGCGTCTTAACACTATCAAAGTTAATCAGATCTTTAGTAAAACATTTTCACTTATAACTGAAACATAATAGGTAATTCAAAGAAAATGAACATTTCATTAAAACTTGCCTGAAGGTTTTGTCATATTTCCCTGCTAATTGGAGAACTGACCATGGAAAACATTCATTAGTCTTCTGCCCATCCCTAAACTATTCCTCTGTAGGTAGAATACTGAGTATTATAAGACTGCAGTTAGTGGGATTTTCGGAAGTGCCTGAGTAACTTGAGGCCTCAGTTTTCTGTGGAAGTTTATAAAACTTTCACTCTTGGGTACTTTAGAAAAATCTCATGAGCTCTTCTCTTCTTGTAAGATGACTTTGTAGAGAGACAAGTGGGCTTCTTAATGTTCACTGTTGGCATAGGAAGACCTAGATAAGCACTGCAAGAATAAAAAAGGGCTTGTTAAAAGAATAGTCATGTCATGGGAAACTTACTCCCACCTGTGGCTATAGCTTACAGTCAAGACTCATCTGAAAGATAACAGTTGAACAACTTGCTTGATTGGAATAGTGCCATAGCATTTCTCTTCTTTAAACAAAATTGTAGTTTCCCAATTCAAGTATTAATGAGGTCTGGTCTTGGTTGGCTTGAAATCTTAGCGCAGACTAATGTGCCATGTTCACAATGTAATGTTAAAAATATGCAGGTACAGTTCACATGTGGTACTAACAACATATAAACTATTACTTGAATGAGAGGTCTTGTGTGCTTCTACCAAACTTTAAACCTGTTTTCCTTCACAAATCTTATAGTACTAATTCAGTTCTACTGAGTGTAAATTATTTGGTCTCACTTAGTAACTCTTTCATTAGACACATGTCCAGATATCAGCCACTCCTAAGCTCCTGCTCTCATTTCCTCTATAGGCTTAATGTTTGACAATTTGAGTTACATTTCTTGGTTCCATGACTGGTGTATTGTCTTTTTCCTGGAATCCAGAGCAGTAACATAAGATGTATGCACCCTGCTATTCAATAGCGGGCTTGAAAACAGACGGTTCTGTACAACCAGTGCTTGAAAACAATTTCTCATCAAAACAAAAGTGCACATTGATTGGCAACAATTGGTGCTTATCTGGGGGGGAAAGCTAGGTTTTCACCTGAGGGCTATGTATAATAGGGTTCTGGGTTGCATCATCAGTCTGTTGACGTTACATAATAAAAGCCATGTAAGATCTTAAATTGGTTTTAGATCAACATGATGCATACATTTTAAAACTGCATCTTCATAAAGGGATTTATGACTAAAACTGCTTGTTTTTCTACAGACTTGTCTGGTGTTCTCAGCTTGAAGAAGATCTACAGTCATTATTGATCCCTTTTCTTGGCGTTACCTTTTTGAAGTGAAGTTTACCTAGCTTTCTAGTGTGAGCTTTCTTTTCAGACATCTCTAACGTTTGATCCATAATAGACAATCTATAGTTCAGCAATGTCCAAGTCGTTCCACCAGTCATCTCTAAGTAGGGATTCCCAAGGTCATGGACGTGACCTGTCTGCAGGAATAGGCCTTCTTGCTGCTGCTACTCAGTCTTTAAGTGTGCCAGCATCTCTTGGAAGGATGAACCAGGGTACTGCACGCCTTGCTAGCTTAATGAATCTTGGAATGAGTTCTTCATTGAATCAAC
This sequence comes from Podarcis siculus, assembly GCA_034642415.1. Taxonomy (NCBI): domain Eukaryota; kingdom Metazoa; phylum Chordata; class Lepidosauria; order Squamata; family Lacertidae; genus Podarcis; species Podarcis siculus. Next base: position 707,608 of record JAXCMG010000083.1, read on the forward strand.
AAGGATCTCATAGTGCACTGTCTTCTGCTAGTGCATCTTCCCATGCCTTACAGTCTATATTTAACATTGGAAGTAGAGGCCCACTCTCTCTGTCTTCTCAGCACCGCGGAGATGCCGAGCAGGCCACTAACATTCTGGCCAGCTTTGGTCTGTCTGCTAGAGACTTAGATGAACTGAGTCGTTACCCTGAGGACAAGATCACTCCTGAAAACTTGCCTCAAATACTTCTGCAACTTAAAAGGAGGAGAGCTGAAGAAGGCCCTTCACTGAGTTATGGTAGAGATGGCAGATCAGCTGCACGGGATCCACCATACAGAGTTCCTAGGGATGATTGGGAAGAGAAAAGGCATTTTAGAAGAGATAGCTTTGATGATCGTGGTTCTAGTCTCAACCGAGTGGTTGACTATGATCATGGAAGTCGTTCTCAAGAGTCTGTTTATGACAGAATGGATTATGAAGATGACAGATTAAGAGATGGAGAAAGGTATAGGGATGACTCTTATTATGGTGAAACCTCGCATAAGTATCGTAAATTTGACAGTGAGTATGAGAGGATGGGTCGCGGCCCTGAGAGATCTCTCTTTGAGAAAAAGAGAGGTGCTCCTCCAGATAGCAATGTTGAAGACTTCCATGGACTCTTACCGAAGGGCTATCCCCATCTGTGCTCTATCTGTGATTTGCCTGTTCATTCCAATAAGGTGAGTTAAGCATCAGATGCTTATTTTTCTTTACTTTGTAGTCCCTGTTGCTTGTTTCTTTGCCTCAGTTTCTATGTTCTGATGACTCGCACAAAGGACTCAAAAGAGTTTGATACACGGTTTATTTTCAGGGCGTCATTAGCAAACACATTAAACCAGGGCTTTACATTAATATTTGTTTCACCCATATGGCTTAACTGCAGGTCAGTTATCATCTAGTCTATTTTATATTTTGCATCTGCATAGTCTCTTAACTTAATTTGGTGCAGAGGTTTTTCATTTTGGTTTGCAGTTATTCAAGAGGCTAGATTCAGCATTCCTTCCCATCTGTCTTGATTGCTGATTGATTTGTAGTAAAGATATGTCCTTGCACAACTCTGCTTTTTCCCCTCTTGTCCATGGCCAGCCAGAAAGCTTAATGTAGAGTCCTTGAAAAGAATTATAGGATTGCAGCTCACATTTTTAAATGAGTTCATTCTTTTTAAAAGTCACTTTAAAAACTGTTTTCATACTGTGTCTGAGACTTCTCATTTTTTTCCTCCCCTTTCACAACCTTCTTAAACACTTCAGAGTCACTTTTTATTATTACATATTGCATCTATCCCTTTTTAAAATCTCAGAAACATCAGTCTGCTGCTGTGCTATATCATGCTCTTGTTGGCATTCTCTACTTATAAGATTAGTTCCTTATTAAAATTTTGATCCAACTTCATTCTTCGTAATTAGGTTCTTGAACAAAATAGGAAGTGTCCTAGTATAGCTGAATTCAGATTTTCTGTTTTACAAACTAGTCATCTATTTGTCAATTGGATACTGTCCTTGCTTTTATTTTTTAAAGCATGATGCGTAGAATTCCAGGTAAGCATGCACATTGTGTTCTTAAGTTGGTTTCATTGGGTTGTCACTAATTTTATTCTCAGAAAATACCTTTATGAAACAAATCTGTTTTAGCAATAGTGAAAAAATGAAATGTATTTTCTCATCTTATTTACTGTTTGATTATCTACATATCAAAATTCACTTTTTTTTCTTACCAACAATACCTAATTTGAAGTCTTTATGGGTTACACTGAGGTGAATCTCAGATCTACAGAAGTTTAAAGGATGCAAGTTATTTAAAACCCTAGGAACAGAAAATATCATTTTTGTGATGTTCCATTGTGCACTTAAACCTACTCTTCTGGACAAAAGCTCTTTTCCTCAAAACATCTATTTCTCTTCAGCATATTAAAGTCTATAATTTCATTACAGTGTATATTCACTGATTGATTCAAAGGTTATACATTCTGAACTCTACATGCAGAATTCAGCTAATTGTTAAATGTTTAAAGCACTTAAAGCTTTTATAGGACTGATTTAAAAACAAAAACCTTAATGGAAGGATGTTGCTAAAAGTTGAGGAGACAGAAATCAATATGCAGTACAATTTGTTCTCAACTGAAGAAAACTTACGTTATAAAATTTGTATCTCATTGAAAGACAAAATGCATGTTAAAACACCTTTGTATTGTTAAAATTAAGAGCTACATTGCCAATTTTGTTCCTTTGTGCAAGCAGTTCTGCTGAGGAAAGGGACACATTTTAAGGGGGAAATCTTCTAACATAGGTTATGTTAGACCCGCTATATACCTGTGGGTATAGGGCAGTATACAAATTTAATTTGTTGTTGTTGTTGTCTCTTTTCTGGAAGTTTAAAGTTAACTTTGTAAATGGAAGCACTTATGCAATCAGCATGTGAAATTATGGGAAATTTCCTAATACATGCATGCCATGAATCAGGTTTTTTTTAAGTACTGTATTTGTCATCTTAAAAAAACAACCCACTGACAATACAGTAAATTCATTTGAGACTGATCTAGCTAAAAACACATAGCCAAGCTTCCAGGCGTGCCTGCCATGGGGCCAGATTACATATGATAGCTGGAAGAGGGGAATTAATTATCCTCCCACCCAGCACTTTATTTGCTGAAGTGCCATCTCGTCATTGTGGACAGTTTTCATCAGGGCTCCCCTTCCCCATTCATAAGATAAGCATGCACACCCACACACCCCTTTGTGTCTGGTGTGTGTGTGTGTCCAGTTGTCTGTCTATTGAGTGATATCCAGTGTTAGTCATACTCAGAGTAGACTTACTGAAATCGTTGGGCTCTGGGCCATTGATTTCAAAGTATGATTTAGATGGATGTCACCAGTCATGTCTAATTGTACACTTCAGCAGACAACTTATTGTTTACACTTGTTCTGACTAGAATAAACATCTTGCTGTAATTTCAGATGTTAGCCATTCTCTCTCTCTCTCTCTCACACACACACACACACACACACACACACACACACAAAGCTCTAGTGTTTCAGGCTTGGGATTTAAATCTTTGAGTTTCTAAGTCCTGAACAGTGCAATATTGAAACAAATTTTATTTGAAGAAAGCTTTTTATTGGGTATTCTGTGGTTTTATTGTGTATTTTTATGCTGTGAACCACCCTGTGATCTTTGGATGACGATGGTATACAAAATTAATAATAATAATAATAATAATAATTTAGTAAGCAGGATTTGGGAATCTGGAATGAATAGGTTTTGACACTCAACAGTTTGGTTTGTCTGGAAAAAAATTCTGTGTAGAGTTTGGGGTATTTAAATTAGAGCAAGAAAAGCCTCAACTGTTTCAAACAGATGAACCACTAATGCATTAGTGGGAAAAGGCTGTGGCTTTTGAAGAATGTTTTATCTTTTCTTGGGAGGGAGAGGTGGGAAGTAACAGTTAATTATTCCCTACCTCTGTTAATCAAATATCACTGCTAATATAATCTGTAGTGGGGTTAGTCAGGAGTGCTTTATCAAATTGAAGAAAGAACCAGGAAAACTCCCATTTACTCAGGATTCTCTGCTTGGTAATCAGACACATATGTCTGGTGGTCTATTGAATGCTGGCATTGATGCAGCTGGGCGGGGTATCCTGTTTTATATGGGAACCAAGTGTTGATGTCCTTTCCCCTTAAATTGTGTGTGAAATTACAATATGTAGTAGGCCTTCTGTATTTAAAAGTTTATATATTAAATGCCTTATGATTGCAAAAAAGCATTGAATATGAGAAATTGTACCCATGAATCTGTAGCACATTGCTTTTCATGAATCTGCCATTGATTGCAAATGTCCTAAAAATCAAAGCCTATGGTTTGCAGGGGCCGGTATTGTACTTTATGCCACTTCTCAAGTTGGTGACCCCTGCCACAGACCTATCTAGATAGTTACCATATTTACTCAAATGTAATACTCACATTTTTTTGGCCAAATTACATCATGAAAATTAGGGTGTGCATTAGATTTGATGCCACATTTACATTTGCCAGCAAATACTTTTTTAGTTTCAAGGTTTTTGAAAATTTAGGTGCGAATTACATTCAATGGTGCGTTGCATTCGCGTAAATACGGTAATACCATTCCTGGTCACTTACCTATGGCTAACTGTGTTAGTCTTTAATGTTAAACGGGGATTAAAAGCTAGTTAAGGAACTGGTTGATGTTAAAGCATGATTAGTATATGTCATTCTTTCTCCTTTTCATTACAAGCTGGTCTTATGAATGATAAGCACAAAATAAGGCATGCTATCTTATTAGCAGAGTCTTGAAAATAATGAAAGGAATGTGCCTTCTTGCTGCATCTCTTTTCCTTCTCCTCCTAAAAGTATTGTTCTGTGCAGCAGCCACAGTATTCAGCCGTTCCTCCCCAGCCTGGAAATACAGCAAACTATTTATCTTAGTAGGGATGCTGGTTGCACTGTGGTCTAAACAACAGAGCCTAGGGTTTGCAGTTCAGAAGGTCAGCGGTTCGAATCCCCACTACGGGGTGAGCTCCCGTTGTTCGGTCCCAGCTCCTGCCCACCTAGCAGTTCGAAAGCACATCAAGTACAAGTAGATAAATAGGTACCACTCTGGCAGGAAGGTAAACAGCGTTTCTGTGCGCTGCTCTGGTTCGCCAGAAGCGGCTTAGTCATGCTGGCCACATGACCCAGAAGCTGTCTGTGGACAAACGCCGGCTCCCTCGGCCTATGGAGTGAGATGAGCTCACAACCCCAGAGTCGTTTGTGACTGGACTTAACGGTCAGGGGTACCTTTACCTTTATTTATCTTAGTGGAAATGTACTTTTGCAGAAGCATTTTACACCAACAAAAGGCAGCCTTCTATTAGACTTGCATTGAAAACAAGTTTTAATAACTTCTAAATGTATCTTCAGGTACGCTGCATTAAAGTCTGTTAAGGATGGCCAGAATGTGGGTTCTTTGAATCTTCTGTTTTATATCCTGATAGCTCCTTTTCCAACTTTTTGTAATCATTAGAATGCAAAACTCCTATAAGCAGTAGGTTCCATCCAATGGTGGCTTTGCACAAGTGGGGATTAACTTCAGTTTACGCACAATGAGTATCACTCAGTATTTCCCATTCACCCACTACAGCTCCCCTTGTCTCCTGAAAATCTGCTCTTGAAGAGTTGGGGACCCTCTGTAACAGTATCTGATACTATGCAGAGAGTTGCTGCACATGCGATGAGAATTGGTTGCCTAATGTGCTTCCCACTGGCACAAAGCTACAATTGGATAGAAACTAATCTGATGTTTGAATGTCAAAAAGAGGGACATAAAAGTTAGGCTCTTTTGTGCACTTACCTGGGCATAAGCACCACTGAACACTTGCTTCAGAGGATACATGGATAGGATTGCATAGTTAGATGGCTGATTTAACACTCAGGTTTACACTTTTTCCAGAATACACTGGAGTTCTGATTGTCATTGTTTGGATGACACTTTTGGTACCCTTTTGATCATGATTCAAGTCTTCTAAGATAAAGGCATTCGTTCACTTACACGTGAGAATTTGGTTGACTTGCAAATGATTCCGTAGGTGTTTGAAGTAAGTTTTAAAATAACTTTGTTGTCGATAATTTTGACTTTGTACTTTTGCTGCAGGAGTGGAACCAGCATATCAATGGAGCAACACACAGTCGACGTTGTCAACTTCTCCTGGAAATGTATGGATCTAAATGATTTTAAATGTCCCTTTTTCATTGTAATTGCAGTGTATATTTGTTTCAGGAAACTTCAAAGTTACAATATGCAAAGTTTGAAAACAATTAGCTTATTCAAACTGTTCCAGCAACAAACAAGAATAGATCACATCTTCAAGCTGACACTTGGCGTACTATTTTAGATTTGTTTGAAACATTCCATGAAGCTATTTATCTTTTGTAGGATATTATACTGACATTTTTGGCAAAGCAATACAATAGCTGCATAAAAAGCCCCAACCTTCACATCTGACTGACATCTACATAATTAACTATTTGGGGGTGAGGTCCATATTAATATCACAAAGAAATGTGGATGGTTGGTTATGGACTTGGGGCTCTTCACCAGACTTATAAACATTTTACAGGTGATAGCCAGCTATGGCAGCCTGCCTACACACTGGACTTCCCATGTCTTTCCTTTCCCATGTGCCTCTGAAATCTGCTGTGGAGAGTTGGGGAACTGCAGGTGGGAGACAAGGAGGTCATGTCCCAACTGCTGGTGCAAAATTGGATCTCGCTCCATATCTTGTTAAACCACTCTTCTTTAAAGCCATCTATAATTATTATTTATTCATTCATTCATTCCCCGCCCATCTGGCTGAGTTTCCCCAGCCACTCTGGGCTGCTCCCAATCGAGTGTTAAAAACAACACAGCATTAAATATTAAAAACTTCCCTGAACAGGGCTGCCTTCAGATGTCTTTTTAAAATAGGATGGCTGCTTATTTCCTTGACATCTGATGGGAGGGCATTCCACAGGGCGGGTGCCACTACTGAGAAGGCCCTCTGTCTGGTTCCCTGTAACCTCGCAATGAGGGAACCGCCAGAAGGCCCTCGGCGCTGGATCTCAGTGTCCAGGCTGAACGATGGGGGTGGAGACACTACTTCAGGTATACAGGACTGATATTAGCGACTATGAAAATATTCCATGGGAATCAGTTTTATAGATTAATGTTAAGGGGGGAATATATTGACGTGAAACCTGCTGCAAATCGGTTGTAATTGCATGACCCAAAGTTTTAACATGTTGAGTATGTCGAAATAATTTCTCTCCATACTCTTAATATAATTCTCTCATGGATAATAGTTCATTTTATAAATCTCCCAAGTCTCCCCATCAGTTTTCACCAGACTAAAAGTGAATTTGAGTATTCTGTCATACAATCTCAGGGTGCATTGAGATGTGGCATTGATGTAAGCAAATTTACAATTCAGGTTCAAATGGTATACAGTATTCAGAATAGGTTACATTATTGCGATATCCACAGAACTCACTTCCAGGTATGTATGCAATGGATTCTGGAAGCTAAAGGTGGATTGTAGTGGCCATTTGGTTTCACATTAATTGATACGTTTCATCAGTTCAGATATATTTTAACAGTACCTTTCTAGTGACAGAAGCCTCTTTGAGCCAGTGGAGACTTCCACAAATGGAAGGGGGTGCAAGGTTCACAAATTCCTCCTTTCCTGTAGCCTCTTCCATCAGCAAAATTATTCCCAAACACTCTGGAGCAAATTTTAGAGGTTAAAGAAGGAATCTGATTTTTTCTTACTCTTTCTGTTCATGAAAGCTTCTCTACAGGAACCTTTCATCAGCAAAGGGACACAATTGGGTATAATCCATCTGAAATAAGATAAGCTTAATAATGCTGAGAGTTTTTTATTTTCTGAATACATATTTTTTTAAAAAATTAATGTGCTAAGGTGGAAAATATATCTGCATAGTATCTCTCCAGCCACAATATGAGTTGCAGACAGTGATCTTACAGACTTTGTTTTCCTTTAAAGATATCCTGAATGGAACCCTGAAAGTGATTCTGGACCTGGAATGTAAGTAAAAACTACCAAGTAGAAGGAAACAAGTTTACAGCTTCTCTCAATACCATGATACAGATGAGCTCTGGAGCTAGTTGAGTAGTTTCCTAGTATAGTACTGAGGTTCAGTGCTAGGTGATTAGAAAATGATCTACTTAGCTTGAACCTGAGCAGTACAGTGGGGAGTATATTTCCAGAACAGCACACATGGAAGGGGGATATCATTCCCTCAAGCAAGCTGAAATGCTTGCGCTGGCAAAACAATATTCTACATTGAATTCCACCCTAAGCCACATAGGTGGCATTCAACTACATTTTACTCATGGTAGACCCATTGGAGGTTTGGTTCCTGGACTTGAGCTTCCCCACTTCCGCCTTAAAGTCTGCATCTACATGGCATAATAATGCCAGCACCTTGCAAAATTTGACATTGCAGCATTTTCCATCTGAGCAGCAGCAGCCATGTATGTGGTTTTCTCCACAAACACACTTCTCAGGAAAATCTGTGGGGAAGCCCCATGAAATCCTCCCTTGACATTTACAGTACACTCCAAGGTTAGACACTCATGAATCAGCAGAGGTGGCTTTTAGGGGGAGAGAGTTGCAACACGCACGTCTTCTCACAGGTCTAATTACCAGCTGTAATGTCATTCACCCTAGAGTTAATTAGCCAGGACACATCCTGTCAAAAATAGATGCTGCTAGACCAAGCTTAATTGTGAATGGCTCTATTTCATTGCCCTGCTGAAAGCCACTGGATCACTTTTTAGTAATCAGAAGAGTTAAAATTGTCAGATATTCAAAATGTTACTCCCAGTCCATATCACATCCTTTTCTGCAGCTTCTCTAGTAATGCCAGTAATCCTCATGGAACAGTATTCAGTCTAGTGGAATGTTTTTAATATCGCCTGTTAGAACGTTTCCACACAAACTGCATGCATGAATATTGCTGTCAGAAGTGATGTGTGAATGGATTGGCTACAAGCTTATCTGAAATTTGTGTGAAGAGGCCTGCAGAGTAAATACCCACGACTATCTGCACATAAAAGTAAACTGTGATGTGGTGGGACTCCGGCTCGCCTCCTGTTTAGTCTGACATCTTTGCATTTGTATTCAAAACTAGATTGAAGATTATGTAAATATTTTATTTTATTTGAAGGTTAATGTGGATTCCTTTTTGTGTGTGTGAACTTCCAGGGGTGATCCGTTTATGTTGCAGTCAACAAATCCTGCCCCAGGAATTCTGGGGCCGCCACCGCCACCATTTCATCTGGGAGGGCCACCAGCTGGGTCAAGAGGTAATATTATGAAATGCATCTTGAAGTGGACTCTTAAACTTGTAGTTCCTGGCTATATATAGTATGCTTTGCTGGTCAGTAGGGAATTGTGCTGTGCAAAAGTCTTAAGAGCCAAGTGTCAGGGATAAGCAGGAGTCCAAACGATGGGCATGGGGGCAGGAGGAGGATCTGGGGAAGGTGCCAGTGATTTGCGTGGTTCTATGCCACCCTTGAAGCAGAGGAAAGAGGACAAGGCTGGGCAGTCAGAGATGGGGGAAGAGAAGGTGGGTACTATTGACAAAACCTATTGGTGTTTCGCAACTTTCTCACTAGTTGCAGGACCTTAGCCAGACCTAGCAGAGTAAATGCAGAATTCATGAAAGCAATTGGCAACTTGGCTGCAAACAGGATAGACGAAGCAGGAACCAGGAACTTGTAGTTAGGTGTTTATTATATACAGTGGACTATTTCAAGGAACAGAACAGAACACGGATTTTTAGCTAGCTCTCTCATACATGACTCACAACTCCTGCACTCAAACTCGTACTAACACACATTCCAGTTAGTAGGCCACTAATCATTATTCCCGTGAGAGAGCTTGACCAATCATGGAGCTGTCTCCATGCCTCTGTATCACCAGTCAGACTTACTCCTTCACATTGCCTTGGCTGTTGGCCAAACCCTAATTGACTCTGTGTGTGTAGCTGCACGTATGCAGATTCCCAACAGGATGTTGTGCAGGCGCATTCTGAGTTGCAGAATAGCGCATCGATTGAAGAGACAGACGAGAGAGAGTTGGGCCATTAGAATCTCCTCCATCCCCTCTCCCACTGTCTCCAAGGTCAACAAGGGACATAAAGCGACAGGAGCAACTGGAGCTGTCACACAGGAGAAGTTGATGGTTGCTTGCACCCACTGCCTCAGAAGAGAGGCGTTTTTAATGTGCTGATGGAGGCATGCTAGCACTGTTGATCCAACTGTCCAGATCAGCAAAAGTTTGAAGAATTAGCTATTTAGTAGGAATGGTGCGTGTAATTCTTGCACCATAGGAGCTGATGCAGTCAAGTGCTTTGCCAATGAAGAATAAAATTTCCAATAATGTTTCCTCATTGGGGGCTGGGTGTGCTTAGGACATCGGAAGACAGAAAATGGGAATCTCAAGAAATCCATAGCAGTACTATAAAGCAAACTGTCAAAGAGCAGTGAGAGGCTTACTTCCAATCTTAGTGCTAAGCACCACAGTGCTAAAATCAGAGATAAGTCTGCTCCTGCAGCTTGCACATTGAATCACCTGTTGTCATATGAGTCTGGTGACTGACAGATTGGGAAACCCAGCTGTCAAAATGACCCACAAAGGATGGGTCAGTTCTGGATCTCGTATCTGATTGGATTCAGTGCCCTACTGAACTAGGCCACATTTTGTTACTTACATTTTTAAATACATACATATACATATATATATCTTGTTCCTAGTGCCTATGCTCTACTCAAAATTACAATACATATGAAAGAATTTGATGTTGTGATATGTTACAGTGCCAACAATATTGTGAATTATAATCATTGTTTTTGTTCTCCCCCACCGCATTCCTGTTCCCCTTTTCTCTCCCCCAATGTGTTTATTTTAAGGGTCTGGAAATGGAAGTATGCAAGGACCAAGGCACCTGCAGAAAGGCAGAGTGGTTAGTATCGACATAGGAACTGCTCTATGAAGACAGATACTTCCACTGTGTCTGTGGTTGTTTTAGACAATAAATATTGTTAATGAGGGTCTACTTCTCACTTAAGTAGTCAGTTGTGCCCAGGCTGCAGTGTGGAAAGAATTCACTTCTATACCACCTCTGTTACCCAGGTGAGGGACCACCTTTTAAATAAACCACAGAACCAAGGAAACTAATTTCAAGTCCAGCATCCAGGAGGCTCCCAGCTTTATTACAGCTATTGCAATAGGACAGAGCTCAACTCAACACACCGGTTAAAAAAGTCTGCTCCAAGGCACTCCAGAACAAAAGCTTATATATAGTAGTTCAGACACAGCACACAAATAGTCATAAAACATTCTTAGGCACAAAACATCCCCTTTACATGCGTCAAGAAAGGTCACAAGTCATTGGATAGTAGACACGTATGGCTTCTTCCTGCTTTCAGCTCTTTCCCCCTCCCCCACTATTGCTTTTACCTGAGAATGCCCACAAGTGCCTAGGTCATTTGACCATGTTAGGTTACGGATGTCACACATTGCTCTGGTAACCAAGCCTGTGTTAAGACCTTGTTTACATTCTCTGTCTCTCTCTTTCGCCCCTTCTTGTCTCTGAGCCTCTCAGGAAACCTCAAGGAGAGATTGGGTTTGCCTGTGTTAACCAAAAGAAGCTTGGATCAACATCCATAATGACCATTTGTGCCACTTTCAGGGTTAGATAGGATTTCTTGATTATGGCTTAGAGAGCACAGGGATGGTAAGGTATAGCAACACTGGAACTATACATAAAATAGATGCGGGTGGCGCTGTGGGTTAAACCACAGAGTCTAGGGCTTGCCGATCAGAAGGTCGGCGGTTTAAATCCCCGCGACGGGGTGAGCTCCCGTTGCTCGGTCCCTGCTCCTGCCAACCTAGCAGTTCAAAAGCACGTCAAAGTGCAAGTAGATAAATAGGTACCGCTCCAGCGGGAAGGTAAACGGCGTTTCTGTGTGCTGCTCTGGTTCGCCAGAAGCAACTTAGTCATGTTAGCCACATGACCCGGAAGCTGTACACCGGCTCCCTTGGCCAGTAAAGCAAGATGTGTGCCGCAACCCCAGAGTCATCCGCGACTGGACTTAATGGTCATGGGTCCCTTTACCTATACATAAAACTACCCAGTTTAGCATTCCATCTTTCTAATAGGTTCAAGGCAATTACTATTTGAAACTTGGTTAAAATATACACCCTGGGTCTCTGATTCTTATATCAGTGGGATGTTGTCATCATTGTTCTTCCACTAAAAATCACTTTTAAAAACTAGTATGGTGAGCAAAAGAGTTTGGAAAAGGATTCTACCATGTGAGCCTGCAGCCTGTGTTTACCTGCAGCTTAATGTAATGCAGCCCAAACAGCTGAGAACATGATACACATTAACTGACTTTGAGACCCTTTTGCATATTCAAGATCTCAGTGATGGTTTTTCTCAAGTCTCTATTGAAGGCATCCATGCCAACATTTTTTACAATTAAGGCCAACATCTGCAAGCTTTCTGAGACCGTTTGCTTTCCTGCTAATTAGGTCCCCCACCCATTACTTCATACTCTTCAGACTAATTTGAGATGAAAGGCAATAGTATTCTGTTTTTAAATGTTGGCATTGACTGGTTCATCACAAAATCAGCCAGAAGAGATCATGTTCCAAAATGGGATGGTCATTTTAACATTTACTTAGGTTAACAATTTAATTTATTGAATGCTCCTACTTGCCATTAACAGGAAACAAGCAGAGTTGTACACATCATGGATTTTCAGAGAGGGAAAAACCTGAGATATCAGCTACTGCAACTTGTTGAACCATTTGGAATAATTACAAATCACCTAATCTTGAACAAAATTAATGAAGTAAGTGTTAAAATCATGTTGAAGGGTGTTACAGCATGACATTACTTGGGGGGAAAATACTTCAAATGTTGCTCTACTCTACTTTGACAAGCAATTTCTTGAACTGCAGCAATTACGGTGCCTCTGCGCACAATCAGAATTTTAACCAGGAGGGGGAAGTGTATGACCCCAAACTCTCTCTTGTACTTGGGAGCCAAGGCTTTGTGATGTCAAAGTAATTTTCTAGTCTGAATAGTTGCAAGAAGAAACTTTAATATGCAAGACTGAAACTGTTTTAAAGTAGTTTTCAGCATCCAGTTGCCTATTCCTGGTGTAAAATCAGATGTTTCAACATTATTTAAAATATTTGTATCCCATTCTTTATCCAGAAAGGATCCTAGAGTGGCTTGCAAATAACAGTATTATTAAGTGGATGCTGATTGGATTGCAACACTTAACCCTGCTTTAGAAATGCTATAGAAAACGTACAGTACTTATTGATGCTCCCTTGACAGCTTAAAGGCTACAGTATTTTTGTATTTCATTTTTGCTCATATTTCATTCTTAGACATAGTTCCTCTTCAAGAGGGACACCAAAATTTATTTATCTTCTACAATTTCAGGCATTCATTGAAATGTCTACTACTGAAGATGCACAAGCTGCGGTAGAGTATTATTCAGCAGCCCCAGCCTTAGTGTTTGGCAAACCCGTGAGAGTCCATTTATCTCAGAAATATAAAAGAATAAAGGTAACGTCACTTCCATTAATTTTGCATTTCCACTTATAACGTACAATCTGCATTCTGTGCTTTAGTTTCTGACATTAAACTAAGGTCTAATTATATATATATATAATGGATTACTGAAATATTCTCTAACCTTCTTAGAAACCAGAAGGGAAGCCTAACCAAAAATTTGAGCCTCCGAAACAAGAACTTGGTCGTGTGATTCATCTCAGCAATCTGCCGCATTCAGGATATTCTGACAATGCTGTACTTAAACTAGCTGAGCCCTATGGAAAAATAAAGAATTACATACTGATGAGAATGAAGAGTCAGGTAATTCATACAATGCTTGCATAACTAGAAACCAGTCCTTAGGTATATTTAGTAAAATGTTCTTTAGTAAAGCATTCTTAAGCATTTTGGTAACAACATAGAAGAAAAATAGGTGCTTACATGAAACACTGAAACTAAGGCTTACAACATCTCTTCCATGGAGAGATGGGCGTGTGCTCCCCACAAATAGATGTTGAGTAGATTCCTGTAAAAGATGTTTCATACCTATGTGTGAATTAGATGAGGCGAAAGAGCCAAGGGCATTAGGCAAGATTGGGGGTGGAAAATGGAAGCTGGGCCAGCACATGTCTACTTGTTTCTCCACAGCTCATCTTTATAGCCTATTTTGGTACACGACACCACTATATTGTGAGTTTCATTGCAAGTTCCATTGGCTGATAGAGTAGAAAGCATTCAGGCATCCCTCTTCAAGAGTTTGAATGGACGCAGGTGGCGCTATGGGTTAAACCACAGAGCCTCTTTGGCTTGCCAATCAGAAGGTTGGCGGTTCGAATCCCCGCAACGGGGTGAGCTGCCGTTGCTCGGTCCCTGCTCCTGCCAACCTAGCAGTACGAAAGCACGTCAAAGTGCAAGTAGATAAATAGGTACCGCTCTGGCTGGAAGATAAACGGTGTTTCCGTGCGCTACTCTGGTTTGCCAGAAGCTGCTTAGTCATGCTGGCCACATGACCCGGAAGCTGCACGCTGGCTCCCTCGGCCAATAAAGCAAGATGAGCGCCCCAACCCCAGAGTCCATCACGACTGGACCTAATGATCAGGGGTCCTTTTACTTTACTTACTTCAAGAGTTTGAGGCAAAAAGCAAGCTCGTCGACTTTATCTTTCCACCAGCGGGGTTTCTGTAATTGTAGTGATTTACCTAGGTTTAACTTTGTAGGACAATCCTATTGAAATATTGGACCCTGAAATCTCTTTACTCTCATCCATAGGCTTTCATAGAAATGGAGACCAGAGAAGATGCTGAAGCAATGATGGAGCACTGCTCCAACAAAGCCCTTTGGTTCCAGGGAAGATGTGTGAAAGTAGATTTGTCTGAAAAATACAAGAAACTAGTACTGAGGGTAGGTACCATGTGCTGGAGTAAGTTTTCATTTTGAGTATTTGTTCAGTAAGTAATGTTGTAATATGAAATGTGATACTCCACACTAGTCCTACCGAGTAGACCCATTGAATGGACATTGACTAACTTAGGTTCATTAATTTAAGTGGCCCATATTCAAATAACTTGGTGTGCTAGTGGAAGCCAGCACAAAGGGGTCGTCGTCCCCACTCTCTTCCCCCCGATCTGATCTGCAATGTTATGAGAGATGGGGGCAGTCATTCCACGCGACAAATGGAAATGCTTGGCCCGACTAAACAATCAGGAGACATTGACATTTTCTACTCTGAGTAGGACTTGGTTGAAAACAACCAAAGTGTTTAATGTTTCCTTAATAGTTAGTGTAAAAGCCTCTGACTAGTGTTGCTGCAGCCAGTGGTGATACATTTGGAAAAATGCTTTTTTCCCCCCTTTTCCTTTTTAAAAAATGTTTTATATGAATTTCAACTGTTGTGCTGAATGTTCTTGGTAACGGTGATTATACAACTTCTCACAAGTCCTGCTCATACGAAATGCAATTTTTCCTGTTCCTTTAGCTTATAGACAGGGAGACATAATTCCACATCCTGTACATCTGGCATCCACATGGTTACCGCTTATAGTTAATAAGAATAGGGAGAAGCCCCATCCTGAATACCATGGTGCAGATAAGAAAATATCTGAAGTCTTGCAGTTTGTGGCAGTTCTTACTTCAGCCGTGTTTTCATATGCCTTGAAAATTGGAACCATTTTCACTTGAATAGCTGTGCGCAGCTCCTAATACAGAAATCCACAAAGACCTTTATCATAGAATCATAGAGTTGGAGGGGGACCCTGAGGATCATCTAGTCCAGGCATCCCCAAACTTGGCCCTCCAGGTGCTTTGGGACTACAACTCCCATCATCCCTAGCTAACAGGACCAGTGGTCATGGATGATGGGAATTGTAGTCCCAAAACACCCGGAGGGCCAAGTTTGGGGATGCCTGATTTAGTCCAACCCCTTGCAATGCAGGAATATGCAGCTGTCCCTTACAGGGATCAAACCTGCAACCCTTGTCATTATCAGCACCACGCTCTAACCAACTGACATTTATTATTATCTGGCTCCGGGCTGGTGGAATGCTCTGCCTCATGAGACCAGGGCCCTGCAGGATCTGATTTCTTTCCGCAGGGCCTGTAAGACAGAGTTGTTCCACCTGGCCTTTGGCTTGGAGCCAATTTGATTCCCTCCCCCTTTCTTTTTTCTTTCTCCTTTCTCCTCCTGTGATGAGGCTGCATTTTAATATTTTAATGTTTCAATATTTTAATGTTGTATCTTAATTTTGTTTTTAAGTTGTAATCATTCAACTTGTTTTTATTATTGCTTGTAAGCCGCTCTGAGCCCGGCCTTGGCTGGGGAGGGCGGGGTATAAATAAAAATTATTATTATTATTATTATTATTATTATTATTATTATTATTATTATTATTTATTTCAGATTCCCAACAAAGGAGTAGATCTGCTGAAGAAAGATAAACCAAGGTAATAATCTTTCTGGTAGCTTGAGTTTGTTTAAAAATACAAAAAGGAAATGGGTAAGCAAGATTTCCCCCTTTCTTTTTATAGAAAAAGAGGTCTTTCTCCAGATAGCAAAGACTCTGGAAGTGAGAAAAAATGTAAGACTGAAGATAATGACAAAACGGAAGGCAATAGCACTGAAGATAAAGAAGAGAAGAGAGATGAGGCAGATACAAAGGACAATGATCAAGCAGACCAGGAGGAACCAAGTTTACTCCTTGAATCTGAAGATGAACTATTAGTGGACGAGGAGGAAGCAGCAGCATTACTAGAGAGTGGGAGCTCAGCTGCAGATGATACGGATGTAGCTAACTTGGGTGATGTGTCTTCTGAACAAAAGGAGGCGGCTGGTGATGATGCTACTGCAAAACCTGAAGACAATGCTACAGCTGCATCAACGGCAAAGAAACTCAAAAAGGTAAAGAGAAAACTATCACTTGGAAGAAGTTTATGCTTCACCATCAGATTATTTCTTGCCACAAAAAACTTTCCGCCTTTCGAGAAAAGGTGCTCCTCATAACGTGGTATCTTAATAAGGGTTTCAGAAAGGAAGGTTCTTGTGTAGTCTGTGTGCATACACCCCATAGCTGTTTTGGGTGGTATAGATGACTGTAGTCTGTAGCAGTATCCTGTCCTGTAAAAAGTATTACTTTTCTCATTTTATTACTTACTCTTGAGACCATGTGCAAGTCCCTAGCTTGCTTCATCTCTGACCATGAAACAAAGATATATAGGGACAAACTGCGCATCTGCAAGGTGCTCAAATGAATTACAAACCTGAACTTTGCAAGTCGCAAGTTTAGGAGGGAGGCAACCCTGCCCTGCAGATCCGGAGAGCTTTCACCAGTGCAAGCAAATAAATAACTAACTAGTATTTGTTCAAGGAAAGTGCCAGATTCCTAGTGCTAACCTTCACCACAGGAACATTTTCCTTGTGGGAGTTTGTTGCCTACATGGTTCCTTCTTGTGCTCCTTGCCCATTCCTGTTGCTTACAAAGTGGGGAGATACTGAGCCCTGACCCAGTTTTGCACTGTGACTGGGGGTAAACTGGCCATTTGTATAGTCTTTTATACCCCAGCACTCCAAAAGTCATCTCTTTTGAGGAGCACTTCCTAGAGAGGGAAATAACCGTGGGTGTTTGCATGTGATGGAATTACCCTATTGGACTTCAGTGTGTATTTTAAATGAGATAGCTTGATTTGAGAAAAGCCATATCTAATGTAATAAATGAAAATAAATTGTCTCAATAGCGACATGTAGGTGGATTTCCAAGGAGCATGGAAGGCTTTGTGACTCTAGATGAAGTTGGTGATGAAGAAGATTTAGATCACCAAAAACGTAAATCTGGTATTACACCTGCTGTAAAAACTGAGGGCAGCATAACAGAAACTCAGACTGTAAGCACAGAAGAAGGGCAGCAAGAAAACGAGGCACTGGAAAATGGTGCTAAAAATGAGAATTTGAAGTCAGAATCATCCGAGGTGACAGACAGCACACTGTCAGAAGAACAAGATAAAAAAGAAGATACAGAAGGGCAAGAAAGTAAGACTGCCCGTGACGCACAGGCCACTCCAGATGAAAATAGGATTGGACCGTATCAGCCGAGTGTTCCTGTTGGTAAGAATGCTTCAACCTCCTCTAATGTAGCATGTGTTGTAAATGGACCACAAGAAAGAGACTTCCTTTCCTAAAGAGGTATTAGCTTAGAATTTGCCAGTCAGTTCAGGCTCAATCAAAACCTTATGGGCACAAACTGTTAAATCACCAAATAGAATACAACACATGTGCACATCATGCCAAGCCATAGTTTAGTATGATGTAATTAAACTGAAGAGACGCGGGTGGCGCTGTGGTCTAAACCACAGAGCCTAGGGCTTGCCGATTGGAAGGTCGGCGGTTTGAAGCCCCGCAATGGGGTGAGCTCCCGTTGCTCGGTCCCTCCTCCTGCCCACCTAGCAGTTCGAAATCTCGTCAAAGTGCAAGTAGATAAATAGGTACCGCTCCAGCAGGAAGGTAAACAGCGTTTCAGTGCACTGCTCTGGTTTTGCCAGAAGCGGCTTAGTCATGCTGGCCATGTAACCCGGAAAAACTGTCTGCGGACAAATGTCAGCTCCCTTGGCCTGTAAAGCAAGATAAGTGCTGGGAAAGTGCCAGAGTCGTTCACGATTGGACTTAACTGTCAGGGGTCCTTTACCTTTACCTTTTAATTAAACTGCAGTCACCCTTAAAGCGCACACACAGCTAGAAGTTCAGAAGTTTTGCTTAACTGCAGTTCAATGAATATAAATAAGTTGTGGTTTTATGTTGTGAATCATCCTGAGATCTACAGGTATTGGGCACCATGCTAATTACATAAATATAAAACTAACTTACTGTGGTTATTTTTGTTTTCAGAGTGACTAGCTTCATGTAAACCTTAGTCAATGTTAACCACAGTTTGTCAGTACAAACAACAAACTTCTTCCAAACTCTCCTGATTGCGTTGGAAGAGAAGAAGGGAGTGTATGTTCTGAGACTGTCGTATTCCATTTATATCACATAAAATAACAGTTCTGTGAGGTGTGAACCAAACATAGGCGCCGACTCCATGGGGCCTGAGGGGGCCCGAGCCCCCTCAAAAATTTTATTGGGGGGGGCTCTGCCCCCCCAATAATCTCGGGCGCCCCTCCAGCAGAGCGCCGCCGCTGTCCCCCGCCTCCTCCCCACCTGCTCCTTCGCCAGCCAGCCAGCCAGCCACGCGCCCTAGCCGGAGAGCCCCGGCCGTCCCCGCGAGAACAGGGGAGTCCCGACCGGCCACGCCTCCCAGCCAGCCAATCGGCTGGCTGGGGGGCGTGGCTTGCCCTATTTAGGGCCGGAGCAGAGGGGGCCCCCCCAATGTTTTTTATAAGTCGGCGCCCCTGGAACCAAACCATTTTATTTAAGAGCATTTTAAAGGCAAGGATGCATGTGTAGCCAGTATAAGACTACTGATTTACAGATCACCTATTCAGTACAGAGGGAACTTAGGGACTCTCTTTCTGGCCCTTCTGTTCTGGATCAGATTTGCAATTATGTGCATTTTTCTATCTAGGTGTGAGCTTTGTGGTGCCCCGAACTGGATTTTACTGCAAGTTGTGCTCCTTGTTCTACACGAATGAAGATGCTGCAAAAAAGGTCCACTGCAGCAGCCTTGCACATTATCAAAAGTTGAAGGTAAGATGGAATTCCTCGCCTTCGTGCAGCTATTGGAAGAAGCTTAATTAAAACCCTAGGATAAGTAGTTCTTTGTTAAGGCTCTGGTTTATTTTAAGCGGCAAATTTAATCTCAATTTATTCTACACTACCTAGTTCAGAAGCTTATGCATACGCCATGTCATATGCAATCCAGCCCAAATTGGAACTTGGACATTCCATTGTAATCAAAGTATAGTGACTGGATTATGCCCAATGTACACATCAGCCTTAGTACTTGATTTACCCTGAGATGCAGCAAGCTTAAATTTGAAAAAAAATTATGGAATGTTGCTAATGATGCCATTGCAACACAATCCTGGCAACAGAAACAAAGTACAATTCAATCCTCCCTTGTTTGTTTATTTGTTGCAGAAACACATGGAGAAGGCTGAAGACAAGAAACAGAAAAAAGAGACTTAAATGCAAAAAAAGAGGTTTGCCAATTTAAGGAAAAAATGGTTTTATTTTCAACGTTAATCTCAATACAGTAAAATTGGGGAAACGCTATACTACTTAGATTTTAGTGGATTAAAATAGAAGTATAATTCTGTTAGTGTGTTTAATGTTACAGCAAAATCTGCATTGCCAAAACCATCTTTTTTTAAAAAAAAATGGGAATGACAATACAGCTTTTTGTGCTGATTGATGCTTGAAGCTACCAAGGAAATGTACAGCATTCTGAAGAGTTAAGAAAGGATTTCATCCGCATTAATATTTTCAGGCTTCAAAGAACATCCCTTTAACCGTTGGTTCTGTTCAATTCAATATAAGCAGTTAGCTTTTTTCCCTCCTCCGGAACATTCCAGTCTATGTCCAGCTGACTTTCATGATTTCATTTCACTTTTGAGAATCTCTACTAATTTTCTGTGACTTTTTAAAAAGTGGAAATGCTTTATTTTAGTCTAGGTGTGTTTTGGTAGTGAATAGAAAAACTGATAGTCAGCTTTTAAAATGCTGTGTTTCTTCTGCTTGCGCAGAAAGTAAATTCTTCTTCTTCTGACCAGTATTATTTTTCTTGCTTGCAACTTGAATTTAGTACTTTTCATACATCTCAAGTATAAGCAAAAGCAGCATTTGAACCATAAATTGTAAATAGTTACCTTTTTATGTTTGTATTTCAATTCTGATCCTAGACCAGTTACTAAGGTGTCACTGAAATTGGTGGGACTTGCTTCAAAGTAACAAGTTTACCTCTTCACATTTGGTTTTATCTTAGAACTGTGCTCTTGATGTACCTTCGTGTGGCTGATGTGATTGGGAGCTTGCGTGTATAATCTGTTTTCATGTAGTTCTATTAATGATTTTAACAGCTTACATATATGTCAATACAGGTTGTTATAGTGTCAAACCAATAAACCAAACCAGCCATGAGGGTTTTTTTGTGTGTATATGTGACTCTCTATAGCCAGTTTTTTTAAATACAGACAACCAGATCATCTGTCATGCTCTTTGCCCACTCAGCTTTTCCACTAAAGGTCAACCAACCAGCTACAATGGTATTAAAGGTTCTGATTTTAAACCTCACAGCATGACCTCCACTTCCATGAAGTTTCCATAATTTATAGTTTGTGTTAGCTGTCTGAACAGCATGTGGTATAGCTGGTCTTTACTATACTTAGGCTAGAATTCAACAGCTTGTTTAGTGTAATCAGCTGAATTTGTATGTTTAGCTCTGGATCTAGTATGTGAAACCTTTATTCACAAGGGCAATAAACTCCCCAGTATTTGTCAATACAAAAAAATTCATGACTGTAATAATTTGTTTGCATGGAATGGAAGGATCTCTCTGTAATACAAATGCTAAAACATTCAGTTTTGCAAACTTCATGCATAGAATAACTAAGCCATTTTCAGAAAACGTGGAATGTGTAGGTATCTGCATACAGTGGTACCTCGGGTTAAGTACTTAATTCGTTCTGAAGGTCTGTTCTTAACCTGAAACTTTTTTTAACCTGAAGCACCACTTTAGCTAATGGGGCCTCCCACTGCTGCCACTGCAGCACAATTTCTGTTCTCATCCTGAAGCAAAGTTCTTAACCCGAGGTAATATTTCTGGGTTAGCGGAGTCTGTAACCTGAAGCGTATGTAACCTGAAGTGTATGTAACCTGATGCGTATGTAACC
>JAXCMG010000083.1:734072-746983 GCA_034642415.1 Podarcis siculus
TTGTTTTGACTATAAGCTTTATGGTATAAGCTTTTGTGACACTGCAGCCCACTGTCCGTTGGCAGGTCTGATGGTAGAGCACAAAACTTAACCTCAGCTCATGAGTTCAAGCCCTACAATGGGCAAAAGATTCCTGCATTTCAGGGGGTTGGACTAGATGACCCTCTGGCTCCCTTCCAACGCTACAATTCTATGATGAATTTTTTCTGCAGAGCATGCCAACTGAGATTTCAACATGCATCTGATGAAGCAGGGTTTTAGTTCATGAGAGCTTACGCCACAAAACTTTTGCTAGTCTTTAAGCGGCAGCAAGACAGTTTTTTTGCTGTAGCAAAACCAACACGGCTTCTCACCCACCTGGGAAAATGATAGAGAAGGCAGTGTAACTTTCTTTTTGGATGTGGGGGAGGGATGTGTAGGTAAACGGGGAGGGGGGTGTAAAAACTGATGACGGGTCTTGACATTTCTACACAAAGCTCAGATGCATGCAGAGGTGCTACTGCTGAGAATGAACATTGCAGCTGGCAACAACCCAGCCACCTGCACTGAGCTGTGCTAAATTGCACACTTTTATCAGGCACTGAGGGACGCGGGTGGCACTGTGGGTTAAATCACAGAGCCTAGGACTTGCCGATCAGAAGGTTGGCGGCGACAGGGTGAGCTCCCGTTGCTCGGTCCCTGCTCCGGCCAACCTAGCAGTTCAAAAGCACGTCAAAGTGCAAGTAGATAAATAGGTACCGCTCCGGCGGTGTTTCCGTGCGCTGCTCTGGTTCGCCAGAAGCGGCTTAGTCATGCTGGCCACATGACCCGGAAGCTGTACGCCGGCTCCCTCAGCCAATAAAGCGAGATGAGCACCACAACCCCAGAGTCGGTCACAACTGGACCTAATGGTCAGGGGTCCCTTTACCTTACATCAGGCACTGGCAGAACTGTTGAATGTCATTTTAAGCAGGATGCCTGAAATTACCAGTATCTTAAAAGCTGTGCAGGAGTCGTCTTTTTCTGGTGGGAGAGAGATCCCTAGTCCCAATTAAGTTGGCATGTGTAAAATCAAACCATTGAGTTGTCAAGTTGAAATGGACTCAAAGGGTCATCAGCAGTGCATGATCTCATCTAGATCATGATCATAACGAATGGCCATCCAACCTCTGCTGAAAAACCTCCACGGAAGGAGAGTCCACAACCTTCCGAGAGGGTCCACTTCACTGTCGGAACAATTTATTTTTCAGCAGCTGCACACCTTCCTATATTTCCCTTATATTCCAGGGTGCTTTTTTCCTCCCTCTTGGAAAAATGGCGACCATAGAGGTAGGAAAAATAATAAGAGAGTCCCTCTGCGGCACGACTTCCGGCACACCCTAGAGAGTCTCCCCCTGTTTCGTAGCTCTGTGGTGACTGAGGCCTGCGTATATTTTCAGAGCGGAAGCCCGGCTCGGTCGGTCGCCGACGCGCGGAGACCATAGAGACGGCCGCCAGACGGGGCGGAAGTGACCTCACATCCGGCCTGCGGAGAGATAGGTTGGAGAGGAAAGGGGGGGCGGTTGTTGTGTTTCCAAAGGGAAGGGGGCGGCGAAGGAGAAGCGAGGCGGCCGAGTAGAGAGCGGCGAGGAGCGGCTGACCCAGTTCTTCGAAAGGTGCGGCTGCAGCGGAAGGGGGCCGGGGCCTAGCGCTCTGAGGCGGCGCCGTGGACGCCGATCTCCCTTTGCCGCCCACACCCCGCGTGAGGGAAACCTTTCGGGGGGGGCAGGACGACGACGAATCCCTCTGAGGCGACAGAAGGAGAAGCGAGAGGGGTTGGTCGGAGAGCGGCCTAATGGCGCCCGTTGGGGGGTTGGAGGGTGTGTGTTTTCCCCCCTTCATCCGGGTACCCGGGGCAGAGTACCTGTCTGTTAGGGGCGTGGTGCATGATGGGATACGTGCCACGGCTTTCCGCGTCTAGTGTACTTCGAACGCTTCCCCTCCCCCTTCTCGGTCTCAGGGGGCGGGGCCTGCGCGAACAAAGAGGGGAGGGGCGGGGCTTATGCGATGAGGGGCGGGGCTTAAGCCAAGGCCTAGTTAGAGACCTGCTCCTCCAGCCTGCTGTGCCTTGTGGGTCGGGGCTGCTCTTTGCTTTGGCTTAGCATCTTGACCGAAGCAAGGGAGGGCTGAAGTGGGGTTTTTTGGGGGGAGGCTTTTCGTTCATATAGGGGCCCTAGGGGTCATCTAGTCCAACCCTCTGCAATGCAACGTTTTGCCCAACGTTGGGCTTGAACCAACAACCTTGAGATTAAGAGTGCCGTGTTCTGTCTTGTTGTTTTCCTACGCAGAAAGGAAAGCAGCAGTGGTGGTCGGGAACACAATATAGAGGGCTGTTGTATATATTTGTTTGTTTACCATGTTTTAAGGGACACGGTTGGCGCTGTGTGTTAAACCACAGAGCCTAGGACTTGCCGATCAGAAGGTCGGTGGTTCGAATCCCCGCGACGGGGTGAGCTCCCGTTGCTCGGTCCCAGCTCCTGCCAACATAGCAGTTCAAAAGCACGTCAAAGTGCAAGTAGATAAATAGGTATCGCTCCGGCGGGAAAGTAAACTGCGTTTCTGTGCGCTGCTCTGGTTTGCCAGAAGCGGCTTAGTCATGCTGGCCACATGACCCAGAAGCTGTACACTGGCTCCCTCGGCCAATAAAGCGAGATGTGTGCCGCAACCCCAGAGTCGGCCACGAATGGACTTAATGGTCAGGGATCCCTTTACCTTTACCATGTTTACATCCCTCCTTTCCATCCAAGGATCTCAGGTTCTCACTATCCCCACTTTTATCAACAAGCCTGTGAGGTAGCTCTGGCTTTCACAGGGATTTTGAACTCCTGGGCCCTAGCCCAGCGTTTCTCAAACATCTTGGGTCCCCAGATGTTGTTGGACGACAACTCCCATTGTCCCCTAGCTAGCAGGGAGTTGTCGTCCAACAACAATTGAGAACCCTGGTTTGAGAAACACTGCATTGGCTCCATCAAAGTGTATTATTTGAATAGATGTATTGACACAAAGAGGGATACGGGTGGTGCTGTGGGTTAAACCACAGAGCCTAGGGCTTGGTGATCGGAAGGTCAGCGGTTCGAATCCCCGCAACAGGGTGAGCTCCGGTTGCTCGGTCCCTGCTCCTGCCAACCAAGCAGTTCGAAAGCACATGAAAGTGCAAGTAGATAAATAGGTACTGCTCCAGCAGGAAGGTAAATGGCGTTTCCATGCACTGCTCTGGTTCACCAGAAGCGGCTTATTCATGCTGGCCACATGACCCGGAAGCTGTACACCGGCTCCCTCGGTCAGTAAAGCAAGATGAGTGCTGCAACCCCAGAGTCGTTCGTGACTGGACCTAATGGTCAGGGGTCCCTTTATCTTTACCTATTGACACAAATGGGGCTCACATAAGTGAAGCTGATAATTAGATCCATGAGAGGTGGAAGGCAGCACTGCTGTCACACAGCACACACATTTAACTTTTCATGTGCAGGTTATATTGTGGACATATGCAGCTGCCACCGTGCTGAAGGTGAGCAGGCCAGGGTCTAGTTAGTGCATTTATACCCCTTGGGTTCCATTCTGGAAGAAAGATGGGATATACATCTGCTAAGCAAATAAAAAATGACAATTGATGCAGCAAGTTATGGTGATGAGCACAGGGTTCGGGGGATGTGTATTTAATAAACTTACATCCTGTCTTTCCTCTAAAGGCCTCAGGATGGTGTTACATGGCTTTCCTATTCATTTTCCTCCTCTCAACAACACTGAGGGTAGGAGAGGTTGTGACTGACCAAATGCCACCCAGTGGGTTTCATGGCCAAGTGGAGATATTAACCTGGATCTTCCCACTTCTAGTCAGATACCTTAAACACCTATTCTCCTCCATGAATTTGTCTGCCTGCAGATTTTTGCCATGATAACTAAAAGGAGCCTCAACCTGCATACTGCATGCATCTGCATCCTGGTTGCATGGTGACAAACAGTAGAGGAGGGCTGCTGTTTTGATGCCTTTCTTGCTGGGATTCCTAGAAATATACTGCTGGCCACTGTTCCTCTGCCTCATTTTCTCTCTGAATTCTCTAATCAGATACTGAAGTAAGATGGTCTGGGGTGACATAGTGTGCTTTGGTTGTTCTGCTAGGCACCATCTCTAAAGTCTTCGTGTTTGAAGCAAAATTAGTAAATCAGATGCATTTCGCTCAGTAACATTTATTCTTTGTTAACTAAGAGAAAAACAAGAATCCAGAAAGGTACAGTTAAGCTGGCAGGTATAGGCATCATATTTCTTACCTACATATTACCTTTAGAGAGGACAGTGGGAGGAAAGACAGGTCACAACAATCCTTTACTTAGTTTTTCTGATGTTGCAGACTGTCACTGTTCCTAATGCTATATCCTGGCTTTTTCAGAAATGGGTTTTTGTTTTTTTGGTAGAAATTGTTTGTGTACCATTCAGGCTTGCAAAACAGTACATTGATACTTGGGCTGAAGATTCAAAATTCAGTGGCCATTTATTTTCCCCTCATTCTGTACAGAATATTTCACTGTTTGAAGAGGCAAATTAGTTTATATATATATATAAAAAATCTTACTCTAATTTACATTTTTATCTAGGGCCATATTTCCAAACTATTTGCTTCCAAGAAACACTTTTTCCACATTATCTCATCAGATGAGGAACTCCCACAAAACTGCCACGGAACCCCAGAGCATTGTGGAGGATTGTTGGTATGAACTTCGAAACTTAATGTACACAGGGACAGCCTCCTGCCCTATGTTAAATCAGGATGCTGTTCTATAATACATCCCATATTCCTCTGCATTGTGCTTTGTAGAAGATTCAGAAATGGTGGACAAGCTTGCTTTTCGGTGAAGCTTGTTGACAATTACTGATCAGAAACCTCTGGTAAGTTTCTGAGGAGCCTCAAGATTCCTCTGAGCACAGTTTGGAAGCCAGTGATCTAGAATTTCCATATACGATGAAGACACTCTCCCGTATGGGGAAGAGAGAGGTTGGGCAGGTGTGAGAAAAGCTATACCTACTAAAAGTTATGTCAAAGAAGGCATTTGATGCAGTTTCTCTACTTAAGTCAACCATACCTGGCCATCAGCAGTGCCTGAGAGCCACATGGAAGCTGATCTGAACTCTTCTGCAGAAGACATGGATAAAATTATAATAAACATTAAAGATACACTGACCTTGCCTACCCTTGCAGCTATCTTATCCATGAATCAAATTATATATCATTGGTTTCAGTACATAATATCACAGGGTAGATGGAGAACCGGTTCTTTTAGAGCTGAGTTATATAACTGTTTGGTATTTGCCCACATACATCATCTCTCTCAGGTGAGGTTTGTGACGTCACAATCTCATTTGACATCAGGATCCTATGAATTGCAGGATTTAGTAGGAAGAGACATAGAGCTGCCAGAGGGAAGTCTGTACTTAAACACAGCTCCCCTTGATTGTTGCAAATGGAGAGAGGAACATGATGACATTTCTAAGGTGACTTGCAGTCTAGTTTCCCAAGCTAAAGCATAGAAATGGTGTACATTTTGAAATCAAAAGTGGACACAGAACAATAATTATTTTTTGTTTGAATGTAATAATCAGAGATGTTTTAAGCAGAGCCTGGAATATCTTGCAAGATACATTTTAAAAACCTTTTAAGTGTTCTGGCCCTATCTTTGAGTCTGTAGCAGTAGCAGAAGGTTGCATCAATATAATGTGTTCTTGTTTACATAGTCAGCAGATATGGTACTTATAGTAAAGAAGACTTTAAATTGCAAGTGACAATAATTACAGCAGTTATGCTATTAATAAGTAGTCTCTGAAATGTTTGGTCAGCTGTGAAATAAACTCTCTAAATACCATGGGGCTTTATTATTATGTATAGTCCGACAATAAATGCTTCACTAAATATTGCAGAGCTAACCTTGAAACCTGACCATGCTTCTCAAAAGAGAAAGAAAAATAACTGGTATTTCTCGCAGTGTTGGTACTTAAGTAACTTTGACTCCATGCCCATCCTCTAGCATGAGCATCCCTTGTACAGAGTTCTGCTCAGAAGATGTGCCTGGTGGTGGGAGATGAGTGGGGGGAGCACTTCTGCCAGCTCTCCCTTTAATATGCAGCCCCTTGTAGTCTCTAAAAATCTGCTCTGGGTGGTTGGGGCTCTGGAAGGATGGATTGTCAGACAGGGGAAGTCAGCATCAAAAAGCCTTCAGTGTACAGAAAGAGCTGTTCCATTATCAGCTGGCCAAACTTCTGTTAAATCAGGGATGGAGAACTTGTACCTGTCAGAGATTGTTAGATTCCCTATATCAAATAGTGGTTTATTTTTAAATGCAGAATTCATCGCTTCAACAAGTGGACCTTCCTTACTAGATTGGCAGAACAGTATACAATGGGTGTTTCCAATAAGAACTTAGTCCTCCCTGTGTTCTGAGTGGTGGTTGAAAAACATTTCCGTTGCTTCCAGTGTGTTAAGGCTGGAAATAATACAAAAATAATACAAAAGAGGGATAGACAGAAAAAATATATAGGAATAAATAACTTTCCCAAGCCTGCTTACCAGCATTCTAAACTCCCATTGTTCTAGATGCGTTTTGCGACAGGGAATTTCATAAATGCAAGCAGTTACTGAGCTCTGGCACAGTACTGCGCTTAAGACAGGGGCCGGCAACCTAAGGCCCATAGGCCACAAGCGGCCCATGGGGGTCATTTAACCAGCCCATGGACCCCCGCCACCCACTTGATCTGCTCCCGTGCGCCGTGCTAAACCAGCACGGAGCAGAGCAGGGACCGCCTTCCGTGATGCTGGCCGGTTTCCCATTGACTGCAGGAAGCTGCAGCCAATGGGAAGCTGCGCACGCCTCCTCAACACCGGAATAGCGCTTGCGCTTGCACACACACACAAACTGGCCCACCGCGGCGTCTGCGGGACCGTGAACCAGCCCAAGCCACAAAAACTTTGTCGACCCCTGGCCTAAGATTTCAGATTAAAATTTCCACTGTTACTCCGAAGTAAATGTTAACCAAGTTGAATGCGACTTCCTCCCAAGTAGAATGTGCATGGATAGGGGACCTGAAAACTTTATATATATATTGTTTAAAACCCAACATGTTTTGTTTAGGCTTTAGTTGCCTTGTTAATGTACTTTTAATGTATGATGTGCTTTTAATTTGTAATATACTAGCCAGTTAGTTACGCTGGTTTAAGTGGTGTATGTTAAAGTGTTATCTACCTCAGACTCTCACAGTGATGCTTAAAACCAAAACAAATTTTGGAGTGGGATCATTGAAAGACTGGACACTCAAGATCGGTGTCTCTGCCATCAGTTGTATAGACCTTTAATATGTGTTAATTGTGGTGCCAAATATATATATTTATGTGAAGGAAAGGGGGTTTAGGGAGAATCCTGGGCTTTTCTGCAGAGTGGAAGGAAAGGAGGACCTTTTTCTGTCTCCCCACTTCCAGCCACTCTGAAGACTGTAGAAGGGACCCTCTTAAGAATATTAGGGTGGTGGGCAGGGGAAGCGTGGCTTTGTTTTTTGCAGTCTTCAGATGAGGACTAGACCATGTGAAAAATGAACACAAGATTTTAGCTGCTGTTCATTCATTTTCAGCTTTATCTTCTTGTTATAAAAAGTGTGCCTGGACATTCCATTGTTGGAACCATAACCTAGGTTTAAGGTGCCATTTAGCTCCTAGCTTTCATATTTCTGTTTCTAATACTGCTGCTTACTAGCCCTTGAAGCCACCCCAAACAGGAAAACCTTGCAATGCTTTGAGAAGGTGTTCAGAGTCAGAATTTGATAGACTGCTAGGGTGAAGAACATTCAGCAACTATGATAACCACACTGAATATTCCTCTTGCCTGCCTCTTATTGATCAATCTAGTTGCATGATGGTCCAGTCAAGAAGGCACACTTTGGTGTTAAAGAAGGAGTAAAGGAACGAAGATACTTCTGAAATTTGTTAGGTCCACACGGTTGAGGGCTTTTGTGGTTCAAAGCCCAAGCATCTTGCTTTGGGTGCAGAAAGTAGTGACATTCCAGGGCACACATTAGTGGACTGTTGGTGTGTGACCGCAGAGCCTAGGACTTGCTGATCAGAAGGTCGGCGGTTCGAATCCCCACGACAGGGTGAGCTCCCGTTGCTCGGTCCCTGCCAACCTAGCAGTTCGAAAGCTTGTCAAAGTGCAAGTAGATAAATAGGTACCGCTCCAACAGGAAGGTAAACGGTGTTTCTGTGTCCTGCTCTGGTTCACCAGAAGTGGCTTAGTCATGCTGGCCACATGACCCGGAACCTGTGCACCGGCCCCCTCAGCCAGTAAAGCGAGATGAGCGCCGCAACCCCAGAGTCGTCCACCTAACGGTCAGGGGTCCCTTTACCTTAGACTATTTTTAACTATGTTAAAAAATATTAAAATATATTTTTTATCTTAACTTGGTAACATAACAAGAAACAGTACAGTGGTACCTCGCAAGACGAATGCCTCGCAAGACAAAAAACTCGCTAGACGAAATGTTTTTCCGTTTGCGAGTTGCCTCGCAAGATGAATTTCCCTATGGGCTTGCTTCGCAAGACGAAAACGTCTCGCGACTTTGTTTCCTTTGTCTAAATAATAATTCGCAAGACGAAAAATTCGCTAGACGACAAAACTTGCGGAACGAATTAATTTCGTCTTGCGGGGCACCACTGTATCCCCCCCCCAAAAAAACTGAACAGCTATCAAAGTTGCATCGGTCGTAGTGAGAAGGACAAAGTTGCCTGCCGAGTTTTTGCAGGTAGAACCATTCTTTAGCAAAAGAGAATGGTGCTCCTACCAGTACTAAATAAGATTTATCTCCATCTCAACTGGAACTAATACATAGTGAAAGTGGTTTTACAGACTTTGGCCAGGTTTGTATGTCATGCTACGTCAAACCATGACTTCTCACAAGTGGGTCGTCTCTAGGAGAAGAGATTGCAGTAGCTTGGCTGCTTCATGTTCATGAGATCATGGTTTAGCTCTCCTGGACAAACCGCAGCCCATCAACCATATGACAAACCTTGGTTAGAGCTCACAGTTAGTCAGGAAGGAGCTAAATCATTAGCCTGGGTTTGGACAACATGCTAAGCCAAAACATGACTTAGTGCAACAGCAGAAAGACTGGGGAGGAGCAAGTGGACAAGAGTGGCATCCCATACACACAATGCTTTAGGCATACTAAAATTAGTGTGCCAAAAATGCCCAGTGCATTAATTTTTCCTTCAAATTTAAATGGTGGAAGGGTGCTACTGATTTTACACATATTAAAATATTTGCACTATTTTATTCCCCCCACCCCCACTAATGCTTTGCATTTGAGGCAATGTAACATTTAAAGCCACTTTTAAGTACACTTAAGTGAATCTTTTCGCCAGTCATATATTCAGGTTTTTTTTCTGGATGTTGGTTTGAGTGCTGTGCAGCGTGTGAAAACTTAACATGGCCCAGCTGTTTAGTTTTGCTTAGTAAATAAAGGTAAAACATTCAACTTGGAACATCAGAAAATCTCAGGTTCAAACATTTCCAGCACCCCACGGCCATGAATGTAACACTGTTGAGAGATCAAGTTCTACCATGTTTTGCACCAAAATTAAACTTCTGAATATACCGTAATTCTCAAGGGAAACCCCATAAAGAGCTGTTTCACCTCAGGGTTCCAACATGTGAATGAAGACAGCAAGATATTCATTAGATGGAAAGGATTTGAGACATTTTTCAATATGGGAGCTGATGAAAGATACATTAGCTTAACATTGTAATCTGCACCTACTACAAAGCGGAGACTGGCAAGGCTAAACACCACCAATTAAAGTTGTCTGCATCTACTCTCCCCTCCCCCAGTCAGAAAATATGCCAGATATTGTTGCCTTGCTCCCATATTTCAATTACCAGTCAGCATCCTTGCATACAAAGGGTACCGTATTTTTCGCTCCATAAGATGCACTTTCCCCCTCCTAAAAAGTAAGGGGAAATGTGTGTGCCTCTTATGAAGCGAATGCAGGGGAGAGGCAGGCAGGAAAAGCCGCACACAAGCTCCGCTCGGCTTTTGCGGGCTTTTCCTCAGGAGGGAGAAGGGACAGACACGCCTTTCCACTGCTCCCTGACCTGCTCTTTGGGGCTGGCAGTGGGCTTCCCCAAAGAGCAGGTCGAAAGGAACTCCCGCCGCGCTCTGGAGGCTTCGAGTTGCCTTCACTGAAACCTGGAGAGTGAGAGGGGTCGGTGCGCACCGACCCCTCTTGCTCTCCAGGCTTCCAAGGTAGTCGCTTGAAGGCGACTGAACGGCACCTTGTTTTAGAGGGGGAGAACAAGAAAAAAATTTCTCCCCCTCTTTGTGAAGCGCCTCCTGCCGCTGAAGGGGCGCTGGGCAGAGAGGGGGAGATTTTTTTTTTCTTGTTCTCCCCCTCTAAAACAAGGTGCGTCCTATAGAGCGAAAAATACAGTACTTAGATGGCATCTTGTTCAAACCTGATTGAATCTTGCCTATTGGACAATCACAGAGAGAGAGAGAGGAGTGTGTAGAGATGACAAAATAGAACCTTGCCAGACTCTGCAGGGAAGGCTTTGAGGAAGATGAAGGACCCTTTGCTATCCGTTAATCTTCCTGCCAGAAATTATCAGAACTGCTCTCCACTATTTCTCAGTCAGATTGTCAGACAAGTCAGTGTTACCTTGCATATTGTCTAACTTGGACCATAATTGCATTATTTTTCACAGTCCGTGTAAAATACAGGTTTTAATCTTTGTGTTTGTTTCCACCCTAAAAGAGCCAATAAGAGAATTTTGATACATGCAAATTAAATAGTCACATATAGTGTTAGAAACTTGCCCATAGATATTCCATCTCCACTGCTTGAGGAGGAAAATGCAGGAACAAGTCTTCCCAAACTATGTATCTCATCCAGCATTGCAGACACTGGATCATGTTTCACTGAAATCAACAGGGGACTTTCAAGTAAGTGCAGTTATGGATTTGACTGAGCGTCTTTAAGACCGTGGTGTGTTTTTTCCCCCCCTTTCAGGCTTAAGCTCAAAGGCACAACCATGAAAGACCCAAGTCGCAGGAGTACTAGTCCAAGCATTATCAATGAAGATGTGATCATGAATGGTCACTCTCATGAAGATGATAATCCATTTGCTGAGTACATGTGGATGGAAAACGAAGAGGAGTTCAACAGGCAGGTGGGTTAGCAGATAACGTGACCCCTTCCATATGTTTAAAAAAAGAAGTTTGTTTGTTTGTTTGTTTTTTGTTAAACCGGTATTGAGGGCATCTGGAATAGACTGGACTCTTATGGCAGGTTACTGCTAACAGACTATCCGGGAGCAAAGGTCCTGCTGGTGGGTGACCTAAACGCAAGGTTAGGTCCTGATGACCCCAGTTTAGAAACCAAATACAGGCAAAAAATAGGGTACCCTGACGATTTGGGCCCGGAGGTTCTACAACTACCAAGGCAGTCAAAGGATCAACATTCAAATTTTGCTGGAGCCTGCCTCCTCAAATTCTCTAGGCAGCTAAGTCTTCATATCCTAAGTGGTTGTACCAGGGGCGACATCCCCGGGGAATATACATTCATGTCTGGGGTAAGATCCAGCACAATTGATTATATGTTGGCGGACAGCGAATTGCTAACAAAAATAGTGAATTTAAAAGTGCTCCCATTCATAGAGGGGGACCATTTCCCTTTGCACCTCCAGGTGTCTCCGTTAAACGAGTCACCCTTCCTGAGAACAGTATACCCCTTCCATATGTGTAAAGAAGAAGTGTTTTTTTGTTTTTTGGTATCATATTTTATTAGAAATTTCAGAAGGACTCTTGCCTCTTTTCTGCAGATTAAGCCTTTGCAAAGAATTGTTGTTCTCTCAACATGCATCTCATTTGCCTATATTTTCTTCCAGTTCTTTCCTTGATAGTCTTGTCTCTCATTCTGAAACACAGCTTGGTACTCTGGTTGCTTAATCTCTGCTCTCTGCTTGTACTGGATACTTAAATAGAGAGGAATGCTCAGTGCTGTAGGGGGGGGGGGCTAGCCAGGTTTTTTGCACTGGGTGAATTTTCCAGAGGAGTACCATTGAGGCTCCCAGCCTGTGTGTGTGTGTACATGTACACAAATGCACATGGCGGAGGCAAATGGAGTCTTTGACCCAGATGAAAAAAAACCTAGTTTTGCCCCTGGACCCTAAATAAATACACAAGTTAGCAAGGCCTTCTGAGATTGAAGAATTCCTTGCCACGTGTAATTTTTAACTTACTAGCCATTTCTAACCCTCTTATTCCACTTTCAAATAGTATCAGTGATTATCTATGTGGGGCTACCTTTGAAGGTGACCCAGAAACTACAACTAATCCAGAATGCGGCAGCTAGACTGGTGACTGGGAGCGGCCGCCAAGACCATATAACACCGGTCTTGAAAGACCTACACTAGCTCCCAGTACGTTTCCGAGCACAATTCAAAGTGTTGGTGCTGACCTTTAAAGCCCTAAACGGCCTCGGTCCAGTATACCTGAAGGAGCGTCTCCACCTCCATCATTCCGCCCGGACACTGAGATCCAGTGCCGAGGGCCTTCTGGCGGTTCCCTCGCTACGAGAAGCCAAGTTACAGGGAACCAGGCAGAGGGCCTTCTCGGTAGTGGCGCCCGCCCTGTGGAACGCCCTCCCACCAGAAGTCAAAGAGAAAAATAACTACCAAACTTTTAGAAGACATCTGAAGGCAGCCCTGTTTAGGGAAGCTTTTAATGTTTAATAGGTTATTGCATTTTTGTGTTCTGTTGGAAGCCGCCAAGAGTGGCTGGGGAAACCCAGCCAGATGGGCGGGGTATAAATAATATATTATTATTATTATTATTATTATTATTATTATTATTATTATTATTA
>JAXCMG010000083.1:756051-790185 GCA_034642415.1 Podarcis siculus
CATGAGCAGCGAAACCTGGAAGTAACACGCTCCGTTACTTCCAGGTCGCCATGGAGCGCAACCCGAAAATGCTTAACCTGAAGCTACTTCAACCCGAGGTATGACTGTACCTGTGTTGATAGCATTTGGGCGCGAATCTAAGTAGTTTGGGACGGTGAGCCCAAAAAACATTGCAAAGCCCAGGACGAAAAGGTTGCGGGAGGAGTTCATGTCGACAAACTGCAGGTTGGAGAGACCCACGGCTGTGATCATGCCTGCAAATGGGAAAGAGGAAAAACTCGGCTTTATTATACATGCGCGGTGGAGTTCTTAAAGATAGGGTTGCAGAAAAGGCCAATGCAAGGGACCGACTTCCCCAGTCAGTGCTGGTTCAGAACAATCCTTGTCTGTAAACTGTTTTTCTGGGATTGCACACATTGGAGCAGCCCCAAGTGAATCTTCTAACTCTAAAGGGTAAGGTAAAGGTAAAGGGACCCCTGACCATTAGGTCCAGTTGCGGACAACTCTGGGGTTGCGGCACTCATCTTGCTTTATTGGCCGAGGGAGCCGACGTACAGCTTCCAGGTCATGTGGCCAGCATGACTAAGCCGCTTCTGGTGAACCAGAGCAGCGCACGGAAACGCCATTTACCTTCCCGCCGGAGCAGTACCTATTTATCTACTTGCACTTTGACGTGCTTTCGAACTGCTAGGTTGGCAGGAGCAGGGACCGAGCAATGGGAGCTCACCCTGTCGCAGGGATTCGAACCGCCGACTTTCTGATTGGCAAGTCCTAGGCTCTGTGGTTTAACCCACAGCTCCACCCACGTCCCACTCTAAAGGGTAAAGAAACTGTATTTTGACAGGCGGTGGGTGCTATCTATAGTGTCTGGTATGGGTGCAGTCAGGGGGGTAAATTAATCAATCAATCCTCAACTAAAAGTAGAAATTGTAGAAAGATTTTGACAGATTTTTCTGAGCACTTGGGGTCAAAAGAAAGTAATTTAAAGCAACTGTTGCTGAGACATTTCAAAATTGTTGAGCTTTTTCTTACAAAAACGCCAAACACCCCTGCAAAAATCTGAACGTTTGACAGCCCTAATGGCAGGTGGGTGTCCAATCCCCCAAAACCAAAATCTTGGATCTGCCCATGGTATCCAGGGTTTTGGATCCCTGCTGGAAACAAATATCCCTGTAGCCCCAAACACAACGTCACTAGTTCGGGATTGGGGGCGCCGCAGACCATGGTATGTGGGTTTACACAAATAAATTTCAATCATTACAAGATTCTTTATATTTTGAGTGCTCAAGGGAGTCTTTAGTGCCCTTCCCTCTGGCTAAATTACACAAACTAAGGCTGCATACATACTATGCCAGGGGTCAGCAACCTTTTTCAGCCGTGGGCCGGTCCACCGTCCCTCAGACCATGTGGTGGGCCGAACTATATTTTTTTGGGGGGGGGGATGAATGAATTCCTGTGCCCCACAAATAACCCAGAGATGCATTTTAAATAAAAGGACACATTCTACTCATGTAAAAGCACGCTGGTTCCCGGACCATCCGCGGGCCAGAGTGAGAAGGCAATTGGGCCACATCCAGCCCCCGGGCTTTAGGTTGCCTAAAAGGTTAAGGGACCCGTGACCATTAGGTCCAGTCGTGACCGACTCTGGGGTTGCGGCGCTCATCTCACTTTATTGGCCGAGGGAGCCGGCGTACAGCTTCCGGGTCATGTGGCCAGCATAACTAAGCCGCTTCTGGTGAACCAGAGCAGCGCACACAAACGCCGTTTACCTTCCCGCCAGAGGAAGTAGACCTATTTATCTACTTGCACTTTGACGTGCTTTTGAACTGCTAGGTTGGCAGGAGCAGGGATTGAGCAACAGGAGCTCACCCCGTCACGGGGATTCAAACCGCCAACCTTCTGATTGGCAAGTCCTAGGCTCTGTGGTTTAACCCACAGCGCCACCCCCATTGCCTACCCCTGCACTATACTTTTAAAGTACAGCCCCCTCCCCACCCACCCCAAACAATTCTGGGCGCTGTAGTTTGTTAAAGGTTGCTGAGAATTGTCACTCACAAACTACAGCACTCAGAATTCTTTGAGGGGAGGAGTGTGTGTTTTGTGCTTTTAACAGTTTAGTGTGTATGTAGCTTAAACTGTGTGTTCAGATTTCCTGAGTTCACAGGTCACCCTACAATTCAACCTTTCATTTTTTATGTATCACAGAACATTCGTATCACTTCTTTGAGTCCTCTCTAAGGGTGCTTCCAGAGTCTGTTGCTAGTTCTGAGTTGGATTCATTCATGTACTAGTAAATCAAATGTACACATTTATATTTGATTAGGGGGAGGGAGTCTTGCACAACAAACCCAGTTTTTTTGCTGTAAGGGAAGTGACGGGAAAATACACTGGGAAATGTAGCAAAACACTGTTTTGATACAACAGTCACCTAACCTCCCTGCAACATATCAAGATGAATGTTCATTAAATAGCCAGCATTGATTAATCCATCTGCAAGCATATCAGGTTGAATGTTCAATAAATAGGTTGTCTGGAAACACCCTAAGATGTATTAAAAGGTAAAGGTAAAGGTACCCCTGCCCGTATGGGCCAGTCTTGACAGACTCTGGGGTTGGTGCGCCCATCTCACTCTATAGGCCGGGGGCCAGCGCTGTCCGGAGACACTTCCGGGTCACGTGGCCAGCGTGACATCGCTGCTCTGGCGAGCCAGAGCCGCACACGGAAACGCCGTTTACCTTCCCGCCAGTAAGCGGTCCCTATTTATCTACTTGCACCCGGGGGTGCTTTCGAACTGCTAGGTTGGCAGGCGCTGGGACCAAGCAGCGGGAGCGCACCCCGCTGCGGGGATTCGAACCGCCGACCTTTCGATCGGCAAGCCCTAGGCGCTGAGGCTTTTACCCACAGCGCCACCCGCGTCCCTAAGATGTATTAAACCCCCCTTTTAATCCTAAAAGCATAAGCAAATCATCCAGAATTAACTGAGAAATCCCCGCAATATGGACACTTTAAGGGGCTACAGTGTGCCTAGCATTTTGCAGAAAATAATCACACCAGGGAAGAGTCATGTGGGAATGAGATTGCCCCAAATAAGTGTTTTATGGTCATCCTTAAATTTTTAGTACTACTTTACTTAAACGGAACAGGCAGTTTTCCTTTCCTTCAGGAGACTGTTGCTCTGCCTACAGGTAGCTGGCAAAATAAAATACAGCTATGTCAGATTTGGAAACATTTGTGTGTGTGTGTTCTGAGAGAGAATATTAAAGCGGGAGAAATAATATTGACAAATCTTTAATATATAGATGCTTTCCTAATACTTTTGCTTTAGTGTTTTTAGCTTGGGAAGTCTCTGAGTTGATTTTAAACTGCTTACAGCTTCGCTCTTTGTCAGAACTTTGCAAAACACACTTCACTCTTCACTTTAATTTAATAGTCCTCATGTGGCCCCCTCTAAAACTTTCATTCAGATAAATGTGTATTCTGGAAAAAGAGGAGGAAAAATAGGGCAACCTCAGACCTAATATCTGAAAAGCTGGCAGGGAATCAAACCATTGCAAGCTTTTACTTTGTTTAGGTTCAGGTGTGGTTTAAATTGTGCTTTTGGCTCTGCTTCAGTGAAACAAAGGCTCCTTAACTGCCTTGACATAGGTGAACTAAGTTTGTTATTGACAACTGAGCTGCCAGACATTCCTCCCCTTCTTTCAGGGGCTTGAACTAGATGACACTCAGGACCCTTCCATCTCTACAATTAATGATTCTATGATAAGGGCTGGAGGGAGTTGTAGCTGAAAACTTCTGGACAAGACCAGGTTGGGGGAAACTGCAGCATCTTAAAAAGCAGAGACATCACCTTGCCAACAAAGGCTCTTATAGTTAAAGCTATGGTTTTCCCAGTAGTGATGTATGGAAGTGAGAGCCGGACCATAAAGAAGGCTGATCGCCAAAGAATTGATGCTTTTGAATTATGGTGCTAGAGGAGACTCTTGAGAGTCCCACGGACTGCAAGAAGATCAAACCTATCCATTCTGAAGGAAATCAGCCCTGAGTGCTCACTGGAAGGACTGATCGTGAAGCTGAGGCTCCAATACTTTGGCCACCTCATAAGAGAAGACTCCCTGGAAAAGACCCTGATGTTGGGAAAGATCGAGGGCACAAGGAGAAGGGGACAACAGAGGATGAGATGGTTGGACAGTGTTCTCGAAGCTACCAGGCTCTGGTCCATAGGGTCACGAAGAGTCAGACACAACTAAACGGCTAAACAACAAACAACAACTGTCATTAAGATCCTGGTCATGACTAAAAACACATAGCTATTTCCACATGACGACTTCTTCTTCTTCTTCTTCTTCTTCCTCAGGAATCACTTGTAGCTGAGTGAGATTGTCTTCCATGAATATGGCCTTAACAGTGAGTCCATAAGTGATTCTGGCGGCCAGTTCTGGATCCACACGTCCTTACACAGTGGGGACACAGGTTTCTAGGCAGAAGTTGATCACGGTGAGGCTTTGCCAAGCGTGCCTTCCTCTTGGCACGATTCTCTACTTTGTCCTGAGTTCGAGCATCTTCAAAGTCCATGACACCTTTGGTAAAGGCTGTTCTCCAACTGGAGTGCTCACAGGCCAGTGTGCCCCAGTTATGCTTATACAGGGGTACCTCAGGTTAAGAACTTAATTCGTTCTGGAGGTCCGTTCTTAACCTGAAACTGTTCTTAACCTGAAGCATTTGCCTTGAGAGTGTCTTTAAACCTCTTTTGTTGTCCACCGGTATTTCGCTTTCCATTCTTAAACTGGGAATAAAGTAGTTGCTTTGGAAGATGATAATTAGGCATCCGAACAATATGACCAGTCCAATGAAGTTGAAGAATCGCTACCACAGTACTACAAGTAAGTCACTATATTCGATAGGTTTTCTTACACATTGCTATATTTATAAGAAATAATAATATCCTGCTTACTGTATTTTGCACAGCAGAATAAAGGTAACTTACCAAACAACGTGCAGAACATCCCTCCCAGGATTGGGTCAGGGAGGGAGGCAAACAAAGCTGTAAATTTGCCAATGGTTCCCAAAATGAGCATGATCCCAGCACCATACTGTACCACTCTCCTGCTGCCTACCTGTATAGGAAGAGCAAACACACGAGTAACAGCCAGTTAATCAAATGTTCGTCCTTCACAATATTGTTATTCATCTCCATATCTGCTTCCCATATTGCTGCAGGGAGAAGGGGGTTCTGTTGCATCTATCTATTAGTGTTGTACTGTTAGCTAGACTATTAATGTCTCCAGGACGAGAGAATTTGCATTTCTTTTGTATAGTACCTGACGACTATAAGCTTTGCCCTTTCAGTCGGGTTTCTAACTCTCATAAGAGATCATTAGTCCCATGTTTTCAAGAGCAAAGTGAGTTTTTAAGCTACAATCCTGTGCAGACTTGCCT
Source organism: Podarcis siculus (assembly GCA_034642415.1). Taxonomy (NCBI): domain Eukaryota; kingdom Metazoa; phylum Chordata; class Lepidosauria; order Squamata; family Lacertidae; genus Podarcis; species Podarcis siculus. The sequence goes on from JAXCMG010000083.1 coordinate 761,488, forward strand.
GGAAGTAAAGGTAAAGGAACCCCTGACCATTAGGTCCAGTCGTGGCCGACTCTGGGGTTGCGGCGCTCATCTCGCTTTATTGGCCGAGGGAGCCGGCGTACAGCTTCCGGGTCATGTGGCCAGCATGACTAAACCGCTTCTGGTGAACCAGAGCAGCTCACGGAAACGCCGTTTACCTTCCCACTGGAGCGGTACCTATTTATCTACTTGCACTTTGTGCTTTAGAACTGCTAGGTGGGCAGGAGCAGGGACCGAGCAACGGGAGCTCACCCCATCGCGGGGATTCGAACTGCCAACCTTCTGATCGGCAAGCCCTAGGCTCTGTGGTTTAACCCACAGCGCCACCTGTGCCCTTACCTGGAAGTAACTCCCCTTGAATTCAGCCATCCAAACTATGCGCCTTTAAATTTTGCATGTGAAGCTGACTTATAACAGGTCGTATGGAGGAAAGTTGACATGGTGCCCTCCAGATATTGCTGGACTTCAGCTCCCATCATCCCTGACAATCGACCATGTTGGCTGCCGATGATGGCAGCTGGAACCCAACAGCATCTAGAGGCTACTTCTCAGCCAGGCCCTCTTAGCCCAGCACTCTCTGCTCCAGCAAACAGCAGCACTCCCAGGTCTCAGGAAGAAAATGGGAGTCTCGCTTTTCCTTTCATCTCCTGCAACTGACACTGGAGACACCAGGGATTGTACAGGTGGGGCATTCTGCATGACAAGCAATACAGATGGGCGAATCTTTCTGTTATGTACTGAGTTGAATAGGATCCAAAATGCAGCAATCTGATTGGTCCTAGAACAATAGGATTAAGAAAGCAGCAGTCTGATTGGTCCTAGAACAATAGGATTCAGAATGCAGCAGTCTGATTGGTCCACAGGAGCCACCCAATCCAGCTCCAGGTGGAAGTGAATCCGCAACCTGATTGGCCTACAGGAGAATCCCGGAATTAGCCAATCACGTGGGGCCCATTGTGTAAATAATGTATATAAGGCAGACATTCTGGGGGAACTTCCATTCCTCCTCACCACTATGAGCTGAATAAAGAGCATGAAATCTACTCTCGACTCCGAGAGTGTCACTTTCAGTGGACAATCTTGGCACCAGAGCTACACCTGTAGAACCACTGGTGCAAAAAACGGTCTCTGTCGGAGAACCCATTCATTCACATATAAAAGTTCTGATGCATGATTCCTGGTGTTCTGTTCTTACCACAGGGGTAACTTGGCCAGAGATGGAGCTATAGTTCAGTGGCCTCTAAAAGCCACAGCTTCTCTGCCCCCTGACTTAACATCTACAGTTTAAACAGATATTAAGGACCTCTGCCAAAACCTTAGATGGACCAACAGTCTGACCTAGTCAATGGGAGCGTTCTCATCTTCCTAACTCTGCACCCACTGGAATAGTCCCAGGATTCCATGGGAGGCCTTCACGTACATGAAATCAAAGTAACCAGAAGCCCAAACTAGGATGGGACTGGAAGATCAAAACCTGCTGCTGATCTTGCCCAGGTGCCAGAAACTGGGAGCCTCGTGCTACTTCTGGAGCGGAGGAGAGAAGCAAGCAGCTGCTGCGTTCAGCTCCGGCAGATGTTCCCGACTCTCCTCCCAGCATAGCCCCAGGAACCGTGACTGGCAGAAATCCAGCAAGAAACAGAAGGCGCCATCAAACATCGCAGGGTGGTACCTTGGTGATGCCCAAGACGCCGATGTTGGGGCTGGAGGAAGTAGAACCATTGCCAGTGCCCAGCAAACCAGCAATGATACAAGAGATTCCCTCTGTAAAAATGCCCCTGAGAGGGAAAAGAGAGAAAGAGAAAAGAACTTATTGCATTAGGTTTTCCACATGCCTACCTCCAACAGTTTATTTTATTTTATTTTATTTTATTTTTTTGCAGGAGGGAGCTGCAAAAAATACTGTATTTTTTCCTCTATAAGACTCACTTTTTCCCTCCTAAAAAGTAAGGGGAAATGTGTGTGCGTCTTATGTAGCGAATGCAGGCTGCGCAGCTATCCCAGAAGCCAGAACAGCAAAAGGGATTGCTGCTTTTGCTGTGCAGCGATCCCTCTTGTTGTTTTGGCTTCTGAGATTCAGAATATTTTTTTTCTTGTTTTCCTCCTCCAAAAACTAGGTGCGTCTTATGGTCTGGTGCGTCTTATGGAGCGAAAAATACAGTGAATAAAAATCAAATGCAGTAATACTTTCCTTTTTTATCATTTATTTTCCTGCCCGCCACCCAACAAATGACCAGCCTTCAAGGGCTTCCGTGGTGAATTACAGTATTAAACGATCACAAAGCGATCCAAAACTATGATGAAAAGCATAACCATCAGCAACGTAAAATTTAGACCATGCAGTGGCATTGCAAGATTATGTGATGGCTTATATCCCGAACCACTTGCCCTGCTCTGCTGCATCCCATATTCTAGATACTCTGACAGAGGTACCCCCCCCCCAAAGCAATCTCACCAACAGGACTAGGAGCAAACACCCTCCTTTCCCCACTAAACTCCCAAGTCTATTGCCATTCCTGATGCTTGGAGACAGGATCGTGGCACAGTGGGCTAGCGTTTCCAGGCAGAATCCGGAAGGGCTCTTGTTTGAATTCTGTACAGCTGTTGTTAGAGCAGACAATCCTGAGATGATTGAACCAATGGCCTCACTTGCACACCCTCCAACATCCTGGGGACGCAAATCAGGATGCGCCATATTTGGTCCCAAGCTTTTGCACATGCGCAGCTGTACAAGACCCAAAAGCAAGTGGTTTTCGTTCCAGCACTCTGCCAGTTCACTCGTGCCAGAACGCCAGACCAAAAAAATGGGAGGTTTTGGGATCTGGGATTGGCTTCTGTAATTCCAGGATGTCCCCACTGTAGACGTTAACATATGAGAGTGCTGGAGGTGAAATAGTTAATCAGGTTACCCAATCAAGACCCAGGGGGGTGGAGTCAGAGGGACTATAAAACCAGCTTTGGGGGGAGTTCGTTGGGAGTTGGGTGGTTGGTTGGGGTGGGAGTGAATTGGGATAGAGTCTGTGGGTAGGTTGAGTTAGTGTAGCAAAATAAGCTGAGTCAGGAACAGTTAGGAGCTAGGAAGACAAGTCAGTATCTGAGAGGTGGTTTAGTGAGTGAGAGCAGGTAGCGGAAGTTATAGGTCTGGATAGGCACCCCATGGGACGCGGGTGGCACTGTGGGTTAAACCACAGAGCCTAGGGCTTGCCGATCAGAAGGTCGGCAGTTCGAATCCCCATGACGGGGTGAGCTCCCGTTGCTCGGTCCCTGCTCCTGCCAACCTAGCAGTTTGAAAGCATGTCAAAGTGCAAGTAGATAAATAGGTACCGCTCCAGCGGGAAGGTAAACGGCATTTCCGTGCGCTGCTCTGGTTCGCCAGAAGCGGCTTAGTCATGCTGGCCACATGACCAGGAAGCTGTACGCTGGCTCCCTCGGCCAATAAAGCGAGATGAGCACCGCAACCCCAGAGTCAGTCACGACTGGACCTAATAGTCAGGGGTCCCTTTACCTTTACGCACCCCATGAATGTAACTGACCGATACTGTTTATGAAACCACACGCTTGTTAAACTGCAATAAACAAACAGAAGTTTATGTTCCAATTTAACCCTGACTGGACTCAACATTGTACCAGGTAGGGCCTGGGTGGTGGCAGCGAGAAATAAAGTGGTGGCACAGGGATCAATAGACGGTGAAATGTCCGGGGACCCTGTGTGATCGCCACACCCGCTTAAATCGGGACTGTTGAGTGGCAGGCACCTTGTACAAGACAGGTTCCTCATCCCCTCCAATTTGTTTGTTTCAAGAGGTCCATCATTTGATGTGGGAACAACTTCTGGAAATTTCAATGGAATCAAGTACCGTATTTTTCGCTCTATAAGACGCACCAGACCACAAGACGCACCTACTTTTTGGAGGAGGAAAACAAGAAAAAAAAATATTCTGAATCTCAGAAGCCAGAACACCAAGAGGGATCACTGCACAGTGAAAGCAGCGATCCCTCTTGCTGTTCTGGCTTCTGGGATAGCTGCGCAGCCTGCATTCGCTCCATAAGACGCACACACATTTCCCCTTACTTTTTAGCAGGGAAAAAGTGAGTCTTATAGAGCAAAAATACGGTATATTTAGTAGGATAGGCCAGCTTCCCACACAGAGACAATGCAGGAAGGACCCCTGCAGTTTAGATTATTTTAATCCATGGAAGGTGGGAGTCCAAGAAGACCACAGGCTCCCCATCTTCAACCTAGTGCCCCGGCTACTGAACTACCATTCCCTGAGGCAATGCATCAAATATCCATGCAATGCAAGGGAACTGCATGTCTCCTACCTGTTAATGGCATGCACAGGTGGAGGTGGAGCACCTGCAAGCCTAGCACAAGCATAATAATCGCCAATAGACTCAACGATCCCACACAAGGTAGCGCTGAACATGCCCAGCACGGCGGCGGCTGTCACTGTGGGGATGCCCCACTGGCCTAGAGCAAGCAAAAGGGAGCAGCTGTCAGCTGGAGCAGAATGTTGCCTTCATTTTAAAACTGAATAATAACAGCAGCAATAATCACAATAAGTTTTATTATTTGCCCCAGCCACTCTGGGCGGATTCCTATAAATATAAAAGCATAATAAAACACCAAACATTCAAAACTTCCCCATGCAGGGCTGCCTTCAGGTGTCTTCTAAAAGTTGCATAGTTCTTTATCTCCTTGACATCTGATGGGAGGGCGTTCCACAGGGTAGGTGCCACTACCAAGAAGGCCCTTGCTATAACCTGAACACTTTATTCCTCATCCATACCACACCCTCTCTCTCACAGATTAACCCACACAATCCTTTATACCAGGCCAGTCCAACACACGGCCCTTGAGGGCATTTTTGATGGCCCTCATCAACATTTGACCCACCCCACCCTTGCTGTTTACCAAGCTTTGGGAAGGGCGTGTGATGGCTCTGACAGGGTCCTAGAATCTGCCTGCCTCCTTCCCAAAACCTAGCTAGGGACATATCCTATACTCTTTTAAAATGTGGTTCTTTCCTTGGGGGCTGTTATTGGGTTATTGTTTTTATTCTGATTATATATGTTGTGATCTTTTCTATGAACCACCCTAAGACCTCCAGGTATAGGGTGGTATATAAACTCAATCATATTATTATTAATAAATAACAACAACAACAACAATGGCTAGCACTTAGTGAGTATGTGTGAAGACATAGACTCATGAACTTTTGGACTCTTCCCCCATAGATGCAGCAATGGACTATCCTGAGGGCTGTGGCTATGGGGGTTGTTCTAATGAGGTCCTGCACATCATACATTTGGGTTGCAGGTGGTGCTGTGGTCTAAACCACTGAGCCTAGGACTTGCCGATCAAAAGTTGGCGGTTCGAATCCCCGCAATGGAGTGAGCTCCTGTTGCTTGGTCCCAGCTCCTGCCAACCTAGCAGTTCGAAAGCACACCAGTGTGAGTAGATAAATAGGTACTGCTGCAGCAGGAAGGTAAACGGCGTTTCCGTGCGCTGCTCTGGTTCGCCAGAAGCGGCTTAGTCATGCTGGCCACATGATCCGGAAGCTGTCTGCGGACAAACGCCGGCTCCCTTGGCCTATAGAGCGAGATGAGCGTGCAACCCCAGAGTCGTCCATAACTGGACCTAACAGTCAGGGGTACCTTTACCTTTGCCAATAAATCCCTACTCAGCTCTGAAGCTTACTGGGTGATTTTGAGCCCACGGCTCTACATCGGAGGGTTGTTGTGAAGATGGAAGATGGGGAGATGGAGAAGCGAGAGTCGGAAGGGAATATCCATCGTTACTTACAAGGGTAAGGGAGACGGAACCACGGTGCAATGGATATTATTTCTCCTCTAGCGTCTGTTCTGGCCTTGAATCCATAGGCATCTACATCACGAGGAAATACATCTGTCACTGTCAGAATGTAACACAGCAGCCAGACCACCAAGATGGCCAGAATGATCTGAAGAGGAAACAGATATGGCAATGGTACCCACTGCTTTCACTGCCCTAACTTGCCACACACCTACAGCCTTAGAGCGAATCCTGTGAACGTTTACTCAGACGTAAATCTTGCCAAGTTCAATGAGACTTACTTCTGGGAAACTGGACAGGATTGCAACCCGAGCAATTCAAAGGGGAAGGGAAACAGGAGCATAACCTTTCTGCTTTGCTATCAATCGCTACATATGCCTTTCCCAGTTAGTAGCTGTACTGAATTTACATAATTTTATTTATGTACGGTGGTTGTTTTAAACTCTCTCTCTCTCTTCTTTTAACATATGTGATTGTTTAAACCATGGGTAAGCAAACTAAGGGCCGGGGACCAGATCCGGCCCAATCGCCTTCTCAAGCCGGCCCACGGATGGTCCGGGAATCAGCATGTTTTTACATGAGTAGGATGTGTGCTTTTATTTCAAATGCATCTGTGGGTTATTTGTGGGGCATAGGAATCCATTCATTATTATTTTTCAAAATATAGTCTGCCCCCCACAAGATCTGAGGGACAGTGGACCGGCCCCCTGCTGAAAAAGTTTGCTGACCTGTGGTTTAAACTATTTTTATGCATGTAACTGTTGTAAATCACTCTGGGGTGCCTCAGGGGAGGCAATCCGTAAATTCCATTTTGAAATTATTTCTGGTATCCAAGATGACAAGACTCCAGAGAGGCTGTTGAATTATACAACCCACAGGTTAGGGTCCTTTCAATATGACGTGTGTGCTTGCAATAAACGTGTTTCAATTTTTACCCTCATCCATAGCATGGAATCCAAACATTGCTTCTATTGAAATTGCATTTTCCTAGCATCCATCCTGCTACGTTTTGTCACTGGGAACATTAGATTCTTCCCTGAGACAGCTTTTCCAGCACCACAGCGATTGCTATGAGGAACAGGGTTGTGCAAGCCATTCCGAGCGACACTTTTGTGACCATCAACACAATTAATTCCTCACTCACAGCATTCGCCGCATGTCAACCCTTTCATTTCTTTTTATTGCGTGAAAATGGAAACGCTCCATTTTTCTTCGCCCTCGAGCCAAAGTAAGCTCTCAATAGAAACAGAGAGAGGAGTTCCTTCCTAGCTTCACATCTGTGTCTTGCTAAGGGTTTAGCTACATGTTCTATGCATTTGCAAGATAAACATGCGCTCAGGACCCCCATGAGTGGGGAAACAGATGGGGAAAGTGGCAGGAAACGGAAGAGTTAAATCCTGTCCCTTTTTTCCAGCTCCAAATGGACAATTTGGCCTTCTGGTGTTAGGTGTGGGGTGGAAACTGTTGGTTTCTGTGTGTTGCCACTGTGCAGTGCTTGGAGTCACAGGACTCTGTTTACATTCCAGAGATTCCATACTGTTGGAAGTCTCACGGAAGACAGGAGACAGATGTGATGTTTACTGGTTTCCTGTTCCTTTGTTTTTCAGTTGCTCTCTGCTGTCACAGAGAGAGGGTGTATTTCTTTTCTGTCTGTGTAGCTTAGTAATAAAACTCTTAGCATGTAGCTCATATTTCTCGTCACTTCTGCTGCTTTGAAACTCTGCGGAATGGGAACGTGCTTGGAGCCTTATTAGAGGCTCAGGTCGTTAATTATCGTCGGAGGGCAATTTCGGAGGAGCTCGGTTGAACGCAGGTTCCGACAGAAACAGCCTCTTGGGACTAACTGACATCTGTGTCAGGCCAAATCTGGCCTGCAGACAGGAGGTTCCCCACATCTGTGATCTAGGATATGGTAGGGGTGGGATATAGTGGATTTCCTTGGAGGGATGTTGACAGTGGACAGTTTAGCCAGTGAGGCACTGAGGAGAACCAAACTGTCCCCTCTTTCCCCACCCTTTTCTCTTTCTGCCACTCTTTCTCTCTCCCTCTTTGCTAGGGAAGGGAAATTTCATTCTCGCCAGGTGATTTTCATTGATACTCGGCCCAGTATACCTGAAGGAGCGTCTCCACCCCCATTGTTCTGCCTGGACACTGAGGTCCAGTGCTGAGGGCCTTCTGGCGGTTTCCTCACTATGAGAAGTGAAATTACAGGGAACCAGGCAGAGGGCCTTCTCGGTAGTGGCGCCCACCCTGTGGAACGCCCTCCCATCAGATGTCAAGGAAATAAACAACTATCTGACTTTCAGAAGACATCTGAAGGCAGCCCTCTTTAGGGAAGTTTTTATGTTTGATCCTTTATTGTGTTTTTCATGTTCTGTTGGGAGCCGCCCAGAGTGGCTGGGGAAACCTAGCCAAATGGGTGGGGTAGAAATAATAAATTATTTTTATTATTATACTCTGTTGAGTTCCCTTGAACCAGTCACTTACTCTGAGCTTAAAACTTTCCCACAGGGCAGGAATAAAATGGTGGTAGGGAAGCCATATTTTGAAGAGGGGGGAAAAAGGGGCACATTTGTAGACTTCTGCTTTTAGCTATGGATCGCTATGACGACTCTCATTTTACATGCCTATGAAAATGAGAATGTGTCCTGGAAAATAGAGGTATATTGTTTTTGGAATTAAAAGGCACAGTCAGCTTAAACCTTCCAGTGACGGACCAGGGTGAAGACTTGCTCAATCCAGTCTGCCCACCAAGGCCATGATTAAAGGTAAAGGTAAAGGTACCCCTGCCCGTACGGACCAGTCGTGTCCGACTCTAGGGTTGTGCGCCCATCTCACTTAGGAGGCTGGGGGCCAGCGCTGTCCGGAGACACTTCCGGGTCACGTGGCCAGCGTGACGAAGCTGCTCTGGCGAGCCAGCACCAGCACAGCGCACAGAAATGCCGTTTACCTTCCCACCGGAGCGGTACCTATTTATCTACTTGCACTTGACGTGCTTTCGAACTGCTAGGTGGGCAGGAGCAGGGACCGAGCAACGGGAGCTCACCCTGCCGCAGGGATTCGAACCGCCGACCATACGATCGGCAAGTCCTAGGCGCTGAGGTTTTACCCACAACGCCACCCGCGTCCCTAGGCCATGATTAGCCGATTCAAATAAAGAATTTTGGCGGGAAGTCCCACAAGCCGGGAAAGAATTCCTCCATGTCCCGGGGGGGGGGGCAGGCTGGGCCGGGCCGCAATGGCCTCCCACCCAGAATTTGGGTACGTGAACCTTATACCTTATATACTACCCTGAGGTTGTTTTTGGTATTAAAATGTAATAACTAAATAAAACAAGCCCTTGGATAATGGAGTGAAATCATCAAAATCTGAGCAGACTGTGACCACGGCAAGTTTGCCCTATTGAACAATGGGGACCTTTCTTACCGGGAACATCTTGAAGATCTGAATTCGGAACACAGTGCACCCTTGTCCCCATTTGTAGCCAGGGAGGAGAAAAGATACGTTTCGCAGGTACTGAGCAAACAAAATGATTAAGAAAATTGACCTGTTCAAAAGATAAAAAGGCATCATGAAAAGAGCAATCAGGGCACAGAAAGATTAGAACAAATTCACTCAACTTCAAATTGCACGTCTTTTGCTACTGTTAAGGATTCACTCGTCAAGAACGGAATGTTATCTGTGCAATTTTGACTTTTCAAAAACAAAAATTGGCATTGCTGGCAGCGGCAAGTCACATGAACTGGCCTCGAATCTGTTCTGGATGGAGAAATTTAACAGCACTGCATCAGGATTTATGAAGTGATTGGTGCTTAGGAATTACAACCCTGCAGCTGTTCTGTTCCTTTGCGGATTTGATTCGTTCTTTCTCCACAAGCTGAAAAATTAGTGCAGTAGAGTCCCTAATGTCCCTCTGATTTTAATCTGACACTAACACCCACTGGTCCCATCACCTCCTGGCAAATAGAAGGCGAAGAAATGGAGGCAGTGAGAGATTTTACTTTCTTGGGCTCCACGATCACTGCAGATGGTGACAGCAGCCATGAAATTAAAAGACGCCTGCTTCTTGGGAGAAAAGCAATGACAAACCTAGACAGCGTCTTAAAAAGCAGAGACATCACCTTGCCAACATAGGTCCGTATAGTTAAAGCCATGGTTTTCCCAGTAGTGATGTATGGAAGTGAGAGCTGGACCATAAAGAAGGCTGATTGCCGAAGATTTGATGCTTTTGAATTATGGTGCTGGAGGAGACTCTTGAGAGTCCCATGGACTGCAAGAAGATCAAACACATCCATTCTTAAGGAAATCAGCCCTGAGTGCTCACTGGAAGGACAGATCCTGAAGCTGAGGCTCCAATACTTTGGCCACCTCATGAGAAGAGAAGACTCCCTGGAAAAGACCCTGATGTTGGGAAAGATGGAGGGCACAAGGAGAAGGGGACGACAGAGGACGAGATGGTTGGACAGTGTTCTCGAAGCTACAAACATGAATCTGACCAAACTGAGGGAGGCAGTGGAAGACAGGAGTGCCTGGCGTGCTCTGGTCCATGGGGTCACGAAGAGTCGGACACGACTAAACGACTAAACAAACAAACACCCACAAACCTTCTGTTTCAGTGTGTCTGAAGAAGTGTGCATGCACACGAAAGCTTCTACCAAGAACAAATTTAGTTGGTCTCAAAGGTGCTACTGGACAATTTTTTTATATATTTCGACTGCGTCAGATCAACACGGCTACCCACCTGAATCTAGACCCACAACCCTGAGATATTTGAGCCCACATGGCAGTAATAATTCATGTCTAATAATCTCAGAATACCTAGTTTGCTCTGGTTTGTGCCCAGTATATTTAAGATCTGTTTTTATTTTCTGATTTTACAAAGATTTTATGTCACAGTGGAATATTTATCAGGATTTAATTGAGATATTATCGGGTCAAAGCTGACGTACCAGAGAAACACATTTTGGAATTTAAACCTGAATCTTGATAATTGTCAAAGCAGTAGCTAGAAAATCCTATACTGTTCTGTGACCTTTTCCTTTATCTCTCCCTTTCGAACGACATCATTACAACTAACATATCAGTGAGCACTTTAAACATTTCATATAAAACTGAGGATCAAGTAGGAAATGCTCCAAAATTAGACGTATAATCACACACAAGGGAATTGGCCTGGAAGTCGAACACCTTGATGAGGAAGTCTTTGGGCAAACTGGCTAGTTTGTGCATCTGCAGTTTGTTGCTTTTGAGATTATGCAGTACAGTGGTACATTGGTTTAAGAACAGCTTAGTTTATGAACAACTTGGATTAAGAACGCTGCAAACCCGGAAGCAGGTGTTTTGGTTTGTGAACTTTGCCTTGGAAGCAGAACATGTTCTGCTTCCCATTGAGTGTGTTCCATTTGTAAATTGAGTCTCCCACTGCTATGGGAAAGCATGCCTTGGTTTAAGAACACTTTGGTTTAAGAAAGGACTTCTGGAATGGATTACGTTCATAAACCAAGGTACCACTGTAGTTCTGCAACTCTACTCTTGCGTCAATTTGAAATTCTGCAATACTGAAAAAGTGGTGCTTACAGTGCTGCAATGCCCCAGTGCGATCCCGCTCTGTCGCCGGCAGCTTGGAACACGGACAGCCCAATTAAGGAGACGGTGGGAGTGACGGTGAGGGGCCCAATGTAGTTTAGCATGGCCCCAGGGAGGCCCACCAGACCAATGACCACCTCAACCAGGCTGGAAACAATGATTGCTCCTTGGATCTATGGGAGAAAAGAGAAGATATCTTGATTAAATATTATCCTTTCTCACTCACGCTAGTGAGCTAGTAAAGGGAAAGTGTTAAGTTGTGGGTGAACATATCAGACGACACAGCGATTCTTCAAACAGCTCTTGCTTATTCTTAGGCCAGAACAGAACTGAACTGAAGGGCTCAGTCAGCCTGCTTATATAGAGCTCCAGTACAACGTTACTGTAGCAACTTTCTAAAACTATCCAATCACTGAACGTCACTTTCGATCCTTCATTTGCATAACTATCTACAGTATCCCCCTGCTGGCCCAGGGTGAGAATTTCAGTACATAACAGAAAGGTAAAGGGACCCCTGACAGTTAAGTCCAGTCACGGACGACTCGGGTTGCGGCGCTCATCTCGCTGCACTGGCTGAGGTAGCTGGCATTTGTCCGCAGACAGTTTTTCCTAGTCATGTGGCCAGCATGACTAAGCCGCTTCTGGCGAACCAGAGCAGCGCACGGAAACGCCGTTTACCTTCCCGCCAGAGCAGTGCCTATTTATTTACTTGCACTTTGTCGTGCTTTCGAACTGCTAGGTTAGCAGGAGCTGGGACCAAACAACAGGAGCTCACCCCGTCATGGGGATTCGAACTGCCAACCTTCTGATCGGCAGAGTACATTTCCCTGTATATTGCAGGAAGCTAGTTGGTAGATTCGTTTGAATCTCTTGTGTTAAGCAATCCAGTCTGGCTTGTCCAGATTGGATTGTTCCTGGTAAATTCCCCTTTATTCCCTCTTAAAAGAATAAGGACACAACAGTCTTCTCTTAAAAGTAGTTAGAAGTTTCAGTTCACAGTATGATCCTGAAAGCAGGCTTTAGCTTGTAGTTACAGAAGGAAGTGTGGGTTCATCCCATGTGGTGAATGAGCCCATGCAGACAGCAAAAGCATCAAGAGGGAAGGGCTGCGTGACCAGCCCTTTTGTAGGGTCTGCCAGGGTCACGCCCATCTATCTGGTCACACACAGGGAGAAGATGGTCCAGACCAGGTATGACAGGAAGTCCTCCTGGCTGGAGTAACATTCCCCTGTGTGTCCACTCTGGGCAAACAGGAAATGTTGTATTTGACTGCTCTTGTGATATTACATCCCACAAGAAAATCCACATTCTGTGATGGGGATGCATTATGCAAGTTGATAACATCTGCAGAAATTGACTTAGTTTGTAGACCTCCTTCAGGTTGCATAATTCTTAAATGAATTACAAATTTGATTTTCCTCCTTGTTTGGGATCACTTAGGCTGCAACCCTTATCTTGTGATTTTGTTTTGTATTTTTATGCATTTCCCTGAGATCTCCAGATGAAGGATGGTATGCAAATTTAATAAATAAATCTTTTTTTAAAAAATTAAACCCTTAATGCAAGCTTGCAAAGGTGTGCAGCCTAAGGCTGCAACCTTGCACACACATTCCCACGTTGGAGTTACTTCTAAATTAACATGCATAGGATTGTACTGATAGCCTCTGATCTAGAAACTTTGACTTGGAGGAGGGAGCACCTGCATTTGGTCCCCAGGACACTAGCAAAACGTATTCCACTGAATTATATCAGGGAGACTGAGGTTCTCCAGTTGGACTCCAACTCCCAAGAGGTCCAGCCAGTGTGGCCAATGGTCAGGAATAATGGAAGGTGTCATCCAACATGTGGAGAGACATAGGTTCCCAGTTCCTGAATTACAGTTAGGTATTAATTGTATTTCAATAATAATAATAATAATAATAGTTTGTTTATTATTTATACCCCGCCCATCTGGCTGGGTTGCCCCAGCCACTCTGGGCAGCTTCCAACAGAATACAGAGGTACCTCGGGTTACAGACGCTTAGGTTATGCGATTTCGGGTTGAGCTCGGGTTACTTCCGGGTTTCGGCGCTCGCGCATGCGCAAACACACTGAATTGCACTTTGCGCAGTCGCACAAGCGCCGAATCGCGACCCGCATGTGCGCAGACGCGTCGCTGCGGGTTGCGAACATGCCTCCCACACGGATCATGTTCGCAACCCGAGGTTCCACTGTACAAAACATTTCAGAATGTTTTATACCGCTTAAAACATCTAGAACAGGAGTAGGCTAAATGGTGACCTCCAGGCGTTGCAGGTGCAGCCTCTTACTATACAATATCGTTGTTCATGCTGGCTAGGGCTCATGGCTACATCTTGGCTACCCCTGATTTAGATCACGAGTAAGACAAAGGTGGTGGTGCAGCAGGGGCAGATACCGAAACCAGTTTTTCTTGACTCCTTTCACTTATGAAAATTAAGCTTGCAAAGGCAAACAGGACTCCGCTGATAATAACTTAGCTTTCCTGCAAAAATATATCCCTGCCTGTTTTGGTTCAATTTGTTTTTACTGAAAGATTTCCATGGATAACAAAGGTCCATGTAAGAAAGTTGTTAATTGATTAAGTTAATTTTATTGGAAATTAGTATTGGAAAACTGCTACAATGAGCTACACGGAAATACAGCTTGAGGGATTTGAGGATGTCATTTAATAACGGTTATAAAAATATGATTATAACAGGTAGGATAAATGTTTGTTTGTTTTTTATATTGTAATGTTTTTTCTTTTATGTTGTTTATGTTTGTTATAAATTTGAAAAAATAATTAAAAAATTGGAAAACAACAACAAAGGTCCATGTAACGTCTCCATTTTCAATTCAGAGAGTCCTCTCTACTGGTTAGGCCAGGCTTCCTCAACCTCGGCCCTCCAGATGTTTTGAGACTACAATTCCCAGCATCCCTGCTAGCTAGGGATCTTGGGAGTTGTAGGCCAAAAACATCTGGAGGGCTGAGGTTGAGGAAGCCTGGGTTAGGCATTGTGAGGTTGGGGGGAGGGGGGGAAGAATGGGGGGGGTAATGATCTTTCATTCTTTTGCATAGTGTATGTGCAGAGAGGGGGTTGTGTTAGCACCACAGCGCTGGGTTCTTCACATATTCATTTATGTGTTTTCGTTGGCGGCGTGACACGTTGGCGAGCCCAGAGCGTGGCTGGTGGCTTGCATTCAACTGATTGCAGTGAGTTTTGTTTGTGCGTTTGAGGCAGAGGGGGGTTGATGGGTCAAATTAGCCTTCTCGATTCATATGCTTCCGTTTTTGTTTAATATGCATTACTTCCAAATAAGTCCCCGGCAATGAAATCCCAGGATCTGTGTTACTTTAGAGATGAGCTCCCTTCCTGGAAAAGGCTGCTGTTCAACTTACTTCTCTCATCCTCGGCTGCCAAATGTGGGACGTGTTTAAAGGTAACGTCCAGTTGCCATAGATCTCCCCTGCAAAATGAGGCAAGAAAGGTCAACAGATAAATATAAGCACAAGGCCAGTAGAACTAAGCAACCCGTTTAATAGAGGCCGAGAGAGAATCAGTTAGCAAATGAAGCTTACAGATAGGTAGCCGTGTTGGTCTGCCATAGTCAAAACAAAATTTTTTTTTCCTTCCAGTAGCACCTTAAAGACCAACTAAGTTAGTTCTTGGTATGAGCTTTCGTGTGCTTGCACACTTCTTCAGATACACTGAAACAGAAGTTGCCAGATCCTTCTATATAGTGAGAAGGTGGGGAGGGGTATTACTCAGAAGGGTGGTGGGAATGGGTGAAGGATCTGGCAACTTCTGTTTCAGTGTATCTGAAGAAGTGTGCATGCACACGAAAGCTCATACCAAGAACTAACTTAGTTGGTCTTTAAGGTGCTACTGGAAGGAATTTTTTTTTTTGTTTTGACAAATGAAGCTTGTCAGCCAACTGCAGCAAAGCCTTACGCTGTGTTACTCAACCCTTCTGAGGCAATTTCCACATGGTCAGCAATTAACACAGTTGTTACACGTTTGTTGCATGCAATCCAAGCACTCCCCCTTCCAAGTTTGCGCTTCTTGTTGTTTCCCAGCGCCAGACACATAGTATTTTTTTTAACGGAGCACGGAAATCCTTATCCATCCTCCCACTCTATCCCTGCACATTCACTGCTATTATAATTGCCGCATGAGATATGGTTGCAAGGTCCTTTTGGCCCTAAACGGCCTCGGCCCAGAATACCTGAAGCAGCGTCTCCACCCCCATCGTTCAACCCAGACACTGAGGTCCAGCGCCGAGGGCCTTCTGGCAGTTCCCTCACTGCGAGAAGCCAAGTTACAGGGAATCAGGCAGAGGGCCTTCTCGGTAGTGGCGCCCACCCTGTGGAACGCCCTCCCATCAGATGTCAAGGAAATAAACAACTATCTGACATTTAGAAGGCATCTGAAGGCAGCCCTGTTTAGGGAAGTTTTTAATTACAGTGGTACCTCAGGTTAAGTACTTAATCCTTTCCGGAGGTCCGTTCTTAACCTGAAACTATTCTTAACCTGAAGCACCACTTTAGCTAATGGGGCCTCCTGCTGCCGCTACGCCACTGGAGCACGATTTCTGTACTCATCCTGAAGCAAAGTTCTTAACCCGAGGTACTATTTCTGGGTTAGCGGAGTCTGTAACTTGAAGCGTATGTAACCTGAAGCGTATGTAACCTGAGGTACCACTGTATTTAATGTATTTTTAATCTTTTGTTGGAGGCCGGACCACAGAGCCTAGGACTTGCCGATCAGAAGGTCGGTGGTTCAAATCCCTGTGACGGGGTGAGCTCCCGTTGCTTGGTCCCAGCTCCTGCCAACCTAGCAGTTCGAAAGCACGACAAAGTGCAAGTAGATAAATAGGTACCGTTCTGGCGGGAAGGTAAACGGCGTTTCCGTGCGCTGCTCTGGTTCACCAGAAGCGGCTTAGTCATGCTGGCCACATGACCCGGAAGCTGTACGCCGGCTCCCTCGGCCAATAAAGTGTAGTAAACAGGAACCTGATACTTTGGAGCTTATTATCTTTTCTTGTGAGTTTGGCAATTATGCCAGAAGACAATTATTAGAGGCCTTACAACTTAACAGGCTCAATTCTATGCCACCAACAGTTCAGGACCTGCTCTCGGACAGGAACGATCAAACTACTTTAATAGTGGCTGAATTTTTGAGTGCTGTCCATGTAGAAAGACTGGGCCATTATAAAGAGATTTAGTGGTTCTTAACTGATTGGTGATGTGGTAGTGTTTTATTGTATTATTTATGCGAATTGATTTTCTCTAGAGTTAAAGATCTTACTGTTATGCTGAATTTGTATTTTGCACAATTTGTATACGGCGTTTGTTTGATAATGTGCGGATTGCTATGCCTAATAAAGGATTGACTTTTCTTCAACCTGTTCTATCTCCTCACAACCTTCAGGATGAAACGAGTTTGAATTACCTTCTGGAGGACATTTCCATTTCTCCAGGGCCAGAATGGATTTGGCGGGAACCAGGAACGCTAAGGCGCTGGCTTGAAACAGAGGCAGCCTGGATGCCAAAAAGAAAGCAGTGGAGTAGCGTGGGTTGTCAGCACCCGGGGCAAGGCAAGTAATTTGCGCCCCCTAACCCGTGGATTTGCGCCCCCTAACCCGTGGATTTGCCCTAACCCCAGATGTTGCGCCCGGTGCGGCCGGCCCCCCTTGCACCCCCCACGCTACGCCACTGAAAGAAAGAGAGCGTGACTTGCCGCCATCAGCCTCCCAAAACTTCCTGAAGTTCGCCGAAGGGTGGGGAGGTGGGGAGCTGAGCAAAACATACCTAATTCCCACAGTGCTTTGGATAAGAGTTGTGATCCCCACACAGGTGAAGATGGTACCAATGAGCTGGCTGATGGTGTATTGGTCCTTCCCTACGCACAGGGATTCTGCCAGGAGGAAGGGAACTGCGATGGTGCCACTGAAACATGTCAAGTAATGCTGGAGGGGGAGAATTGGAAGGAGGCTAGGTCAAAAGAGCACCTGATTAGACGCATTCCCAAAATTTAAACCGCAGCTCAGGACCACAGTACTTCCGTATAAACCTACTCCTGAGATTTCATCCTCTAAGGCCCTTCCTCCTCGAGAGGTCCAGAGGTTGGCAACACGAGAACAGGGGCTTTTCTGCAGTGGCTCCCCATTTGTTGAATGCCCTCCCCAGGGAGGCTCGCCTGGTGCCCTCCTTTAGGCACCAGGAGAAAATGTTTTTCTTTAAGGCACCAGTCTGGAGGGACCCTTATGTGATTGATTGATTGATTGATTGATTGATTGA
This sequence comes from Podarcis siculus, assembly GCA_034642415.1. Lineage (NCBI taxonomy): Eukaryota > Metazoa > Chordata > Lepidosauria > Squamata > Lacertidae > Podarcis > Podarcis siculus. The sequence continues at coordinate 779,205 of JAXCMG010000083.1, forward strand.
TTGAGCAAATTTGTATACCGCCATATACCCGTAGATCTGAGGGTGGTTTACAACATAAAACAACAGTATTAGAAAGCACAAAATGCAGAATAAAAACAAGAACAGGCCTTTGTCTGATTAACATTCTATGTCCTTTTTGTTATGCTGTGGGTAGACACATCAGACGACACAGCGATTCTTCAAACAGCTCTTGTTTATTCACAGGCCAGAACAGAACTGAACTGAAGGGTTCAGCCAGCCTGCTTATATAGAGCTCCACTACAACGCAACAGTAACCACTTTCTGTAACTATCCAACCACTGAACGTCACTTTCGATCCCTTATTTGCATATGTGGACCTGAACTATCTACAGTATCCCCCTGCTGGCCCAGGGTGAGAACTTCAGTACATAACACTTAAATGTGTTGTGGGATTGAGGTTATAGGGCTGTTCTTGTTTTTATTGTGCATTTTGTGTTTTCTAATACTGTCGTTTTATGTTGTAAACCACCCTCAGATCTACGGGGATAGGGCGGTATACAAATTTGATCAATCAATCAATCACGTAAGGGTCCCTCCAGACTGGTGTCTTAGTGCACATGTATTCTGCCATGTGTGCTTCCTCTTTTGATTGCGCATAGCGTTATTAGCAGATATAGGTCATGCATGCCTAAAAAATACCAGTCGTCTTTTCCCAGGCTTTTTCCAAATCTTTATGTGTCTTTTCCCAGGCTTTTATTTAAAAAGCCTGGGGAAAGACATATAAAGATTCGGGGAGAATGTGGGAAATGATTGTGGTTAAAAAAATCCTGAAGTTATGGTACTGAGATTGTATAGGACCTGGTGGACTTATAGAGCGAAAGACTTTGTCCTTGCAAGATCAGCCCATCCCTATAGAAGGAAGAAACCACTGCCAAAGAAGAAAAAGAAGATTGGGGAAAATTAATTAATGAACTATGCAGGACATATTAGTTAATTTGAAACCCAAGAAGAGGACATTGTCTCTTTTTCAAAAAAAAAGGGGGGGATGTTTAAGGCATACTTTTTAAGGCTTGCCTATGGATTTTTACAGGGACGCGGGTGGCTCTGTGGTCTAAACCACTGAGCCTCTTGGGCTTGCTGATTGGAAGGTCAGTGGTTCGAATCCCCACGACGGGGTGAACTCCTGTTGCTCGGTCCCTGCTCCTGCCAACCTAGCAGTTTGAAAGCACGTCAAAGTGCAAGTAGATAAATAGGTACCGCTCCGGCGGGAAGGTAAACGGCGTTTCCGTGCGCTGCTCTGGTTCACCAGGAGCTCACCCCGACGCGGGGATTTGAACCGCCGACCTTCTGATCAGCAACTGAAGCCAAAATGGAGCCACTGACAAATAATAGGGAGGTGTCCACATGCTTAAAGAAACTCCAAGGGTTTGCAAAAGTGGAAACATCTTTTTAAATACACCTGGAGGGACCCCAAATGTCCAAATACCTCCCATACAGTCCCATTCAGTTCCTGATATCATGAAAAACACACCTGCAATTCATAGAATCATAGATGCATAGAACTGTAGAGTTGGAAGGAACCCCAATGACATAGCTGTCAACTTTTCCCTTTTCTTGCGAGGAATCCTATTCGGAATAAGGGAATTTCTCTTTAAAAAAGGGAAAACGTTGACAGCTATGCAATGATCATCTAGTCCAAGTTGTAGGAATATTCAACTGTCCCGTATGGGGATACAACTTGCCACCTTGTTTGTGTATACAGTTGAAGTGTGAGTATACACTCAATTTATCACTAAACCAGCAGCTGGGATTATAGGACACTATTTAGAATTTACATGGGGGGGACAGCATCTTAAGTTAACTCTGTGCAGAATTTGAGTGATTAAAATGCATTTTAAATAAAGTACAGAGGGAGAGTCAAAAGGGAAGATCAAGGCAAACAATTCCATAGAAATCAACACTGTAAATCAACAAGGCCAATTATTTAATCAATGTAAACAATGAGTGGAAAGTTATAGGCACCTTATGTGTGCCCCTAGTAACTTTTACTCCCTGTACTTTTACAACAATAGTATTGCTAATGAGACTACTATATCATATAACAAAATCTGAATACTTAACAACTAGAGACCTTGATAAAGTGGTTTCAGAAAAAAAGCAGCGGGAGACTTATTTGGAATGGGGGAATAAACAAAAGCCATGAGGAACAGTTGAGTTTCTTTGGCTCCACACCTCAAAGCACGTCACAGGTGGAGCTTGGTTACACCTTTACCTGAAATCCCAGCAGGATGCAGAGATACCAAGGTGGCGCATCTTCAATTCTATAGATCATATCAAAATCCTTCTGCTCAGGATATATCGGCGGTCCGGCATGGTTCCCATCTGCCTTTTGCTGGAAATAAAAGAAGAGGACTGTTAAGAGACTGAGCAAGGGATAGCTAACCAGGGATAGGTCCTCCAGCTGCGGACTACAACTCCCATCATACCTTAGTACTGACCATGGTGAGGGGAGTTGTAGACCATCACATCTGGAGGGAATCAGAAACTGGAAACAGAGTTTCTGTTCTGGCTTGAACTGGTGCTGCTATGCTAATGCGCTGGGTGTGATCAAGGCAGGTGGGCACATTATAGCCACATTCCAGATGTACCTGTGGGAGGGGGAACAGGACTTTGCAGTAGGAGGGGAACGGGGTGTCTGTGTTGGTTTGCCATTTCGTTGCTCTTCCAAGAAATCTCCTGCCTGGCAGAAACTGAAGCCGGACGAGGGGAAACAGGCATTCACTTCCAGGTGAGGAGAGGCTGCCAGAAAGATCTTGCAAACAGGTGTAGGCTTTGCTGATCAAACAATACTAGCTGTAACATTCCTAAAGGAATTCATAGTTCCGTCAAGGATCCCCAAATAGTGGAGAGCCATGGAATGACAGCCACATCAACCCAGCTTTGGATGAACTGTTTGTATCCATTTTGAAATTTGGATTTCATGCTCTTTATTCAGCTCATAGTGGTGAGGAGAAATGGAAGTTCCCCCAGAATGTCTGCTTTATATAAATTATTTACACAATGGGCCCCACGTGATTGGCTATTTCCGGGATTCTCCTGTAGGCCAATCAGGTTGTGGATTCATTTCCACCTGGATCTGGATTAGGTGGCTCCTGTGGGCCAATCAGACTGCTGCATTCTGGATCCTATTGTTCTAGGACCAATCAGACTGCTGCATTCTGAATCCTATTGTCCTAGGACCAATCAGACTGCTGCATTTTGGATCCTATTCAACTCAGTACATAACACATTATATAAGCAGTATTGCACGTATGTGGTTATTGTAGGATGTGGATAGTGATGGGGATGGGGGCTTTTCCAATATTTTGGGGGCAAAGCCTACTTATACATAAAGATCGTCAAGGGGGTGCCTCCTATGAGTGCCCTCAACTTCTGAAGTGAGGATGGTAGCTATCGGAGAGCGAGTGCCTTTTCAGTGGTGGCGCCACAGTTGTGGATTGCTTTTCCCAAAGAAGCTTGCCAGGCACCTATTTTACTGTCCTTTCTACATCTATTTATTTTTAGATGCAGTTTCAACTCTGCTGACCTGACTGTTTTATGCTGCTTTTTTCTTTTTTTCTTTTGCTGCTGTTAGCAACATCAGAGGAACTACTCAAAGAGCTAGGAACTTGACTTGAGACAAACAAAATGGCACATGTTGTTCCACAAAACTACAGCCCAGTACTTCTTTCAGTACTGGGCAATGTGCCCAGGAGTCCTGGGTTCAGTGTAAGAAGGTGAAGGCCAGAAAACAGTAAATGTGGCAAGCCAGACCTCAGGGGAGACTGCAAGAGTTCAGCAATGAATGCTTTCTTTACCTGCCATCACTAGGGGTGCTTTGAGATGTGCACAGTTTAGCAGATCCAAATCACTGCTGTGCTTTTTTTAAAGCTGGGAGTGGAATAACAACGCTGAGAATCCAAATCAGATCCTGTTGTTAATTGGGCTGTCTCTCTTTTATAATAATAATAATAATTTATTGTTTATACCCTGCCCATCTGGCTGGGTTTCCCCAGCCACTCTGGGTGGCTCCCAACAGAATATTAAAAACATGATAAAACATCAAACATTAAAAACTTCCCTAAGCAGGGTTGCCTTCAGATGTCTTCTAAAAGTCAGATAGTTGTTTATTTCCTTGACATCTGATGGGAGGGTGTTCCACTGGGCGGGTGCCACTACCGAGAAGGCCCTCTGCCGGGTCCCTGTAACCTCACTTCTCGCAAGGAGGGAACTGCCAAAAGGCCCTCAGAGCTGGACCTCAGTGTCCGAGCTGAACGATGGCGGTGGAGATGCTCCTTCAGGTATACTGGACCGAGGCTGTTTAGGGCTTTAAAGGTAACCCCCACACTTTGAATTGTGCTCGGAAACGTACTGGGAGCCAATGTAGGTCTCTCAGGACTGGTCTTATGTGGCCTCAGCAGCCACTCCCAGTCACCAGTCTAGCTGCTGCATTCTGGATTAATTTTAGTTTCCAGGTCACCTTCAAAGGTAGCCCCATGCAGAGCACGTTGCAGTAGTCCAAGCGGGAGATAACCAGAGCATGCACCACTCTGGCGAGAAAGTCCGCAGGCAGGTAGGGTCTCAGCCTGCGTACCAGGTGGAGTTGGTAGACAGCTGCCCTGGATACAGAATTGACCTGCGCCTCCATGGACAGCTGTGAGTCCAAAATGACTCCCAGGCTGGGCACCTGGTCCTTCAGGGGCACAGTTACCCCATTCAGGACCAAGGAGTCCTCCACACCCACCCGCCTCCTGTTCCCCAAAACCAGTACTTATGTCTTGTCAGGATTCAACCTCAATCTGTTAGCCTCCATCCATCCTCTCTTTTCCCAATCCCTACTTTGAGGTGGTTGTGGGTAGATTTTTATTGGGACAATTGTATGTGGGGAAAGGAGTAAACGCTCCCTTCCTCCAGTGCTCCCCCTTTGCATGAATCCCTGCCCCATCTGCCCCAGGTGCAACTGAGAGGCTGCAGAGTAAAGAAAATAAATACAGCAGTACCTCAGGTTAAGTACTTAATTCGTTCTGGAGGTCCGTTCTTAAGCTGAAACTGTTCTTAATCTGAAGCACCACTTTAGCTAATGGGGCCTCCTGCTGCCACCGCGCTGCCGGAGCACGATTTCTGTTCTCATCCTGAAGCAAAGTTCTTAACCTGAAGCACTATTTCTGGGTTAGCGGAGTGTGTAACCTGAAGCGTCTGTAACCTGAAGCGTATGTAACCTGAAGTGTATGTAGCCCGAGGTAGCACTGTAGAAGGTAATACAGTGGTACCTCAGGTTACATACGCTTCAGGTTACAGACTCCGCTAACCCAGAAATAGTACCTCAGGTTAAGAACTTTGCTTCCCGATGAGAACAGAAATCGTGCTCCGGCGGCGCGGCAGCAGCAGCAGGAAGCCCCATTAGCTAAAGTGGTGCTTCAGGTTAAGAACAGTTTCAGGTTAAGGACAGACCTCCAGAATGAATTAAGTACTTAACCCAAGGTACCACTGTACTATTTGGAAAGAGAACTGTTATGGTGATAAGAGTTGGTCCCTAGAGGGGAGAGATGGTCTATAGAGAAAGAAATGTCTAGAACACAATCTGTTCAGGTCACTACCATCCTGTATAGGGAGAGCTGTAGAGGCTGGAACAGCAACACATTCACGGCTTATCTACACATGAGGAAATATTGCAATTCTTCTGTTATTACGAGCTCTGAGGGGAACAGGTGCTGAACTGGAGGAGCACAAGAGGGGATGCTTTGTTCAGATGCCCCATGGCTCGTTTCACAGTAAATGAAGACTGTGGAAGCCGCTTTTATCAACCTGGGAATAATCCATACATTTCGAATGGTGCAAAGCAGCAAGTCGGGTCATGTACGGACTGGCACCTAACTAAGTTTGGCAAAAAGTTTGGAAATTGCTTGAATGTCAAGTTGGACATCTGTCACCATATGCAGAATGATAGCCACTGAAAACTTCTGAGACAGGGATATGTACAGTGGTACCTCGGGTTAAGTACTTAATTCGTTCCGGAGGTCTGTACTTAACCTGCAACTGTTTTTAACTTGAAGCACCACTTTAGCTAATGGGGCCTCCTGCTGCCGCCACGCCGCCAGAGCACTATTTCTGTTCTCATCCTGAAGCAAAGTTCTTAACCTGAAGCACTATTTCTGGGTTAGCGGAGTCTGTAACCTGAAGCATATGTAACCTGAAGCGTATGTAACCCGAGGTACCACTGTATTAGAATCTTTGTGAAGCAGGGTTGATTTGTATTCTTGTTTGAAGAGATTTCCTTTATTTTAAGCGAAAGTCCCATGTTCTGTGAACTCCATGCAACATCTATGGTCTGTTTTGATTCCCTATTTACCTTCCACAGTGCTAAAAAGAGTTTTCAATGTTTGTTCTCTGGTCTCGTGGTTTCCTTACCCTCTTATAATAGCTACAAAATATACTTCCATCACCTTTGCCTCATGTAGAGATGGGGGAGAAAGTTGATTCAGTTTGGGTTGAAAGGAAAATCTACCTAATTCACGCTTTGAAAAGAGTGCGCAAACCTAAACCATCAATTGGATTTTGCATTTCTCTGAATTTTGCTGCGCAGTTCTCCAGCTGAGTAATGTGTACAAAATCTCATGTACTACAATAAAGTGTGCATAAAAATGCACATTGGTGGAAAACAACATACAAAACCACATTCTTTTAGGCGAAACTGCTGCTGCTGCAAAAAAGTGTGTACTAGGCAGAATTGTGTACAAACATGTATTTGGAAGAAAATTGCAATAAAATGGTGAACTTGCATGAGGATTTTTTAAAAAAATGCAAACCAATGTAGAAATGCGGAGAATCAAATCTAAGACTAGGAAAAAAATGATAGAGAGAAACAAAAATTGACAGATCTCCTTATCCCTGGCCTTAAGCCATACTTAAACATTTCCAAGCCATAAATTTCATGCAGGTCTATATGTTAATTTGAAGCAGTCGATTTACCTTGAAGTGAGCCGGGCCTTCGGAGCTGCTTCCCATTCCTAGGCAGAACCAAAGAAAGCGGAAGTCTGACTCCAGGCATATTTATAATCTCTGTGAGGACTTTAGCCAACATACCAAAGATTGCCTGTCAATCTGTAACCGCAGTGATTGGCTGCTGATTGTGAAATAAATTTATGGTATTGAAAGCTCACACATCGGTCTCTGTTGAGCAGGACATTACACGGATAAAACTCATCCCTACCCCGATTTCCAGAATGACAGTTTTCACAGCTTCGTTGGATAAACATTAATAGAATGGAGTTATTGCACAACCGACTGGCTAGCTAGATGATAGTTTGCAGAAAAATTCGACTCAGCCAGCCAGGATCCAAACGTGACATTTTGTTGGAGACCACAGAAACGAAAACATCTCAGTTAACATTGTTTTAATAGGTGGATAGGCAGCAAGAAAACAAGCCAGCACACACACACTGTTTTCTTTCATATTTTTCTCTACTACCCCTTCCAACCCCTTCCCCAAATTATACCACATAACCCAGTATTACACTGTGTGAATTACTTTAATTTCTACATCTCCACAGTCAAATCTCAGTCTGCACTGAGACACTAAAGTTATGAATGAGATCAAGCAGTTTCATTAATGATATAATTGTTCGAGAAAGAATAGGATGTAGAATAGAAAATAAACATACCAGATGATATCCAGCATAACTCAGAGTAGACCCATTGAAATCATTGGACCAAAGTGACTTAAGTTTGCTAATTTCAATGGGTCTTCTCTCCATAGGACTTGGTTGGATATCGCCCACTAGCTGTGAATCAAAAAAGGCATATATTATCAGCTTGACTGTAGTACTGTAGTTCTTTTCAGATCTGAAGATTTTTAAAAGCCGGGACATTGCATTAGAGATAGGAGCACATCTGCAATTACCTGCCCTTTGCTGTTCTTCACAATTCATATCTGCTTGGGTTGTCTCTTATCAGCCTTTCTTAAGCAAATGTGCTCCACAACATATACCGGTATACTCCCAGTGAAAAGGTGCTTTCTTCCTCCTTTCAAGAGTGTGACTCAGGATTCCTTGTTTTGTTGCTAGTGGAGCTTTGGTTTTGTCTTTTTGTAGAAAAACAACAACAACACTGAATTTGCATGTGCAGTGCCAGTACACACTCCAATATCTTTGCCCAACTGTGGCAAACCCCACCCACCCCAGTTCCTTGAGCCATTTATCATGGGATTGTGAAGTAATCGAGGTAATCTAGGGCCATAAACATCCCTCCTGGAAAAAAATAAAAATAAGATGTCTGTTGGAGGTGGGGTGCTGAATAGGTGCAAAATGCAAAATCGGCTTAAGAATGTTTTAAAAGGAAATGGAGGATCTGTGATTCTGTGAAGGGGAAGCAGCAATAGTGGAAGGGTGAGATGAAGGATTGTTACTTATATTTAGGGGAGAAATAGTGCTTTCTGCTATTAGATGATGTGGAAAGTTCCTGTTGGTTTTCAAAGATAAAGTGTTTACACACTACAAAATTTAATCTTGCTAAAGCTTAGTTAGGCTGGCCTAATAAAGAAGACTCGGGGCATACCTGGATATGAAATAATACAACCAATTGATTTTTTTTAATGTTTAGGATTAAACAAATATGGTTCTTCGCTTTCTCCCAAACAACAGTTCAGGAGGAAAGAGTCCTGTAATTTAGCGTAGCCAAGGCTGGCTCTGTGTTTGAATCCTCTGTGTTCTAGATCATTCTTTTGATTATCTTGACACCATTTTCCACCAGGCCATTAGACTGTGGATATCTAGGACTCGGAAGTATTCACAGGGTCAGTGTTCCTTCACATTACAAAGGAATACGGGGTCATTCCATGCCAAATCACCTGATTTTAATACTTGACCGTGCTCTCACGACTCAAATTTTCTTCAAAAAATATGTATGAGATAACCTCAAATTAATATTTTAAAATTTTTTGGTCCAAAATTGGGCACAGGACAATTTTTTGAAAGTTTTGATTTTTGCGTGATTTAGGCTAATGCAATTTCTGCATCAGTTTAGAAAAAACTTCTGTTTCGCTTATTTTTCATGGCGCCAGGGTGATTTGGCGTGGGATGACCCCACAGGGATGCCATGTTTGGTCCCATCACTGTGTTTGCATGTAACATCCTGCCCTAATAAACACACTGAGGATGGAGCATCTAGAGAGAACAATGATTGCACCTCAATTGTAATGCAACCTGTGAGTAGGTCTGTGAGAGGGCCTTCTCGGTGGTGGCGCCTGCCCTGTGGAACACACTCCCATCAGATGTCAAGGAAATAAACAACTATCTGACTTTTAGAAGACATCTGAAGGCAACCCTGTATCAGGAAATTTTTAATGTCTAATGTTTTACCATTTTTTATGTGTTGTAAGCTGCCCAGAATGATTGGGGAAACCCAGCCAGATGGGCGGGGTATTATTATTATTTTTTAAATAAATTTTTATTAATTTTCCAACATAAATTTTTAAACATACACAACACAATACATAAACAAACAAAACATATAAAACACGTATAAGTTCATAACCCTCTTCTCATTTACCCTCTTTCACCGACTTCCCCATGCCTCCCTTTTCTGCATCTCTAGTTAGTAATTTTTCCAGCAACCCCTCACTTCTGCCAATTTTTAAACCTTTTTTCTATTTCTTCTTATTTTACCCAATCATTTACAGCTGTAATCTAGGTTTTTACATTACCCTTGACATTTTTAGCATTCATTAATCTTATAATAATTTTTAAGATAAGTTTTAAATTTCTTCCAATCTTCATCCACCGTCTCTCTTCCTTGGTCGCGGATTCTGCCAGTCATCTTGGCTAGTCCCATGTAGTCAATCACCTTCATCTGCCATTCTTCCAGTGTGGGTAGTTCTTGTGTCTTCCAATACTTTGCTATAAGAACTCTTGCTGCTGTTGTAGCATACATAAGAAAAGTCTTATCCTTCCTTGGTACCATTTGGCCGACCATGCCCAAGAGAAAAGCCTCTGGTTTCTTGTGAAAGGTACATTTAAGAACCTTCTTAATTTCATTATAGATCATTTCCCAGAAGGCCTTAATCTTTGGGCATGTCCACCAAAGATGATAGAAAGTACCTTCAGCTTCATTACATTTCCAGCATTTGTTATTGGGCATATTATATATTTTTGCAAGCTTGACTGGGGTCATGTACCACCGATAGATCATTTTCATAAGGGCGGGGTATTATTATTATTACAGCAGTACCTCGGGTTACATACGCTTCAGGTTACAGACTCCACTAACCCAGAAATAGTACCTCGGGTTAGTAACTTTGCTTCAGGATGAGAACAGAAATCGTGCGGCAGCAGCAGGAGGCCCCATTAGCTACAGTGGTATCTCAGGGTAAGAACAGTTTCAGGTTAAGAACGGACCTCCAGAACGAATTAAGTTCTTAACCCGAGGTACCACTGTATTATTATTATTATTATTATTATTATTATTATTAGGTCACTGCCAAATGACTGGACAACAGGTGACAGGTACATATTTAATAACCACAAGGAAACATCATGTTTTTTCAGAGTGCCTACTACTATTACAACAAGAACAATGACAAGGAAGGAACAACAATGCCAATTTTAATGTACAAATGGTTTAAAAGTACGACACATACCATAAATATACTTCTGCTGCAGATATTGTAAGCTCTCTCTAATCCGTCTCTAAACAGTTGCACTCTGTCTTACCTGTTTGTCCCACCCGAGACCACAAACAGGTTGGACAAGCCCAGGCTTGTCATGCTATAAGGCCTATTTCAGAGAAGGCAGTCTGGGTAAATAAGGAAATGTATTTCTGTTGACAGCCAAATTTCTTATAAGTGTATAACCAAATCTCATTTTTGTAAAAGAGGAGTCGGTTCACGCTGTACTTCCTGGTTTGCATGCTGCACCTTCTGCCTAAAGGTGGCAAACACTATAGATAGATAGATAGATAGATAGATAGATAGATAGATAGATAGATA